>CM029781.1:4306845-4750097 GCA_017562165.1 Ectropis grisescens | reverse complement strand
TAAATCAAAGAGTTTACTACGTATAGAGTTGACACAAACGCTTTACACCTGAAAGCACGGGTAGCATCTTTCTTGTCTTGGCACTCTTGTGGAACTTTTGTCGCGGCACATCACTCTGTTGTCATAGAAAGTATGCACGTCATCTGCTTACGATTGACACAAAAGAACCGTGGAAAAATCTTAACGCTATACGTAGTATATGTAAACGCTTTGATAACCAAATATTATATTCTTTGATATCGCCAAAGTCACTTCTCGCGTCTGGCCGTCCCTATATATTATATGTTTAGATCTTTAAAACTGCCAAACAGATTTTGGTACGGGTTTTTAATAGATAGAATGGTTCAAGAAGAAGTTTTATAAATATGCCTAAAATAGCATAGAAATGGATAATTCTAAAGGTTTCTAATCTAATGTCATAAATAAACACATTTTTGCGCTTACACTGCAAACGCTGGCTGAACCCTTTGAGCTAGATCAAAATAATGTACAAAAATTTAAGCCCTCCAAATCAAAGGTCTATAAAAAATATGTATTAGATTTCCCTAGATTTCCACAACGAACAGTCCTGCGCAACCTGCAACAAGCGGTTTCCAGCGACCTTTATGAGGTCATCTGTCCATCTAGTGGGAGGCCGTACAACTGCGTCTTCCGGTTCGTGGCCGCCACTCTAGAACCTTTCTTCCCCATCGGTTGTCAGTTCAGCGAGCGATGTGACTTGCCCACACTGCCCATTGTCACTTCAGCTTGTACAATTCTATTTATTTGTACAATTCTACTTAATTTATTTGAAGTATCAGAATAATTATTAGAATCTATGACAGACGATCCGAAACCCAGACGTGGCATTGAATAACTTTGGAACGTCCTTTCATCTAATATAATCTTTTTACTACTTGAATCTCTCATTACATCCAAAATGGCTTTTGTTTCAGTATTGTAGCCATTACGATGAACAATTAATTTTGAATTAACATAGAAAATTGTCAATTTCGCATATTTTAATTTGGCTATAAAGTGAATGAATAAACAAGTCCTTTGATAGTAAATCTTAAATCTAATGAGTACTTTCATTTTTGTTAATTAGTTAGATTTTCAACTTTATTATTAATTACAATAATATCTTAATATATAATTATACATAAAATATACAACAATAAATATTACATACATACATATTATTGTTAATACCGTTTTAAATCGTTATATAAATGTTCTCTGTTAATAAAAATAACGTCACTATTGCTCTGCCACTAAATTTATTACTATTTTTCATTAATCAAAATTATATTTAATTTTTGTTTTAATCAATTACCTACTAAAATTAGAGCTGAAGTTTGGCAGTCCAATAAATTTTAATTTGTAGTAACTTTTAGATCTTTTATCCCGATAAAATACTGACCTCTTTAGGAAAATCTTTTTCACATCCTGTCGAAAGAATCGCAGTCTTCAAATGATATAAGTTATTGGCAACGGCTTTAACTCGTCCTGCGCCCCCGCTGGTGACTTGTGAATTTAAACGAGATTCGTTTCATCGCCGATCAACAGGGTATTTAATCTGTGCTAATAGCCCATTTGCTGTTCCAACCTATAAACTATTTGTGTTCCAAATTTTAACGCGATCCATTCAGCCGTTTCGACGTGATTGAACAAAAAACACCCAAACCGGGACATTTATAATAATAGTAGAATACAGGCCAGACGAAGACAGGTCAAACCGTTAGTCTTACAATATAAGGGAATGCCTTCGATTGTATTAATTGTCTTTATTGAAACATCTAAAATTTCCTTTGATATTCGCAGTAAATTTATTTGATATCAAAGTTAATAAATCTTAGCTATCTGCTGAATTTTGAACAATTTAGCGCTTCGAGTGACGTGGAGTTGTACTCAAGGCTGTGGACAGAGGTCAATAGTCTCGTTAAAACTAAATAAGTCATGACAACTACCTCTGTTTCTCAAGATTTGTAGTTGTTTTACATTTACGTATAGAGTGACAAGACGAACAGGACAAGCGTCTGATCGTAAGCAACATGCCTGCACAATGACACGCAGCTATTGCAACATGAAGAGTCCAAATCATTATCTAGTACCGCACTACCGCACTGAGCTTATCACCCGGAGATACGAGATCACTCGTATATACGAGTACATAGGTGTTTTATCTCTTAGCCCAGTGATTTCTTTGTAAACATTGCCCTTCAAAGCGGAACACAGTAATGTTTGGATACTACTGCTTGGTGGCAGAATACCTGGCAAAGGTGTAATTTGTAGCGTTTTGCTGTTAATAAGTATGTTGTTTATGCCTGTCGACAAATACTAACGATAGGTATTTATTCATGAAATACTCAACTTTTGTAATATTCTTTGAATTTTGCACAAAAATACTTCGAACGCATTGCGATTTGCGTAAAATTATTGCATTCGCGAAATTCTTATTTCGAAACGTAATGTTTCTTATCAATTACTGCTAATCATTCCAACCTTTAACTAATATTCATACAAAATGTGTAAACCTTGCTAAATACCTTGTACAGTTACAAAGTCGCAACGTAACTAGAGTCCGTACCACAACTGGAATCTCCTGACGAAAATATTGTACTAAACATTTATTGATAACAACTATTTAGTAACAGACAGTAATACGACAGCCACACTACGCACAACCGGAAAAGAGTGTTGGTAAAGATTTCCACAGTCGCGCTGTGACCGGCAAAACAGTAGAACTACGCTTTTGTCATAATTTTTCACAATAAAGAAAACACGGTAGAGGCGCTACTAGTCAACGGTGTGTTGTGGTGCGAACTATTTCATAAGACAATTTGTCGCTTCGCAGTTTTCCGGGTTGTGTTGCCAGTTCAGAGTTGTCACTGCCAGTGGCGTAACTAAATTCAAGGAGGCCCGTAGTACATGGGGCCTCTGAATAAAATCGTCAAATTGGAATTTATTAAAATATGTGGTCTTTCATGTCATCTATTGTGGTGGCCTAAACACTCTTTGTGAAAGAGGTCCTAAATCCCAGCAGTGAGACACAATGATGATTTGTTATATTTTGAATAAATCTTTTGGTGCGTTAGTGAAAATCATAAGAGTAAATTTATGATGTGTACGCTCACCCTCACGAAAAACCGTCACCCTAAAGTTAGCTAGTCAAGATTTAGTAAGCATTGTAACTTATTTCAGGTCAATACTTCTTGCGTTGATGACAACTATTCTTTGGTAAAAGTCAATACTTCTTAGCACGACGAATAAAAAATATTAATTAAAAGAAAGAAGTATTATGAAAGAAGTATACCTATTGATTATTTCTTTCGTAATTTGTTTTGACGTAACAACGTCTAATAAATGGTTGAACTCCGGCTGCATGCACGAAAAAAGTGTCACGTTACGCCCATTGTCCCGTTACGCTCAGTATACGCCGCATCTATCAATGTTTTGTTTTGGCGTTGTCACGTTAAACTATCGACCGTAAACCAACCGACTTTACAGACAACCAATTTTTTTGTTGTGGATTTCGAAAGGGGGAAATCGATAAACTTTTGTACCGGGGCCCGTGATATCGATCAGCTTTCGTCCTATAGTTACGTCACTGGTTGCTGCATATTGTAATCATTTGTTTACGGTAATCGCATTGAATGCATAATATCTGTTACAAAGCGTTTTAACAGTTTATAAAGATGTCAGCGAGACGCGAATGTATTATGTTATCTGTTTCATCTTTAGTTCATTGCGTAAGTTTTTAAACGATCTTTATTTAAAAGCGGACATTATGAATGAGATTTTGTAGGTTTGTCCCCATTTATAATATAAATTTGATTTATGTTAATATCAAGTGGTTATTTTGATCTTAGATAACTTCGACTTTTTCCTCTATTACATCTGATTTGTATTTATGCTAGCGATTATGAGCCCGCTAGTCTTCCGCTTTTCGAACTTTAGTAGCCCGATAGCAAAACCTCTAGGTGGAATTTTGATACGTTAATAATATTGAACAGAAACAATAAAGAATTAAATGTATCTTTTGCAACGTCTCAGGAAATTATTGTTCAACTTATTTTTTGATATAGAGTCCAGAATTTATCTTTTTTCTTGAAGTCCTTTAAGAAAAATTTCGTTGAGCATTTGAGCAGGGATAAAACAATAAAAACGTTATCGAAACCATTAAAAATTGGTAGTCATAGGAACTGCTTATAGAAGTGAAAACTTTTAACTCAACTCAATTTGATAGCTTACTTAACTACGCGGGTGAAACCGGAGGGCGTGGTCATGAGCATGGTCATCTAGAAATGCGTTGGGCAACGGAAATGCTAACGCGTTTCTAGATGACCAATGGCCCTGGTCCGAGTTTACCCGAATATTTCTTATCATTCTCGACGGTGACGTTAGAATTCAATTCACAGCCCACGAAAAATCTGTATGTGGCGCCAAAATACATAAGTTTCCACTTCAATTAGAGGTATTATCTGACCTCGGACTGACCTCGTGGCTTAGTGGGTAGTAACTCTGCCTGCGAAGCAGAGGGTCGTGGGTTCGATTCCCACCCAGTGTATATATTTGTGTGATGAATTCAAATGTTTGCACTGTGTCTGGGTGTTTCTATTTATAATAAGTATGTATTTAAAACTATACATGTATTATATCAGCTACTTGGCCGCCATAGTACAAGCTTTGCTTAGTTTGGGGTCAGATGGTGTTGTGTGTCAACTGTCCACCGATATTTATTTATTTATATTTATTTATTATCGTGATCGACGCCGCTGTAAAGAGTATCTCTCTACTTAGTCTGTGGCTGTATACAAGTATGTACGTAGGTACATACACACACAAAGTATGTACACAATAATTCTATATGTATGTACAGTTCTGTGAAATGGTATTATTCAAAAGAGATGTTATGGCATAATTAGTGCGGAATTCAACCATATTTTGGATAGAGCAACATGGCACGTATTTTCTTTTGACATACATATTTTTTTTAATATTACATGTCTTCGTATTTTTTTAAATAAAGATCACACATAAATCCTGTGATAAAATTTAAAACCATTTTTGAGTAGACGAGAAAAAACAATTCAGAACTGAAAATGTACGGCCATTAGCATTTTTTCATCGCCGAAAACAGCGGAATGGTGGATCACCGTCTCAATTTGCCATAATTCAATTACTCCAGTTTTACGGCGAAACGAGAGATCCCAGTAATGAAAAGAGTTTTCTGCCATAAACATCCTTTTGTACTTTTCATGGGCTATTACATAAATAGCTCTCAATTCTCTTGATCAAAATTTATTAGTTCACTAAATATCGTTACAGCAATGACGGTTTTTTTAAATGAAATTTTTTTTTTTTTCGTACCTTGGCAACAGTCACCAATTCATCATTAACAGCCCGCTAAATGTTCCCACAGTTGGGACTCGGGCCTTCTCTCGCAAGGAGAGAGTTATGCCATAATCCACCACGCTGGCCCAGTACGGGTTGGTGGATGACACATGACTTCGCAGGGGTCTAGGTACATGTCAGTTTCCTCACGATGTTTTCCTTCACCGTTTTAAGCTAGCGGCATTACGCACATGACTTCGAAAAGACAGTGGTGCGTGTGGGGTTTGAACCCGGGCCTCCGGATCGGCCGGCGCCGTTCTCCCGACTAGACCAGCCGTAACCACAATCACCAATTAAAAGACTAATAATTAAACTACCTTTGTAGAGTCATAAATCTGCAGCTCTTCAATTTTCATAAGTGAGCAGATTTGTTTTTGACGTGACAACGTCTTATAAATTGGTTTGCCGGGTGACACTTCAAGAAACTGCGTTACGCTCCGCTCACGTTATGCGCTCACAACGAGCGAGTGAGAGGCACGCGTCCCTTCCACTCAGGCATGGTTAGCCCGCCTAAGAGCGAGAGAGACAGACATAAAAGTGAAAGGCACGCGTCCCTTCCGTAAAATTATTTTACCACTCAAAGTCGTTGTCACGTAAAACTTTCGCCCGTATACCGACTTTACAGGCAACCAATTTTTTTCTATATAGAGAGACGATCTTCTTAGCATTCCATGGATTCACCGTGCGGGTGCCGGGTTCATCATGTGGCAGCGAGAGAAAACTCTCGAGTAGATCCTGAGACTTGTGACTCGGGCGTAGGTTTAAGGGCCCCTTTCTGACGTACATCAACACTCACCTTCACTACTTGTTTTTCTCCCTGCCCAGCCAAATCTGATATGAGCCTACTAGTGCAGCTTTAGATACTCGTTCTAGTATAGAACTTACTGCACTTCTGATAAGCCAAGGTCTTTCAGCAAGTTATAGAGAGATTTTGCTGGTATACCTCTCGCTCCCACTTTTAAAAGATGAAAACATGTAAATGTGATGTTTTTGATATGTATCAAGAGTTAAAGTTAAACAAAGCAGTTATTTTACCAGTCTACATACTACTTATTTCTAAATGTTGTCCGTAGCAATTCCGTACTTAGATTATGGATTTATGTGTAATGCTACAAATCGTTTTGACTCCATTATCGTAAAACACATCTAAACTGTCTCTCGATAGAATCCAAAGCCTGCAGCGGGTACTTAAATAATGACTGCTTATTACTAGTGTACGTAAGAACTACGATAGCTTAAAATAATGTCTTTTTAACCCCCGACAAAAAAAAGGGGTGTTATAAGTTTGACGTCGATGTCTGTCTGTCTGTCTGTCTGTCGGTCTATCTGTCTGTCTGTCTGTCTGTCTGTCTGTGTGTGTCTGTCTGTGGCACCGTAGAGCTCAAACGGATGGGCCGATTTCGATGCGGTTTTTTTTATTTGAAAGTTAATATCCGTGCGGGTGTTCTTAGCTATGTTTGGTTAATATCGATTCAAAATGGCCGCCTCCACAAAATGGCGGACAAAATATTTCTTCACAACCTACCTCAATATGGGTATCAAATGAAAGGGCTTGACTAGTAAAGTACTAAACACTATAACAAATTTCAAATCCAAGATGGCCGCCACCACAAAATGGCGAATTATATAATATTTTTTCACTACTGCCTCAATATGGGTATCAAATGAAAGGGCTTGATTAGTAGAATACTTTGCACTATGACAAATTTCAAATCCAAGATGGCCGCTACCACAAAATGGCGAATTACATTTCCTTTTTCACAATTCCCTTAATATAGGTATCAAATGAAAGGGCTTGACTAGTAGAATGTTCTACAGATAACAAATCTAAGGTAGTCGGGGGTTAATCAAAATTTTTAATTTTGTTCTTGTTAATGCTTTTGATCACGATCCTCTCCCATTTCTATCAAGGAATTCTTGATATAAACGAGAGAGGGTCGTTCTAACACGTAGTAAGAAGCCGTCATTCTGCGTGGTTCTTAGTATCGGCAAAAGTGCTCAGTTTTAATGAACATTCCAGGGTCTTCTTCATTATAAAACCGTGTAAGGTGCCTTGAAAACCTTAATTAATAATGTAAAGAGCAGAGCTTAATTGACGCAACTTCTGAAATAAAGGTTTTCTTAAAGGTAATTTTACAGACCTTTTATGTATTCTGAGTAGCTCAGTAGGATGTCTAGCGAAGCATACGCGAAAAGTTAACCTAAAATTTATGATGTTCAACTCCATTATAATTAAACCAAGCATTGCTTTGAAAAAATAGTTCCATCCTATTAATATTGTAAATGTTATTAGGTTTTTTTAGATTTATTAATATTATAAATGTTAAGTATTTTTAGATTTTGGACGTTCGTTGCTCAATCACGTAACGCATAAACGGATCGGGCTGCAATTACACTGGCCTCGTGGCTTAGTGGTTAGTAACTCTGCCTGCGAAGCCGATACTCGTGGGTTCGATTCCCACCCAGTGCAAATATTTGTGTGACGAATTCAAATATTTGTACTGTGTCTGGGTATATCTATGTATAAAAAGTATGTATTTAAAACCGTATAAGTTTTATATCAGTTGTCTGGCCGCAATAATACAAGCTTTGCTTTGATCGCCTATAACCCTTTGTTTGGGGTCAGCTGGTGTTGTGTGTCAATTGTCCACCAATATTTTATTATTGTAGTGGGCTGTTTATACTCTAACCTAGGTCCAGATGCTATTTTGCGGATTCGCCTAGAAGATACTTTTTCTTCTTGGTGTAATACAACAGCTGGTGTTCCTCAAGGCGGTGTCTTATCTCCTCTTCTTTTGGCCACTTTCATAAATACTATTTCTAAACACATTACTTCATCCTACCACCTTTATGCAGACGATCTCCAAATTTATACACAAGCTTCATTTCATGAACTTGCATTAGCCATTTCAAGATCAAATGCCGATTTATTTTCCATTCACAAATGGAGCAAGTCTTTTGGCCTGAATGTCAATCCCGCAAAATCACAGGCTATAGTAGTAGGTAGTTCATACTGGGTATCTAGAATTGATTGGATTCCCAACGTTATGTTTAACGGTATTGTGATACCATTTAGTGACTTAGTTAGGAATCTTGGTGTTACATTGGATCGAACTCTATCTTGGGATACTCACATCAAGTCAATCAGCAGCAAGATTTTTGCATCAGGTGCCTCACTTAGGCGTCTACGTAACTTCTTACCCACTGCCACTAAAGTTGCACTCACACAGTCTCTCCTGCTACCTATGTATCTTGGACTATGCTGACGTCTGATTTCTTGATCTGAGAGAGGACCAGCTAGATAAGCTTGAGCGCCTTCAAAACTTTTGCATTAGGTTCATATTTGGCTTACGCATGACCACATTTCTCAATTTCGCGCTAAACTCAAGTGGTTACCGATTCGACAACATCGTAGTGCACATATTCTTTCCCTTCTGTACAACATTTTATTTAACCCATGTGCACCGTGTTACCTTAAAGAGCGGTTCACTTTACTGCAGGATTGTCATTCTCTTCCACTAAGGTCTAAAACCAACCTGACACTAATGACCCCTTCCGCTCGCTCTGAAACTTTTACGGCAAATCCTTCGCTTTTCAGGCTGTTCAGTTGTGGAATGTACCAGTCTGTATTCGGAAATTGCAATCGTTGCCTGTCTTTAAAGATCACGTAAAACAGTTATATTCGTCGAAGCTGTGATTTTCTGTAATTTTCTTAATGTATTAAAAATTGCTTGTTTGTTACATGTATATACGTTTTTTTTTTACTTGCGTTGATCACGACAAAATTTTAGATCCTTATTCTTTACTGTTCACTCATATTTATCTTTTACCGGTTAGTTATTTGTCGTTAAAGTATACATATTTTATCTTCATATCAATTAGTAGTACGTATGTTTATGATTAGTTTTATTTATTATGATTTGTATAGCTAAGTATTTGTGTGTAATATTATTGGAATGTACGTTTATCTATTATCTCGTAGTAATAGTCTTTGTTGGGCACTACTTTTTAAGTTATCCTAGTTTTTTTGTCAACCCCAAGGTTGCCTGGAAGAAATCGCTTTCAGCGATAAGGCCGCCAGTTGTTTCACTATTGTGTTTTATTGTATATTTTCCGTACTATTTTAAGGTGTAAATAATAAAGAGTTTTCATTCATTCATTCATTCATATTTTCTAAACAATAAAGATTCGTATTTATTTGTTTGGAACACAGATCATAGCCTGGAATAAGATATAGGCTACTATTTATCCCGGTAAAACAACGAGAACATTGCGGGTAAAACGGTGGGGCGCGGCTAGTTTATAATATTAATAAAATAGATATTAAAGTGTTTACATATACTACGTATAGAGTTGGTACAAACGCTTTACACCGAAAGCACGGGTATCATCTTTCTTGCCTTGTCGCTCTTGTGGAAGTGCCATTCATACTTCTGTCGCACATTACTCTGTTGCCATAGAAAGTATGCACATCATCTGCTTACGATTGACACAAAGGAACTGTGCGGAAAATCTAACTCTATATAGTATACTAGCTGTACCCACCCTGCCACGCTTCGCTGTGTCACATTATGATGCAAAAATGAGATAAAAACAATCCTTGATGCGGATTATATATCACTGTAAAATTTCAGCTCGAGCGGTGCTGAACTTTTTGAGTTTTTGAAGCGTACACAAACCAACATAACATTTTTATATATAGAGATATAAACTCTTTGATAGATATAGAGACCGTCATACAATATCACCTGACGCGGCACACGTAGATCGAAAGTAAAAGTATTCGCGTGCGACATGCCACAGCCTATACATACATAATCAGGGGTCACTGCGGACACGATAGGAAAAGAATTATTAATATACACTAATATTAAAAAGAGAGAGCGAATGTTTTTATGTGGATCCTGCTTCGTTTTTACCGATTGTTTTTTTTTTTCGTTTATAGAGTGACGAGACGAACAGGGCTTGTACTTGGTGGTACGCAACATACCTGCCCATATCAGAGAGACACACAGCTATTGGAACATGAAGAGTTGTACATCAAGAGAGTGAATCGGATTTATTTAGATAAGCACGCTCCATTGTAGACCGCATCGTCGCTTAACATCAGGCGAGATGGCAATTAAGTGTAGACCTATGAAAAAATATGAAGAGTCCAAATCATTACATACATTCAAAGATATAGGTGTTTGTAGTAGTAGCACTCTTTGTAGAGTCCAGGAAAATCAGTTATTGTACCGCCAAGAAGTATCGTGCAAACATCAGCGTGTTCAGATATGAAAGACAACGTTTCCAGAAAAATTCCAGGGCGCAGATATAAAGCACCTTATTCTCTGGGTGACGAACGTAACGCAGTTCTATGTAATTTTTAAAATTGGGGCAGAGCCTTTATCAACAAAACTAAATACTTTTAAATGAATATACGGGTAACTCACATGATGTATAGTCAGTCTAGTCCGACTTAAGTTTCGGCCGCGTCCGGCGGCCTTTTTCGAGGAGAGTGCACGGGCGCGACCGCTGCTACTACTACTACACACCTAACTACTTAGAATAAGCACACCTGAATTATCCATAGACCAATGAAGGTCTACAGATAATCAAGATGTTCAAGTCCACTACCAATCGGATACGTACCCAGCATGCTGGCGGCATTACCACGCTAAATGGCAATGCTTATGCGTTGTAAAATTATTCAGATTCTATGTTATTATTTGGACTCTTCACGTTTCAATAGCTACGTGTTGACCCAAATGACAAAGGTCACGGACCCCGGAGTCTGTGGAGTTACAAATTAAATATAGAAAATCTTACCCGAATCAAAACTTCGATCGAAGATGGATTGGCGCTAACCTGGAACAAAACATTTTAAATTACATTTCATTCCCAATATCTGACTAATATTATAAATTGCACTGTTTGGATGTCTGTAAGTCTGTAGCTACATCACCGAACCGGCTCAACACTGAAGACCATCCGAGAGTTCAATTTGCAGATAGCCATCGAAGACAGCAATGCAGTCGTGGAGGAGGCGCTGAGCTGGGAGGAGGCGATTTAGAAAATAAAATTGGCCTGGAATTAGAATGAAAATGTTCTCTACTCCCCCCTGTTTTCTTTTCTTCTCCTAATCCAATGGTTTGTTTTCGCGGACTTCACTTTTTTCCCAAATCAAAGTAGGCTAAGTTATTCCTTTTAACATCTGCCAGTGAAAGTTCAACTAAAATCGATCCAGCCGTTTCAGAGAAGAAAAAGGTAGACAGACAAAATTAAAAAATAATAATTTTGAGTACGCTGTTAATATAAACTTACAAAAAAATGTGTATAACGACTTTTAGTAGAGTTACGAGACGAGCAGGTCACGTGGCTGATGGTATGAAACATGACTGCCCATAACTAACAGCACATTGGCACGCAGCTATTAGAGCACGAAGAGTTCAAATCAATACCTAGTACTGCATTGCGCTCGTCACCCATATATCTAAGATGTAATATCTCTAAGCCCTGTAATTTCTTTGGAAACATATTACAATTAACTGCCTTGCCCAAATCCCTTAACTGCCAATACACTTATTATACGCCTGGGTAGTACCTACCACTCCTTTGCCACTGCAAAGGAGTGGTACTGCCCCAGGCGGATTTTGCAAAGAGTCCTGCCACTGCAAAAGAGTCCTACCACTACAGAACACTTTGTATATTTGCACCACTCCAGTTATAACTTGAATTAAAACTGTCATTCCCAAAACACATTAACAAGTTTCATCATTTCCGTATCGCAACAGGTCCAAAATGGCGAGAACATGACACGCGTTTCGCTTTCAAAGAACCGGGAGCGGTTCCATTTCCTCTCACTCAATGATATTCACTTGATATTCAGTTTATTCAGGCTTCGGCCATTTTACGGGATAAAATGTTTTAATTTCAAACAAAGAACGAAAATCGGAACAGGATTTATTTGTAATCTGTGTCGGATTTGGGCGCGAAATGGAACGCTTGAATGTAACACAGCGTTATGAGACGATACAAGATTGATAAGTAAAAATACTCGTAGATAGATTAACTCGTTATTTATAAAGCCAACTTGGCTACATTTAGTCGCTACTGACGACTCCTAAATTTCCTCTAAACTTCTAAATTTATTTTGAATACAGTCACTTTATTTAGCCAACTGTAATAAGAGCTTAACTTAGGTATGTATTTTCACAGATAATTAATATAGGTAATCTGTGAACATACCTATAAAACCATGAAAAAAAAAATGACGAATTAAGTACTTCTTCCTTGGCTTAACAAAATATTTTTATACAAAAATTTAACCACAAATACTCGTAAGCACTCAACGCGAAAAATAAATTAGTATAATCATTAAAAGCTACACACTCATCGATTTGAAGCGGTGTCAGTCAGTCGGTGAAACCGACATGTTCCTGGAATCGTTCGAGGTCATAATAATTATACCATCCACCATCCCACACTGGGCCAGCGTGGTGGACTAAGGCCTATATTATCTCCTTGTGAGAGGGCCCCGAGTCCCAGCAGTGGGAACATAAATTCGTCTACTATGTGACACTGAAACATTCAAATAAGCAATATAAGTAATTTCAATTTCGAATGAATGACAAGTCGTAAAAAGCTTTTTTTAATCCGATTCCTGTTTTCCTACTTTTAAGGAAAATCTTACAATCAGAGTCTTATAAAGTCTTTGCCCGGACTGAATGATAGACAGCTTAGAGAAATAATATTTATTTCTCTAAAAAACAAAAGCGGACTTCAATTTGAAATTAAAACCAGACACTCAACCAAATTTCGTAACAATAATCACTAAGTCGTCTGGACAAATGAAAGTAAATCTTAGTTTGTTTGTTCATATCGAAAAATACGAGGTTGTATAACGTATATAGGTAACAATGATTAACCCCCGACTACCTCAGATTTGTTATCTGTACAACATTCCACTAGTCAAGCACTTTCATTTGATACCCATATTAAGGGAGTTGAGAAAAAAGAAATGTATTTCGCCATTTTGTGGTAGCGGCCATCTTGGATTTGAAATTTGTCATAGTGCAAAGTATTCTACTAGTTAAGGCCTTTCGTTTGATACCCATATTGAAGTAGTAGTGAAAAAAATACCGCATCGAAAACGGCCCATCCGTTTGAGTTCTACGGTGCCACAGACAGACACACACACACAGACAGACACACATCAACTTTGTTTGGTCGGGGGTTAAAAAAAAAAACAAATGACAAAGTTCACTGACCCCGGAGTCTGCGGAGTTGCTGAATTCAAATAAAAAAAATCTGTAGCTTCTTGACATCAGGCGTCATCCATAAAGTTCGTCACACGGTAAGGACGTAGTGATTACTTCCTCTGTGCGGTAAGGGTCGACTGTCCACGATATAAGAAGTAAGGGGAAGACGAGCTAAGAAGTAAGTAAGGGAAAGACGAAGTTAGTAAAAGAAAGAAAGGGGATCGGATTGACGAAGTGTAGATCGAAGTTGTACATTTAAAATGTACATCAATCCCATTTAGAAATAAAAATAATTTTACCACTTTAATTTACTAATTTCTAGATGCAAAATTGCAAACTATATGACGTCACATTAGGGAGGGGAACTGTGACAAGGACTGGGTAGATTGTAATTGAAGAGTACAACGACGGGGTGACTCGTAGGCGTCCTCTAAACCTCTAATATCGAAATAAACAAATATTAAAAAGGTTTTTCATTTACAAGTTTAGCGCGACTTACATTCTTTGTCAGGAATACTCGTAAAATTTTGCTTCTCAAAATGACAAAATCTGGCAAGAAAGAGTTGGGATTCTCACATCTAGGGTTCCGAATCATTATCTTATAGAATATATTAAAATTGATAGAATTTCACTACATTCAGTTCCAAATTCAAACTAACCGCCCAACTGTTGGTCAGTTTATGTTTTTTGTTGTTTTACATCACAGTGTGTCTTATAGCAACTACGTTTATAACATAAGAAGATTTGAACGTCTCGGGCAAGTATTTGTAACCATATAACTTATCATAATGTCATTCCTACTACAGTATTACAAATGCAAAAGTAGCTCCGCCTGCTACGCTTTCACGCCCAAACTACTGAACCGATTGAAATGAAACGTACAAAGGCAGTATAAAACCTGAGAAAAATGGGCTACTTTTTAATTCGAAAAGAAATAGTGAGGAGTCGAAAAAGGGGATGAAAGTTGAACGCCATTTTAAAGCTAGAAAATTGAATAATTTAGTTTTATATTACATAAGAATATAAATAAGAGTGGGAACTCTTACTAATATAATAATGTATATTTCCGAGAGTGGGAATGTTCCCACTGCTCGGACTCCGGGCCTGTATAAGGTGACCTGTTTATGATATAAAGGATCTACCAACTGTAAAAAAAGTCTTATAAAAACTACTCTTACGAAATAAATATAACGAGTCTCCTTTTAAGCATGATATGTATACCTTTTTAAGTACGTATCTTTCTACAGTCCTAGTCCAAATTCTCTTTATACCACCTACCAAAAACATTGGATATACATAAAAAACAAAAATATTTAGTACAACTTCCAGTACAACTAGTAATGCAACTAGTTGTACAGTTGGATGCCTTATCGCTGAAAAGGTCTACAGGATACAGGAGTGTTAGTACAGGCAAGTTTTTTATTTATTTCTTGAGGAACCCTAAAAAAGTTTAATCTTGCCACTTATTTCTCGTTTCTTTATTCCCATTATGCCTGCCTGAGCTTGACGGAATATTGAGCTGAATAAAGCCATACGTCTTCAAACGTTTCCAAGGCCTCCGTTCGTTGAAGCTTACAAGAATCTGTAGAAATGTGGCAATTGATACCTGCTTTGTGGAAGTAAATCTTTTGTTGGGCCGGTATTATTTCTGAAAGTTATGTATCAAGTATTTTATATTTACTTATATTTTATAGAGAGAACGGCAATTTTGTCAGTTATGTTTACGATTTTTTGATAGACTTCAAAAAAGGAGGATCAATCAATTCAGATGTACTCGTATGTTTTTGTATGTATGATATGTGATAGTGCTGCCACATGAGAATATATATTGATGATTACTTTTTTTATTTGGTGGATAACAAGTACTTCAGAGGTGGTCTCGTGTAAATTTTATCTAAAAACTAAAATTTGCTCGCCTTTACCTGGATGATAAATTCGAAGAAAAAATATTTTTTCCCAAAAAACTTATTCTTTCCCTGAAATAAAATTTAAAATATACTATAAATACTATACTTAGATAATATATATACAAATGAAGGTTTCGTTGTCTATCTTCGTCTCAAGTCTTGTATTGTTAATATTATAATGGACAGATAAATGTAATGATGTCACACGCGGTAAAGATTTTTGCGTATTTTGAATGCTTGTATAATTATAACTACTTGGTATTTTTGACAAAACAAAAACTAGTGTATCTGTATTATAAGGAAACTTTACAACTTTACTGTAACAAAGTTTCAAGTGATTTTACATACCTATTAACATTCCCCAGTCGCGCCAGGACATTTCCAGTAAGCCACTACTGTTTCTTATACAACGGTAATAATATTGTAATAAATTGTAATCCAAGTTTGTAAACAAACAATATCAACGTAGGAAGAATAATCCGATGGCCTTGAACTACTTAAATACAATACCTCAGCGCTATTTCGTAATTTCATGAAAAAAATGCGTCGCAGGAAATGACGCCGAATAAAAACAGAGACGAATTCCGGAATTTCATCCGTGATATTAACAGACCAATTTTGTCATTCTGAAATGGATAGAGCTCATAATAGAACTCATAATAGAATAAAGTAGAATACATATAATTATTTTACTTTTTATTAAAATATTTAAACATTCTATTGACTTTATTCACTCTAAAATATAAAACAATTTTTAAGCGCCATTACTCAATATGTCTCGTCACCAAAACAGTTTAATAATTTCAATTAAATAATATTTCTTAAGAGAGTTTACGAGATTAGGAGTTTCTTTTAAAGGAGCAATACAATTTAGCATATGAACATAATAATAAATCAGTGAATAAATTAACAAACTAATTACAGTCATAATGATTCAATCAAAATAATAAGTTTGGTTGTAATAAGTAGATGGTTTCTCCTCATTTTTTCGATGAGACTATTGGCAACTTTGTTCAGTCTTTTCGTGGCCTTGGCCGTTTAAACTGTATCGGAAGTCATCACGTTGAAGGAGTCAGCCTGGGGAAGTACCACCTTTGTATAGTATAGTTATTCTACCGCCAATCAATTAAAAAAAAGGGCTTAGAGATATAACATCTGGGTGACGAGCGCAGTGCAGTGCTAGGTAATGATTTGGACTCTTTATGTTCCAATAGCTGCGTGTTACTGTGCTGTTATGTGGCAGGCATGTTGCTTACCATCAGTCACAAACATGTCCGGCTCGTCTTGTCACTTTTTATTGAAAAAAAAAAACTAATAAGTACAAGCTAATACAGATTTAGGCACAGATTTCCTAGAAAGTTCCAAATCACACATGTCGTGTAGCCTGGATTCCACGTAAACAATACTCGCGACAGCAATCGTTTGGGCAAATTCAATATCCGAAATGTGATTTATCGAATTTCGTATTTCATTTGAGGAATTGGAGAGATGCTTCAGGGATGTGGGAAAGTACGCCGCCGGTTACAATCAGAATTGTTTGCCGTGGGATTGAAACTTGACGTGGCTTTGATTTAAGAATATTCAATACTAGCTCTCCGTCCCGGCTTCGCCCGTCGTACATAATATGTAATAGCCTATAGCAATCGGGATCACGTACAGAATCATTCCAATAGTTCCTGAGATTAGCGCGTTCAAACAAAAAATCTCTGCAGCTTTATACAACGCGGTTACATTAACTAGACGCTTGACCATTTAACGTCATTTTGGCGCGACGGTACGTCAACCGGTCGGTCAAGTACGGTGTACAAAAAAACCGGCCAAGTGCGAGTCGGACTCCCGCACAAAGGTTTCGAAACCTCATCTGTGAAAGATAAGTTTCTACCTGTTTATTAAGATCGAGTAAAATTTGCTTAAAAACCGCTGGAATGCGGGCATTCCAGCGATGCGTCGAGTTAATGTGACCGCGTTGTAATATTAGTAATATGGTCTTCTCGTCGTGAATCCCACAATGTCTTAAAATAAACATCTGTAGTCCATGCTTTGTTACTTCAATCTTTGTGTCATGCGGAGCCACCTACCACCTACGGAGCCAAAACGTGGACAGTGACAGTTAAAGCGGTCCACAAATCCAAAATCGGACAGCAAACTAGGGAAAGAGATATGCTTGATGTTTCTCTGAGGGATCGTATTCGGATGGAGGTAATTTACAAACATTACTGTGTTCCGGTTTGAAGGACAATGTTTCCAAAGAAATTACAGGGCTTAGAGATTTAACGTCTCAGATCTCTGGGCGACGAGCGCAGTGCAGTGCTAGGTAATGACTTGGACTCTTCATGCTCCAAGCTCCAATAGCTGAGTGTCACTGTGCTGTTATGTGGCAGGCATGTTGCTTACCATCAGGCCCATGTCGTGCTCTTACCGTCAGACTTTCAAAAAAAAAAGGTGATACGTCAGAAAATCAAAGTTACCGACCGACTCAGCGTATTGGCAAAGTGAAGTGCCATTGACCAAAAAACATGCAAACATTGGAATTTAATTATAATATTAGTACGACAATATTATACTCGTATTGTCGGAGACAGCAACAAGTCGATGAATATTGTGGTATCAAAATGTATTGAAACTGTTGTAGCTTCATCGATCCATCGTCAATTATATATTAATCGGGACTGCAGGCATCAGGACATTGTGCCAATTTATGCCTATACTATATGTGAAAGTGTCATCAACCAACTCGATTTTCCGCACAAGCACGGAAGGGAGTAAGTAGCCTTAGCTAAAAAAATGTATTGTTCAAATCTTTCTGTCATTTCTTGCGGGAGGGGAAAGTTGCACACTAGCGCAAAGCCGCACTATCACATACAAAACATACCTGTACCGATCCACTGCCGATCATACTCACACAGCCAAATCACTAACACCACACCCCGGACACTCCACTAAAACTCCATACAAGCGCCGCTGTGGAGTTGCCTACTCTTCACACAACTACGTAGATGTCGTTCGTACACACGCGTGAATGTGTGCGTTAGCGCTAGGGCTACTGAATTATTTTATTGAATAGTTGTGCCCCTTGAGTTCACCTGGTGACGTAATGTAGTTTATAAACTTGCTGTAATGTTGAGTTACATAAATAGAATGGTGCCAAATTATACTATTCTAATTAAAAGTGTGTATGTATTGCCGCGTAAAATCAAACGAAACCGATGATCGATAGGTACTTAAATATCTATTTCTGTTAGTAGGTACACATTCGCATATTATTTTACACTTACCCAAGAAGGAAACTTTATTCTGTCACTATAATTATTCCTCCAGGCATTATCAATCCGTGCCCAAAACTGGCTGTGTAAGCTTTGAGAAATTATTACTACGTAAATAATATTATCTCAATGTGTGTAAGTTACGAGCTTTGAGTTAAACATTACTACGTTATTATAAAGCAACGTTATTTAAAAGTTTCTAATCTTACGTTATTTTATCCTTAGGAAATTAAATAAAGCTTTTATTCTTGTCCCGTTTATTTGACGGACAACCGTAAACAGTACAGCAACCCACCATGATGATATTTCGTTAGGAATTAGATGTTCGATACCAGCCCTTCGTTGAGTGCTCCTAACGTATCCGAAACGGCCTGAGGGGTGAGGAAGCTTAAAATTGGCGGGGGTTGGGGAGTGTCCGTTCTATCTATATTATCTATTCTATGCTAACACATAAAAAATAAAGCACCATCATAGAATAGATAATATAGACCACCATATATAGGCACCATTCACAAATCTAGCCCTCAGCCACAGTATATTATCAAACTCCATGGCTCACGCGGACTTGTACTTTCATTCCATTTCTAGGGTACAATTATTTTAAGTGTGTATTTTTATAGTGCGAATGTACGTATTGTTTTGTGCAGTTATTTTTTCATTTTTATTTTTGACGATTAGGTATGTATGTATCATAAGATTATGTAATATTAATATCTTAACATGGCCATAATGTTCCATGTTTAACTCAAATTTTTAAATGTCATTAGTGTAATTCGTTATGTTAAACGGTACTAATTGAAATAAATAAATACTTTGACAGAGGGGAAACGCTATAACGTAGTGATTACTTCCTCTGTGGGAAACGCTCGCTGTGTATGGCCAGATCAGAAGATAGTTACGAAGTAACTATTTTCTGATCTGTGGCTACTCCCTTCCGTGTTGCTCGCTGGAAAGTGTTCTCGACCTGCCAACTTTACCAGCTACTAGCTGGCCAAATAATAACTCTACTCAACAATTAGCATTTCCTTATCTTATCTTAATGTGTTTGTTGCCCTTGATATACAATTAATTTTGGATAAATTTTTACTTATTTATAATTCATGAAACTATCTATGATTTTGAAAAAAATCGCTCTTGTATTGTAGTTTTTTCGTGCCATTAATGATTTTAAGAAATTCGTTCTTGTACGAGTTTTGTTTGTGGTAAGTACGTGCTAATGATTTTGGAAAATTCCCTCTTGTATTTTTTGTGGTATCAATGATTTTGAAAAATTCACTCGTGATTTTTTGAGGAATAAATGATTTTGGAAAATTCGTTCTTCGAAAATTTTTTTGTGGTACAAGTATTAATGATTTAGGAAAACTCGCTCTTGTATTTTTTTGTGGTAACAAAAAAAAAATTTTAGGGGTACATAGATACATAGAACTGAAACTCAAAAAACATGTTTGATTAATACAATACGTGTGGGTTCTGATAGATCATCAAAAATGATATTGAGGTTTCTAACATTTTTTTTTTCTAAACTGAATAGTTTGCGCTAGGGACTTTTCCAAAGTGGTAAAAAGTGTGTGTCCTGTAACTTCTAAAATAAGAGAATAACAAAAATAAAAAAGTGTATGATGTACGTTAGTTACCATGTAAACTATCAACAAAATTTGGTTTGAATGATATCTAGTAAGTAGTTTTATTTTAATACGTCATAAATTGACTATTGTTAAAACACTGATTAAAGTAATAAAGAAGTACATTTTTTTTTTTATTTTGTTACTTGCTGCTACGGAAGCCTTCATGGGCGAGCCCGACTCGCACTTGACCCACTTTTATTTTTAAATTTGTTTGTGGTATCAATGTTCTTGGAAAATTTTACTAGGTGCATAAAAATCCTTTTAGGCACAAAATTAAGACAACAACAACACAAAAATCGTGAAAACTAGAACACATTCAGTACTTTGAACGTTACATTCTTAAGTTGTACATTACACAGATATTCGGACATTTATGTATGCATACACATCTTTTAACCCCGACCAAAAAAAGGGGTGTTATAAGTTTGACGTCGATGTCTGTCTGTCTGTAGTAGTAGTAATAGTGTAGTAGCTTAAACGGATGGGCCGATTTCGATGCGGTTTCTTTATATCAAAGTTAATATCCGTGCAGATGTTCTTAGCCATGTTTGGTTAAAATCGATTCAAGATGGCCGCCGCCACAAAATGGCGGACAAAATATTTCTTCACAACCTACCTCAATATGGGTATCAAATAAAAGGGCTTGGCTAGAAGAATACTATACATTAAAAATTCAAAAAAAATCAAATCCAAGATGGCCGCCATCACAAAATGGCGAATTATATTATTTTTTTCACTACTACCTCAATATCAAACGAAAGAGCTTGACTACTAGAATACATTGCACTATAACAAATTTCAAATCCAAGATGGCCGCTTCCACAATATGCCGAAATACATTTCTTTTTTCACAACTCCCTTAATATGTATAAAATATTTCAATGAAAACTGTAAATTTTGTTTAGGATTGTGACGTTGGCATTCCCACTAAGATCTATAGTTACGAGTACGTTGGTTGTACCGTAAAGCGTGTTAAAAGCATCTTTTACAAATGCAAAGTGCCATCGCTTTTTGCGCAGAATAGGAGGTTTAGACGGTAATGCATAACGCATGAGCTTACATAGTAGCATTGAGATTTCCAAGTTATAGTACCTGCGCAAGCAAAATCCGAATGAAAGATGAGAAGTTATAACTTAAAATTATCCTATAACATTTTACGTCATAACTTCAAGTTAAAATGTGTGAAAATTTGTCACATTTTACTCAATTCAACTTTGTAACAGCAAATTTAATAACAGATTCTTCGCTTAAATATTGAGTCAACAGCGAGCTATGAAAGAATTATGCTCAGGGTTCCTCGAAGGAATTGCATTATAAATGATGTACTCCGACAGATTACTAACCGAAACTTTAATACCTAGTATTTATAGTAGACGAGTATCAGCCGATAAAACTTTCATCATCATCTGCAGCCTGCAGACGTCCACTGCTGGACATAGGCCTCCCCCAATGATTTCCACAATGACCGATCTTGTGCCGCCTCCATCCACCGACTTCCCGCGACCGAGACAATATCATCGGTCCATCGTGTGGGGGGCCGTCCTACGCTGCGTCTGCCGGTTCGTGGTCGCCATTCGAGAACCTTTACTCCCAGCGGTTATCGGTTCTGCGAGCTATATGGCCTGCCCATTGCCACTTCAACTTGCTAATTTTAAGAGCTATGTCGGTGACCTTCGTTCTTCTGCGGATTTCCTCGTTTCGGATTTTGTCACGCAGTGAAATTCGAGCATAGCTCTCCCATTGCCCGTTGCGCAACTTTGAGCTTGCATATCATGCCAATAGTTAGCGACCACGTCTCAGTACCATATGTCATCACTGGCAACACACACTGATTATAGACTTTCGTCTTGAGGGTTTGTGGTATTTCTGACGAGAAGATGTGACGCAATTTCCCAAATGCTGCCCATCCGAGTTGGATTCGTCGGCTGACCTCCTTGTCAAAGTTTGACCTGCCTAATTGGATCATCTGACCCAAATACACATAATGGTCTACAACTTCGATACTGTCGTTTCCAACATGGACCGGTACGGGTGCAACATGGGCATTTGACATGATTTTGTCTTACCCATGTTCATTTTTAGCCCTACCTGTTGGGAGACAGCATTGAGGTCTCTGAGCATTGAGCCAAGGTCATCTAGCGATTCAGCCATAATGACTATATCGTCGGCAAATCGAAGGTGAGTGATGTATTTGCCATTAATGTTGATACCATATCCGTTCCAGTTTAAAAGCTTAAAGATATCCTCCAATGCAGAGGTGAACAGTTTCGAGAGATAACGTCTCCTGTCTCACCCCTTTTGCATTTGGATCGGATTTGTGCTTTGGTCCTGAAGACGGATAGACATGGTGGCTTTGTTGTATAAACACTTCAACACTTCGATATACCTATAGTCGATTTGGCACCGCTGTAACGACCGTAACACTGCCCAGGTCTCGACTGAATCGAAGGCTTTCTCGTAGTCCACAAACGCTAGACAGAGCGGCCGATTATACTCCTCCGTCTTCTGTATAATCTGCCGAAGCGTGTGGATGTGGTCTACGGTACTAAACCCTTTCCGGAACCCGGCTTGTTCGGGAGGTTGAAAGTCGTCAAGCCTACGAGCGAGACGATTTGTTACTACTCTCGAAAACAGCTTATAGACGTGGCTCAGCAGCGCAATGGGCCTGTAGTTCTTCAGGAGGGTATTGTCACCCTTCTTAAAGAACAGCACCACCACACTTTTGCTCCACGCCTCTGGCGTTGTACTCTCAAGGATGACGGAATTAAATAACTTCTGAAGGACTTTAAGTACTGGTGTTCCACCCGCTTTCAGAAGTTCTGTCGTGATTCCGTCTTCCCCCGGTGCCTTGTTGTTCTTAAGCTGTTTGAGAGCCGCTCGTATCTCGTACAGACTTACGTCAGGAATGTCTTCTGTGTAGTGTCGGGTCAGACGGGCTCTAGCATCACTAATGCTAGGAGTAGGGCTCTGCGACGAGGTGTACAGCTCTCCATAGAACTTCTCGAGCTCTCTCAAAATCTCTGGCTTAGATGAGACAATTCCGGCACTATCAGTTTTCAGCTTTGTCAACTGGCTTTGTCCAATTGACAGATCTCTTGCGAATACTTTGAGCCCTTATTTTTTTGTATCGCATTTTTAATACAGTTTGTATTAAAACTACGCAAATCGTATCGAATCGATTTGGAGATCTGTCTATTAAGCGAGCCATATTTTGACATGTCCACTGAAGATTGCAGTCTCATGTCATTCCGTTCTGCCATGAGTTTGAGAGTATGCTCAGATAATTTCTGAGTTCTATCTTTGCGGCGTGTCTTCAGAAATTTAGACCCAACCGCATGAATAGTTTCCACCAGCCCATTATTCAGCTCATCCACTGTTTCGCATTCGGCCAGGCATTCAAAGCGATTTCGGAGTTCTAACTGAAAGCTCTCGGGGTTTTGAATTTGGTCCGGGTTCGGACGAAGAGTAGACTTCATCAGACGAGACCTCTCAAGCTTAACGTCGATATTCAATGAGCATCTCACCAATCGGTGATCGCTGCCAGTTTTGACACTATTGATCACTGAGACATCATTGAATATTTGCTTCCTGGTCGCCATAATGAAGTCCATTTCAAACTTGTATCCGCCGGGATGCAGCCATGTCCATTTCCTGGACGCCCGCTTCTTAAAGAAGGAGTTCATCGCAAAGAGTCCTCCTTCTCCATGAAGTCGGCCAATCGCTGACCCCTACGGTTCCGGTGTCCAAATCCAAATGGCCCCACTCAGTTCATCGCCGTTCCTTGTGCCTAACCGCGCGTTGAAGTCTCCCATCACAACCGTGAAGTGTGTTTTCGAGGCACGCATGGCATTTGAAATATCATCATACATGACCTCCACTTCGTCGTCCGAACGGTTCGAGTGTGGGGCGTATACCTGTATCACCTTCAATGAATACCTTTTCGTGATTCTAAGTACAAGGTATACCACCCGGTTCGAAACGCTTTCGATCTTCACGACGTTATTGACGAGAGACTTGTGGACGAGAAACCCGACACCATGTTGGGACTGCTGGTCGCCCTCCCGGTAGTAAAACAAGTTGCCGGAATTGAGAATTATCGTGTCCTCACCCTCTCTTCGGACTTCTGATAATCCCATAATATCCCATCGCAACTTGCTGACCACCTCTTCCAGCTCGATCAACTTCTCGTCAGTCCTCAATGTGCGTGCGTTGTATGTTGCCAGGTCCAGAGATCGTCGGGGTTGGTAGCCAAATCGCTGCCGGAGATTCTTAGCACCCCTGCTCCGCCGTTACCATGGCAGCTACCTTTGCAAGGGATAGCGAAGCCGCCGGGGACTGGGGGCCGTCTGTTGGGGGTATTTGTCATAGGGGGGGATTTGCCAATAATCACCCTGCTTGGCAAGCTTCTGGGTGATCGCAGTATTATTGGTGTAAGAACGTCAGGTAGACGCTGCTGCCCATCACCTGGTTTATCCCTTAGTCGCCTTTTACGACATCCACGGGAGGAGAGGAAGGGGTCTTATTCTATCGCCGGAGCCCCCACGGCCATCAGCCGATAAAAACTTTACACTGATATTTTTATTAATAATGTAGTGACGAGACAGGCGTGAGATAAGCTTGATAGTTAGACAACACGTCTGCACAGTACCACGTAGCTACTTGAAGTTAAAGTCGGATACATTTCGAAGAGTGTAACGTGTTCCGCTTTGAAGGGTTTCCAGAGAAATTACAGGGTTTAGAGATATGGCATCTTAGATCTCTGGGTGATGAGCGCAGTGCTGTGCTGTTATGTTGCAGGCATGTTGGCATCAGGCAAACGGCATGCTCGTCACGTCACCCTTTATTTAAAAAAATATATAATTATGTCCTTTAGATGTAGTGTAGAAAACTGAAATAATCGTTAAAAATAAAGACTACAGTCTTGAACAGCGGAGTAAAGTTGGTAGTTTAACGGCTTTTTATCGGATGCATTTTGGAGAGTGTGCAGCTGATCTGCATGATTTAACCTTGCTCTTTTTTCTACATGACTGCTCGTAGCCGAAAAAAGCGACATCGTTTCATGGTTGACGTTACAAAGATACAAACGGATAGGTTTGACTTCACTTTAATAAGAATGTCTAGGCTGCGGAATGCGTGGCCCGAGTAGGTTTTCCTGATGATAAAAATCTTGGGGGCTTCAAATCGATTTCTTCTAAGTAAGCACGGTATATCTAGTCGCATAACGCATCAGGCGAGATGGCAGTCAAGAGCAAAAATACAATTCTAACGGTTCTTATGAAACACATTGTAATAATCTATATGACAGCCCCAACAACAACATGTTAATCTAGATATCCCATAGCGAACAGACAAGCAGACAAACTAGTTGAAATCGGATAGAAAGCGATCCAGCAAAACAATAGCTATGTCACAGAATACACGACAGTTAGACCACTTTCGCTGAATTTAAACAATGGCAGTACTTAGTAACTGGATAGCGATATGTTACGGCGAATGGACTAGACTAGACTGCCATTAGCCTGTTTCCTTAAACGGAGGCTGTCTATCAACGCTGGCAGCTTAATGAGGCAATGTATACTCACTATGTATATTCACTGTATTCTGTGATTCGAAGCCCATGCTAAAAAAGTCATGGTGACTTAGTGATCAGGACGTCCAACTCATAGGCATGACGACTCATTTTTTAATTAATGTGACATCGAAAGGCTACTCAATAACTGAAACATAGGTGGAAAGAATTACTTTGTTACCTTAAAAACTTCCCGTGATATCACGATTTTGAAATCTCAATTTTAGACTCTCCTAAAAACGCTTCATACAAAAAACACTACATAAGTGTGACGTCACAGTGCCGTATTTTCTATGCGTCGCGCGTAAAGCTTGTATGGTAGCTATGGTAGCCATAATAAATATTGCGTTTAGGAAACTGGTTTCATAACAAAAGTCACATGAAATTGAATGGGTTATCCAATGGTAAATACATTTTCCTACTTTTAAAATGGACTTGCCCATCCAGCTTTGAATGATCATCAAGTAAGTTAAACTAAAAAATATCAAAATTAAAATTGGTACGTATTTTATTCTATTTAAATACTATTCAAATAATTTAATATAATTGCAGGACCTGTCGTCACGCCTATTATGAGGTCTTGTGTTGAAATCTATCAAGTATTACGGCTTAAACGCTCTATTGATTGAAAAATTCAAATCACAGGAAATGCAACAACAATCAAATAACCTGTACCAAACGTCAGCAATTTACTTACTGATTCAAATACACAATGGTGTATTACGGCTAAAAGGCGACTCGCGATTAATAAAAGTAAGCAGCATCAATACCACAAAAGGTAAAATATCCAAGAAGCCTTCAGCGACTGTTCAATAGAATTGCAATTGTTCACGAACTGCAAGGCTACTACGAAGTCGGATAAACGATATATCGACCGGAGTTATGGACGTTTTATACCGCGAAACACAATCGGTTGGTTGATGACACAAAAACTGTCAAATCAGCGTCGGTCGGAATGAACGAAACATCCGATCATATTAACCGACCGATTGTGTTTCGTGGTATGAAACGTCCATAACTTCGGCCGATTTATCGTTTATCGGACTTCGTAGTAGACCTGCTGGCTCGGTTCGGTGTGTCGGTAAGCAGCAACAAGTGAATTCGCTGAATGCGCTCGCAGGACCGTTCTCTGAATGAGGCGCGAGTGAAACAGGGACAATGCACGACAGAAGACAGAACGTAATCTATTGACAAAATACACATATATATGTTTGTTTTGTTTGTAAAGTGAAAACTTATTTTGACGCGCTACAGACAGATTTTTCGTAGGCTGTGAATTGAATAGGGAATATGCTTTTTACATTATTATAACACAATAAAAAAATATGAATACTCTTGTAAATGTACAAATTGATTTTTAAAATAATATTTAAAATATCGATATAATTTGACCAGTTTAAACGCCGCCATCATTCCCGCGCCTGTTTGACGTCACAGGCCACGACCTGTGTTTGTTTACTACAAGTGTTGCAGTTACTTTGTACCGATTTTTGAGTTGTGCTAGCTAATCAAACGATGGAGAACACGACTTTTCTCTCTAACACTACTAGCTCAGTACGAATATCGACACCGTTAAAGCAGAAAACATGTCATGTGACGTCACATTTGGTTTCGACCAATAGTGATGCGTTTCGCAAACTTGAATTTCCCGCGCCTATTTTGCACTTTTTAAGTAATACTTTTTTTAATTAATAACTAACAAAATAATTGTTTTGGCATAATGGCGGAATATTAAGGATTCTACGAAAAAAAAAAATTCAAGCCAATTTAAACTACATGCATATTCCCTATTCGCTTATGAATGATAAGAAATAAATCTTCGGGTAAACTCGGGGCCAAGGCCATTGTTATAGCATTTCTAGATAGTCATGCTCATGGTGACACCCTCCGGTTTCACCCGCGTAGTTTCCAAAGTAAGCCATCAAATTCTGAGCTGTAAGTTTTCAATTCTATCGGCAGCTCCTATGACTGCCAATTTTTGTCCCACACTCCAGCAGCTGCAGCCGAAGATGCCGCTAATAAGAAGTGGCAAAAGTACGCGTCCATGGAAACCCTTTATAATTTTCTCCCCATCGCAGTGGAGACGCTGGGCAGTTGCGCGGTTAAAAGGCTTAGGTACTGATACTGCTCACGCTGTAGAACCGCGGAGTCGTCAAGGCGACCCCATCTCAAGGCAACCGATCTTTGTAGATGAGAATATTTTTTCAATGGCCGCGCGATAACGTGGGACTTGTTTTGGGATTGACATGATTACAAGAACAAAATTAAAAATTTTGATTAACCCCCGACTACCTTAGATTTGTTATCTGTACAACATTCTACTAGTCAAGCCCTTTCATTTGATACCCATATTAAGGGAATTGTGAAAAAGGAAATGTAATTCGCCATTTTGTGGTAGCGGCCATCTTGGATTTGAAATTTGTCATAGTGCAAAGTATTCTACTAATCAAGCCCTTTCATTTGATACCCATATTGAGGTAGTAGTGAAAAATATTATATAATTCGCCATTTTGTGGTGGCGGCCATCTTGAATTTGAAATTTGTTATAGCGTTTAGTACTCTGCTAGTCAAGCCCTTTCATTTGATACCCATATTGAGGTAGGTTGTGAAGAAATATTTTGTCCGCCATTTTGTGGAGGCGGCCATTTTGAATCGATATTAACCAAACATAGCTAAGAACACCCGCAAGGATATTAACTTTCAAATAAAAAAAACCGCATCGAAATCGGCCCATCCGTTTGAGCTCTACGGTGCCACAGACAGACACACACACAGACAGACAGACAGACAGACAGACAGACAGACAGACAGACCGACAGACCGACAGACAGACAGACAGACAGACAGACATCGACGTCAAACTTATAACACCCCTTTTTTTTGTCGGGGGTTAAAAACGACTGCCTACGTTCAATACACTGCAGTAATTGGTGGCGAGTCTGGCGAGAAATATTATTCTGGTTTGTGTTAAGGTGTACTGAGCTATCAAAATGATTGGTATGTTACGTAACTGCTGAACTGTTTTCGGTTTTGTCATACAGTTTTTAGTTATAATAATCAATTCTAAGTGAAGGGTTATTATTGGATGGTTACATTCCGAATATCCGTGTTTACATTAATATGTGAAGCAAAAACTTTGTAACTCTTTTTACGAAAATTCCGTGGATGGAGGAATATGAAATTTCACACGCTTCAAGTCAAATACAAAGCATGCTATAGCACACACAAAGTTTAACAATAAAATTTACAGAATTCATTTAATTTCACACACGACAACGTAGTAGGCGTTATTGTTGCGTTTAGGTTTCTTTCGCCAATTGTTACTTAATTTTTAGTTGTTGTACATTTTTAACCGACTTTCAAAAAGGAGGAGGTTATACATTCGGGTGTATCTTGTTTTTTTAGCGCCACCAATTGTGAATCAATTTTGATGGATCTTTTTTTGTTTGGTAGATCATCATAGTATGATCCCATATAATTTTTATCGAAATCAGTGTAGCTGTTTTAGAAATATGAACAAAACACTAAAATTTGCTTTCACATACTTAGACGATATAGTGATTCTTATGAAAGATATAGTGATTCGAGAGCCTGAATTTAACTTTAAATTGAATTCGGTTTTAGTTTTTTTTTTAAGAAAATAGATTATAATTATTATAATAGATAAAATAGATTATGATTATATAACCTTTTTTTTACTTGTTAAGTGCAATAAAGAGTTATCTATCTATCTGTCAGCGGACCCCAATCTAGGCTAAGCTTGTATCTAAGAAAATAGATTATTATAACTTATTTTTTATTTGTTAAGTGCAATAAAGGGTTAACTATCTATCTGTCAGCGGACCCCAATCTAGGCTAAGCTTGTATCTAAGAAAATAGATTATTATAACTTATTTTTTATTTGTTAAGTGCAATAAAGGGTTAACTATCTATCTGTCAGCGGACCCCAACCTAGGCTAAGCTTGTATCTAAGAAAATAGATTATTATAACTTATTTTTTATTTGTTAAGTGCAATAAAGGGTTAACTATCTATCTGTCAGCGGACCCCAATCTAGGCTAAGCTTGTATCTAAGAAAATAGATTATTATAACTTATTTTTTATTTGTTAAGTGCAATAAAGGGTTAACTATCTATCTGTCAGCGGACCCCAATCTAGGCTAAGCTTGTATCTAAGAAAATAGATTATTATAACTTATTTTTTATTTGTTAAGTGCAATAAAGGGTTAACTATCTATCTGTCAGCGGACCCCAATCTAGGCTAAGCCTGTATCTTAGGAGTCCCGATACTAGTTCACCATACAATATTTTGCGCTTCGTGAAAGAATTTTATTACATAAATATGGCTAGACATTTTAAAATATATTGTCAGCATGTTGATCTCAAGGAACTCTTCGCCAAATCAAGCGATATTCACACAAGTTGGTATTTAATGTGTAATTTGGTCGAACTTGAGAGATATGATGGTTTTTGTTTCGACTATTATAATCTTTATACCACAGTATCGAGCGAAGCTGGAACGACTCGCTATTCAGTACAGAACATTTCGACGATTATGTCGTAAAACGTGCGCACAGACATCGATATAAACCACTAGACGTGCCCTGAGCACCTTGAAAATGGTAATAAACTATAGTGTGTAGTGTAAGTGGTTTACACATCACCAATCTACTTGACCCCTAGAATCGCTAACGGCGAGGTATACTGTGGTTACACTTATCTTGGTCGTTGACAACATGTATAGTAATAGGTAAAACCGTACGGCGTTTAGCGCTTCCTGCAACCGACTAGAACGGAAAGAGAGACTCACTCTTCCCAACGATGACATAATTCCGTGCGCCTGAAGTTTAGGAGGGCACATCTTATGGTTTATATCGATGGCACACAGAAACAAATTATAAATGAATGTTAGTGAATACATCAGTAAACATCATAATAACTATAGATGTTTACAAACTAAAAGATGCAACACATTCTCTCTGGCGCATAACAATCAAATCGCATGTGTATGTCTGTACGTAAACAGCCAATCAAGAAGACGTTACGAGCGCGGCAATTTAGAAACTGCTATGGAATTATGGAGATTACTTTTACCTACAAACCGGCAATCGTTTCCGCGTTCCGTCGAATACGATTTTACGAGTAGGTAAAGTATTTTTTTTTTTAAATAAAGAGTGACGAGACGAGCAGGACATGTGCCTGATGGTAAGCAACATGCCTGCCACATAACAGCACAGTGACACGCAGCTATTGGAACATGAGGAGTCCAAATCATTACCTAGCACTACACTGCGCTCATCACCCAGAGATCTAAGATGTTATATCTCTAAGCCCTGTAATTTCTCTGGAGACATTGCCCTTCAAACCGGAACACAGTAACGTTTTCACATTACCGCTTGGCGGTAGAATAACTGGTAAAGGTGTGGTACTTCCCCAGGCGGACTCTGCTAGGAGTGCTACCCCTACAAGTTAATACCTACATATATAGTTTGATTACTAAGTAAGCTTTATAGAGTTCCAGGAAATCATCTTATACCTTTAAACGAGCAATTCTTGTAGGTATATATATATATATATAAAATTCTCGTGTCACAGTTTTTGTTGCCATACTCCTCCGAAACGGCTTGACCGATTTTGATGAATTTTTTTGTACTTATCCGGTATCTATGAGAATCGGCCAACATCTATTTTTCATCCCCCTAAATGTTAGGGGTAGTCCACCCCTAAATTTTTTATTTTATTTTTTAGACAATTTTTTTAATTTCTATTATTTTATGATACAACATACAAAAATACATACAATGCTCAATTTTTACCATTCTACGATCAACCCTTATTTTTTAATAGCCATTTTAGTAATTTAATCATTTTTCCTCTCCGGTCGAAAACTGATCAATCGTCATTTAATTAGTCATCCCCGCCAGTTGTCTACAGGTGTCACTTCTGACCCAGTAAACAGCACGATAATTTGGGGATCAAAAGTAGTCTATAGCATATATATAGTTAGTACACGGTAATCTCGGGAACTATCGGACCGATTTAAAAAAATCATTCACCGTTCTTTCATATGTACGTAATCCTTGAATGATGTAGGTTATATATATGTACCACGGGCGAAGCCGGGGCGGGCCGCTAGTATATATATAGAATCTGAATCTTGGAAACGGTTTGAACGATTTTCATGGAATTATGTATACAGAAAGTTCCGGGGACGATAAATCGATCTAGCTAGGTTTTATCTTTAATTAAAATCAAGTATATTGCCGCTAATTGTATTAAAAAATTCAGCTCATTTTGAAGAGATTTGACGGTAATCAAATATTCACATGTTTACCTACGTTATATGGATATTCCTCTAACACCCTTAGTTACAGAAAACTGAAATAGGGAGAAACATTTAAACGTATCTTGTCAAAAACGATTGATCTATTAAAAAGGCTTAGAGTGAAACTGAAAGTGTGGTTGCATCAGTTGCAACAATAAAGGGCACATTAACGAACGCCCACATAATTTACCATTTATAGCATTTGAGATAAATGCTCCAAGGCCGACAGTTCGCTTATGACGTAATGAACGCAAGAGAAACAAAGATCATGAAGTGTCGTTGAAATTTAATGTGGGTGAAGGTGAGAGGTCGAGGATGCAGTTGCCTGAGTACAAAGACTAGAATTTATTTAATTGGTTTATTTATTTTGACGTGACAACGTCTTATAAATTGGTTTGCCGGGTGACACTTCAAGAAACTGCGTTACGCTCCGCTCACGTTATGCGCTCACAACGAGAGCGAGTGAGAGGCACGCGTCCCTTCCACTCGGGCATGGTTAGCCCGCCTAAGAGCGAGAGAGACAGACATAAAAAGTGAAAGGCACGCGTCCCTTCCGTAAAATTATTTTACCACTCAAAGTCGTTGTCACGTAAAACTTTCGCCCGTATACCGACTTTACAGGCAACCAATTTTTTAAACAGGTTTCTATATTTACTATACTCGGGACACTCTCACAAGGAAAGAGTCAAGGTCATAATACACCGCTCTGGCCCAGTGCGGTTTGGTGGATGACCCATGACCTTAAAAGTTTCTCGGAACATGTCAGTTTCCTTTAGATGTTTTCCTTCGCCATTTTTTACGCCCGTTACTGTTCCCCCGACTAGACCAGCCGTAACTTTTACCATTACACAATACACATCCAATTACATAATTAAACAATCATAAATACTACTTAAGCCAACATAGAACATGGCAAATAGCATTGCGTGCGAAATTGTCAGAGTCAAAGAGAAAAAAACAACAAACTTTGATTTTCTCACGTAAATTGCTTGCCGTAACGTAAATATGGCAATCGTTTCACGGGATTGCCACATTTAAAAAACCAATTTACCTGAACATATTTCTCTTTGTTTCGGGCCTCATAAATACTCTGACTTCAAGATGGATTAGCAGAGAGTTATTTCGCCACGTGCGCTATAAAAAATATAAATTTTACACCGCCTAAGTACGGTAAAAAAGATGGCGGCCATTTTATTTTGGCGGGAATTTACGACAGAAACGTTCTGTGACGGAGGTATTTTTGTTGGTTGACAGATATAAATATTAAAACGGTCTTTTCAGTGCCGTAATAAACTGTTTCCACGAATTTGCGGAATGAAAAAGCACTTGGAAAACCTAAAACGCGAGGTTTTCCTGGGGTTCTTTGATGAGTTTCTTTTTGAAAGTTTGTCTTAGATCCCATTCATTCTATTCGAAATGTGTTACAAACATACTTCGAAATGAGACTGGGAAAATACGAACTGAATAGGTTCGAGAGGCAGTTAGCTAACACTTAATTTGAATAAGATTTTTTATTTATTTTTTAACGAATCTGTTGCACACAGACAACCACATAACAATGAAGTTGGCTGAACAACTATGTATAATAAGTATGTATTTACAACTATCTTATCTTATACCTTTAAACGAGCAATTCTTGTAGGTATATATTATGTATAAAATGTATAGAATCTGAATCTCGGAAACGGCTCAAACGATTTTATGATACGATGAAACAGAGGGTTTCGGGGACGATAAATCGATCTAACCACGTTTTGTTTAAAAAACGCCGTTTTATGCGTGTTTTTAGACATTGAAAAACTGTTACCGTGCAAAGCTCAGTCACCCAGGCACTGTAAGTATTATATCAGCTATCTGGCCGCCATAGTACAAGCTTTGCTTAGTTTGGGGTCAGATGGTGTTGTGTGTGAATTGTACACCAATATTTATTTATTATTTGTTAACTATTTCTCAGAGTGAATTTTCTTGATGCACGCGTACACGGCACCTAAATTATAGACATATTGAAGTTAGTTGCACGTTTTTTACCTATGACAACTGGCATTTGGCATCAAACGGCATCCATTGGCTTTGCTACTTTGGACTTATAAACTTAAACTCATTAAGTAACTAAATATATGTGAGTACTTTAATCACATTCGCAAAGCATAACAGAAAGCAGTTCATATACATGTCACCGGAAAAATAACAAGAACCGTTAATTGATCAATTCACTAGCTAGTTGATCAATTTCCGGAAAATAATAAACGGTGGTTCAAATGTATTATTTAACGCAATGATATACGTTAATTAATCAACTAACGGTGACTGGCCGTCATTTCATAAATTACGATTTTGCCGCAAATAAAATCATCCACAAATGGGCCAATCGTTGCTCAGCGTGCTATTTAACGGTACACTATTACCTGTCAATTAATACACTGTTCTCGAATTGGTCGATGGCATTAATTATCAGCATTTGGCAGTCAGATAAAACTGGAAAGACCCTAATTTTATATTGGTGCACTTTTTGACACCGCGTGGGCTCCCGCCAGAAGCTCTTCAGCAGCGCTGAGTGTCGTTTCTCCATATCTCCGTATCTCCATGCTCGCTCCACTCAGGACCTCGCTTGAGCTTCTGGCTCCCGCATTTTTTGTAAACACTCTAAGGGTAGTAGCCACCAGACTAGGTGTAGTCGGGGTGCTCCGAGGCGGATCTGGGTCCTAAGTAACCTAAACGGTCCGTTTTGATAATTTAACAACGCGGACGGATTTATTTTCCAAGAACCTGACAGGTGATCCGTTGTAAAAAAAATCTCACGGTTCACCCGGGTGGTGGGGAGCGGTGTAAAACACGTGAGTCATTGAACCAATCAGCGCACACCTCGCCTTCGTCAGATTTTTTAACGGCCCGACGCCGTTGTAATACGTACGTTAAATAATACATTTCAACCACCGTTTGTTATTTTCCGAAAGTTAATCAACTACCTAGTGAATTGATCAACTAACTGTTCTGGTTATTTTCCGGTGACATGTATATGAACTGTTTTCTGTTATGCTTTGCGAATGTGATTAAAGTACATATATTTAGTTAATGAGTTTAAGTTTATAAGTCCAAAGTAGCAATGATTTAGATCATGATCAAGTCCTGTGTTATGTTTTTAATATAAATTCAAATAGCGAAAATTTATAAACTATACGTATTTAAAACTAGCAGCGCCTTGCGGTCACCCGCGTAGTACCCGTTCCTGTTATTTTCCCCGGAATATGAAATAGCATATGTGTTATTCCAGACCATTATCTATTTACCGAATTTCGTCGAAATCCCTTCAGTACTTTTTACGTAAATTATTAACACTCATATATCCACACATCCATGTATTTTTACAAAATTTCGCGTTTATAATAATTAGTAGGCCTATACAAACGTTTACAAGCAGTTCTACTTACATTTCGTACGAATAACGCAAAGGCAACTTAGAGAAAAAAAAACAGCTATGTTTCTCATAGCACACGCTTTGCATAGTTTGGGGCTAAGTAGAGCCATGTGAAAGTAACGGCAAGCGTAAGTATTCACCAATTGCCGCCCACGTGGCCATAATCTAATTAAATAAGTGTTGGATAATGAATCATTGATCAATATCGCATTAACGTTATATAACCAATAAGTGGCATAAACAACGCATACCATGGTTACCAAATAAACTACGTTAGTTTTACTACGAGTATATCAACGTTTATTTATGTAAATGTCAATGTTTGGATGCTTAAATGTTTTTTGAACATTGACGTAAATGTCAATGTTTGGATGCTTAAATGTTTGTTGGTCATTGTTTGACGTTTAAATGTTCTTAGAGTAAAACACTCCACACACGAGTCCTAAAATCAGAGGAAATGACGTAAAAGTAGTGGGGAGGAGCCTACATCGCACACTTTGATTGGTGATTTATTTTTACAAATAACAACCTGGATTATCTCATAATCATAAGATGCTTTTCATCGCGGGAAAATAACGGAAACGGGTACTACGTGTGTGAAACCGCGGAGCGCTGATAGTGGGATACATAGTATTACCACAGTATAAAGAAATACTACCAATAGTTCATCGCATTTGATCTTGGGAGTAACGCCGATAATGTCTAGACACGGGTAGGGTTGTCGCAAACAAAAATGCTTATTACCTAAATGAAATTAAAGCATACGGAAGACGTCAGCCCGGAACCGCGCTCCTGCAATACTAACATTGTAATGTAGGCAATGCAGGAGCGCGCTTCCCGCGTCTCACCCCGCACGCCCCGCACGATTGGCCCGTCTAGACGGCTTCGTCGAACGAAGTATGATTTAATAGCCGATGCCGCAAACATTGTCCTACTATATGATTTACTAGTTGCGCCCCGCGTTTTACCCGCCCTGTTCCCATTCCCATTATTCTCCCACAATGTAGACTACTTTTAAAAATAAAATCCTTACCCCACCACATAAACTGCAAAGGACTTTCTTGATTATCAAACGCAAACCTCTGGCAAAGTTACGGTGACATAAGCGAATGCCATAAAAAAAATTGGTTGCCTGTAAAGTCGGTATACGGGCGAAAGTTTTACGTGACAACGACTTTGAGTGGTAAAATAATTTTACGGAAGGGACGCGTGCCTTTCACTTTTTATGTCTGTCTCTCTCGCTCTTAGGCGGGCTAACCATGCCCGAGTGGAAGGGACGCGTGCCTCTCACTCGCTCTCGTTGTGAGCGCATAACGTGAGCGGAGCGTAACGCAGTTTCTTGAAGTGTCACCCGGCAAACCAATTTATAAGACGTTGTCACGTCAAAAGTCGATGTTAGAACGTACGTACATACTCGTAACGATTCGTAGATAAAATTCACATCATTACCATCAATACAACACAAATCAAAACAAATTTATACAAGCCTCATAATGTAGCAGTTATTATGACGTAACGACAACTAGTGATGTATCACGTTGTAACAATAACCGTAACCGATTGAGTTTTATTCGTTATTTCACAGAAACGGTTAATTTGTAAACAGAATCTTGGGTGCCTTATCTCTCTGTTGTGTACTTGTCTGTGGTAGTACTCCTTATAGCTCAAGAAACGAACTTATTTTGAAGTTTTTTTTTGTTGCTGTAGAGGTATACGTGAAACCATCATGGGTGTTGGTGGTCAAACATTAGATAGAGATAGATAAGTAAATAAATAGATCAGGGTTTTCCACACGGTTCCTCAGTACCAATCGTAAGCAGATGACGTGCACTTACTATGGCAACAAAAGCCGCGACAAAAGTATGACACTACCAAAAGAGCGACAAGACAAAAGCGATCAGAGTCGGTGTACTCGGTGTAAAGCGTTTGTTCTAACTCTACAGGTACGTAGTATATGTAAACTCTTTGGTAAAGCCCCTATCATAACATGGCGTTGAAAGTGGCAAGTGGCAGGTTTCGAGCCACTTGGTTAGGCCTGGTTATACAATGACGATTCAGGCCGGAATAATGAATATGTGGAATAATGGAGCGCCAAGCTGACACTTAGCTCGGGTTATTTTGGTCTTGTAATTACGTCGTTTACTTGTTAATAGAACACAGTCGTGTTATAATTATGAAAGTTTGTGAGGATAGCTTTGAATGGCTGTTTGTTACTTATTGGGTAATGATTGGGACTCTTCATGTTCCAATAACTGCGTGTCGTAGGGCTGTTTTGGGCAGGCATGTTGCTTACCATCAAGCACATGTCTGCTCGCCTTGTCACTACATATATTATAAAAAAACTCTCTCGCGCAAATCTCACAGAACGTATTTAAACGAAACTGTATAGGTGTAGAGTGTAGATGAAAATAGCAGCTTTTGTAATACAGTTAATTAAAAACAGAGAGATTATTCAGAATGAATATGTAGAAGATGTATACTGAAACACTGTATTTGAAAAGATGTATTTTTTATAAAGGGATCGATGACCTCGAATCTACTGACTACCACTACAATATTTTAGCTGTAGAATGCGTTGCCTGGGTGGTTATTCCCTGTGTGGTTTATAATTTGGATGCCTTCAAATTGAAAGTAAATCGCTTTATATGAAAGTATACCGCATCGTCGCTTCAGATGATCATGATATAAGAGATGGAGGTCAAACGCATTCCTAATATCGATAAAAAAAAGGTTTTGAAGGCGGAAATTGAAAAGGGAAGCTGCCTTTTACTCCGTAGTTGAGTGGATCGTGACGACAATAATAATCGCTACAACTTATTCAAAACTTCCCTTTGACAGAAAATCCAACACAGAGGTAACTTTGCAGCGATATAGGAAAGTTGAAAGCTACGAGGAACTAACATCTTTGTTGTTCGTTCGTTTTCTTAAGGTCAGAGTAAATTGTCTTAGCGATAAGATCGTTCAGTTCCCGTCGGTTGCAATTAATTTTCAATGTTTTTCTATTTTCTTTCTTATATAACTTCAGTGCAATAAAAACTTATCTATCTTATAAGGCTGCATGCAGCAACTTCGGCCAACTTTGGCTAATACATAGTTCTTTCTCTCTTAGCTAGCTCGACTTTTCGTTTTTTCTTCAGGTATCAAATATATTTACAGTCACAGATTAGGATTGTTTCCTAATCTGTGTGTACAGTACAGTACAATAAATTTAAATTATTATTTGTAAATCTGGAGGCCATAAATGTGACTTATATTATTATACTCGTAATAATGTTTTATGCCAATAAAAATATCTTATCTTATGCTAATAAGCGTAAGTTTGTTAGGTTTAAGTTATTTTGGGTTCTGCGGCTTCAGCGGTAACTGAAAGGTCAGTTAGTCAGTGGAGGCACCTCTCGGCCAGCTAAAAAAAAGGTCAGTTTAAAAAAGTTACAATTACCGCTGATTGTCGTGGCACGCGGGTGGGGTTTATGGTTTTCTAGAAACAGTGATTCAAGGTAACCCCACCGCTTTTCAGTTTAATCATGGGCTCAAAGATCATATCTCACAGCAATTTAGTGTTTTTTTCGAATTCGGACAATTCTGAATTTTTTAAGAGACCTTGTACCAAATAAATTCACGTGATTTTCACTGGGGTAGGGCTAATTATTTGGTGGAGATAACCTTTCGAGCCCCACATTCTTAAAAGACAAAGCTTTATGTACAATGCAGTTCACTTTTCACTTCACAATCACTTAAAACGTTCTTAAAGGACAAAGCTATAAATGGTCAAATACAATTCAATTTTCACTTTACATTGACTCAAAAAAAGATACAGGTGTCTCGCGTAATCCTATGTACTCATAACACTTCATGCGATTTGACACACTGAAAACTATGTCAAGTAGTACTTTAGACAGGTTTTTAGTCTGTTATGTAACTACTCCAAAGTCGAGTAAGAATTAAAATAAATTGATAGGCGCCCGAATTCGGTTATTTATTTACACACGCCCATTAGAAGAATATTTATTACGAGTAATTGGATATTATTGCCGATGGAGTAACGATTATTTTGTACTAACTGTGAACCGCGATTTCATCCGGTATTTGTGTATGTATTTTTAGTTTTAATATTTATTTGCTGGTTAAGATAAAATTTACCTACTACTAATAAAAAACATCAACATTTTGAGATTCTAATGTTTGTTGCTTAATCACGTCAAATTTTCTGAACGTATCGGGTTGACATTTATAATACAGGCTAATTATAGTCTGGATAAACAAATAGGCTACTTTATCCCGGGAACTATGCGGGCAAAGCCACGGAGTACTGCTAGTATGATAATGTAAAATCTCGTTTCAGAAGGTGACATTCAAAAATCCTATCCTACTAATAACCAAATATCCAAGCATAACTTAGTAGAATAATACGGTTTTAGAATTTGGATGTGATGGCTCAATGACGTCGAAACATCTGAACGAATCGGGTTGAAATTTAAAATACAGTTAGATAATAGTCTGGAATAACAAATAGGCTACTTTAACTTTCTCACAGAAGTTTGAGGTCTCGTCCGGACTACAGCGTAATAAAGGTCAAGCGTGCTCTCTCTTGTAGGATCCCAGTGCCTCGGGTTGGCTCTCTTATTGCAAAACGTTGCCCACTGTACTCTTTCCCATGTGTTTACAGTAGTATCTGTAGAAAACTAAAGAAAGACCAACACGACCTTCCTCTGTACTCATTTAAAACTAACGTTAGGGACTTGCTCCTAAAATTGTCTTACCATGAAATTGAAGGTTTGTTCCACGGTATTTACAGCGACAAGTGGACACGGTACTGAGTGAAGCGGTAATAACTTTTTTTACGTTTTGGTCCTTCAGACAAAAACGATAATTCTTAGCTTTTTTGTTAGATTTTTAATTTATTTTATTACAAGTACCTAGTAATATAACTATTTATGTTAGTGTTACGGTTTTATACGTTGTATGTAATAAGGTAATGGTATTTAATAGTTTAATAACTTTTCCAATCGTACACAGAAAAATAATTGTTTTTATGCACTCGGGTCTCAAGATACAAGCTATGTGCTTAGTTTGCGGCCCACTGATCATACTTGTACCCACACATACGGACCGTATAAGCACTGTAATGTTGGACTTGAAAAACTACTTATGTATGTGTTTTGTTAGTCTGTGTGTTAATAAAAAATTTCTTTCTTTCTTTCTTTCTTTTATCCCTGGAAAATAACAGGAACTATGCGGGCACAACCACGAAGCGCTGTTAGTATATTATAAAGTCACGTTTCAAGGAGGGGATTTTCTAAAATGTCACTAAAATTATTACATTATTTTTATAATATAGTGACGGTGCAAAACTTGCGACTGATAGTAATCAACAGATCTGCCCATTAGAGCACAGTTACGAGAATCTATTTTAACCGAAGAGTCAAAATGACTACATATCAATGCACTGTTCACGTGAGCTAAAGATATAAGATGATGTATTTCTCCCTGTATTTACATTGGGAACATTGCCCTTCAAATACCACACATCTGTAATAGGCGTGACGGCAGGTCCTGCAATTATATTAAATCATTTGATATAATGACAGATAAAATATGTACCAATTTTAATTTAGATTTTTTTAGTTTAACTTTACCTATGATCATTCAAAGCTGGATGGGCAGATCCATTTTAAAAGTACAAAATTATTAGAAAAAATATTTATTTACCATTAGATAACCCATTCAATTTCAAGTTACTTTTGTGATGAAACCAGTTTCCTAAACGCAATATTTAATATAGCTGCCATACGAACTTTACGCACGACGCATAGAAAATACGACAGTGTGACGTCACGCTTCTGTAGTGATTTGTATGAAGCGAGCGTTTTTGTGACAGTTCAAAATTGTGATATTAAAATCGTGATATCACGGGAAGTTTTTAAGATAACACACTCTTTCACCTATGTTCCAGTTATTGAGTATCCTTTTGACGGCACATTAAATCAGAAATGAGTCGTCATACCTATTGCATATTGCCGATTGGAATAACTGACAAAGTATTTCTGTTAAGTTCTGACCAAAATTCTCACTGAAATTAGCAAGTCAATAAAATATACAAACAAACTAACTAGTCAGCAAAATATGTATATCTATTAGTATGCTGTGAAAACGGAATTTATTAGTAGTTAGTATGTACAGATAAAGAAAACTAGATTGTTGTGTCAAATATATAGTTACAGCGGCGATGGACAGCGTTACGCAAAACATTTGTAGTAGCTTCTTTGCATCTTTCTTGAGAGGCGTGAAAAAGGCTCATAGGCAAAGACATTCTAGAGCGAAAAAGACTTCAAATCTTGAACATCGCCGCAAGATTGCTAGCTTATCGGTTTTTTGTCGGATACACTTCGGAGAGTGTGCAACTGATCTGCATGATCTAATATAACTACGTTTCTATCAACTTGAACCAAAAATACCCACAGTAAAATGAAAATTAATAACTACTTCTCAATAAGCTACATTCTGCACAAAAAAAGGTTTACGTGACTGAGTGAGCGCCGGAGGTGGGAATCTTAGCAGCCGTAACACAGGTCTCCAGCCTAGCACGGCTGCTAATGAACTATTAACTTAGATAAAGTATTTGTTCCAAGTGTAATTAAGAATTTTGATGTTTTTTAAGCCAAAATAATGATGGAATCAATAAATTTAATTTAATTTAATTTAATTAATACCTCCTTGTCCTTTTTTCTTTCGTACCTCTCGTAACTCGAAGAAGCGGTACCGTTTCATAGTAGATATTCCAAAAACACGGACGAAGAGGTTTGACTCTACGTTTGTGATAAGAACGTCTAGGCTGTGGAATGAGTTGCCTGAGTGGGTTTTTCGAGATAGTTATAATCTTGGTGTCTTCAAATCGAGAGTGAATCGGTTTCTTCTAAGTAAACACGCTCCATCGTAAATCGTCGCTTAACATCAGGCGAGATGGCGGTCAAGTGTAAATCTATAAAAGTTAAAAAAAACTATATCTTTTGCAATGAATATTTTTTGCTTTTTTCCGCAGGTGTCCCAAAAATCAATAATCCCAATAATCCCGTCCTGAGCTTCCATAGCCTCTCTTCCATAAATTTTAGTCTTTTGCTGTAATATTATTTTTTGTTATAATTTTCTTTTCATGTAACTAAATCCGATAACAAATCCATCATGATGTGTCCAGTACGGATTTTATCCTCGTTAATAGCAACAATCCATCACAAAAATACATCTTTGTCGCAAAAAATATTCATGGCCTTAAAAATTACAGTATAATTATGTAAAAGCCTTTCTAATTAACATAAAATAACAAAGCTCGCGTGAGATAGGGTTGAACAACGAATTTACTAAAAACATAAAGTTAGAAAGAACAAAATTACACAAGGTTCATTACATCGTGTAATTAAAAAAAAATAACAAAGGCTCATGAATGTCATTTCCGATGTTAAGCGACGATGCGGTCTATAAAGGAGATTTTACGTAGAAGAACCCGATTGACCCGACTTGAAGACATCAGACTATCTCAATCGAGAAAAACCTCTACAGACAACGCATTCCACAGCCTAAACATTATTATGTCAAGGTATCATGTAGATCAACTGCACACTATCCGACATGTATCTGATAAGCTTAGAACTTTGCAATGTTAAGCGATATAAAACTATATACAGACTGACATGCAAAAATGTCTATTTGTCGAGTAACCAAGCCGCGTGCTCCATCATACTTGTAGTTAAAAAAATTGTTCGGTTCGGTTGTATGTTGTTGTTTTTGTCAAGAGGTATTCACATTTAAATTTTATCTAAATCGGAGAAGCCGTTTTTGAAATATGAACAAAAAAATACAGAAAGATACTTGCAGATGTTATTATTATGGTCTTCAAAAAATAAGACGCCCGTTTTGACCTTTCTCAAATTTCAAAATTAGCCTTGTTTTTTTGAGGACCATTATTGAGCATTATGAAAACAACATATGTACAACAAACAAATTAATTAAAATATTTAGCATACTAACTAACTGTACTAGTACGAGTATCGTGTGAAAATTGATTTATGCATAAAAGCCCGATTTAGTTTCCTCAACGTAGGGAACTCTAAAACAATTAAGGCACAGATTACACTATGTTAAGTACTCGTGCGTGGATTATACAAATAATAATAAAGTTGCTTGATGACATTTATAACTTGAAGTTTGGACACTCCTTTAGCATAAAACCTATTTTTTTTTACTTGTAGGGTGCGGTTCGGAGCGGACTAATATACTTGGATTTCAAGCCTTGTGATTGGAGAATCGCAGCACGGCTCGTCTCCGCTCGCCTCAGTGGAACCGCAGCCTTAAAGGTTTAGGTACACTTGACCACCATCTGGTTTGATGTCTAGCGACGATGCGGTCTACGATGGAGCGTCCTTACCTAGGAGAAACCGTTTCACTCTCGATTTGAAGACACTAAAATTGTAATATTAAGGAAAAACCTACTAAGGCAACGGGTTCCACAGCCTAGAAGTTATTATGACTAAAATAGAGTCAAACCCGTTCATTTGAGTCTTTAGAACATAAACCATGAAATCATATATGTATCTGATTACTGAGTATGCACGGGCAGCCATCGCGCGCGTGCACTCTCCTTGAAAAAGGCCGAAACTCGAGTCGGATTGACCGACCATATATACGTGAGTGTCCCGTTATCCAATGAAATATGTGTGACAACCACGTTAATTTTAATACTAAAATATTTGATATTAGATCATGCAGAACAGCAGCACATCTCCGAAATGTATCCGATAAAACGACAAACTTGGAACTAAGCAGCAACGTTCAAGACCTTGAAGTCTTTTACGAACAAAGAAGCCTAGAAGCCTTTTTTTGCCCATCTAAAGTTAGTTGGTACTAAATCATCTGTATTTTTACCTAAACAAATTTAATCTTAATAACATCAGTAAAATTTGCCAAGACCTAGATTTTTTTTAGGAACAATGAAGCCTATTTATTGGCCTTTTGGTACCTACGTCTCTCGAACAAATCTAAAGCCAGCTGGTACTCATCATCATCTACAGTCTTCTCTATCCCACTGCTGGCTATAGCCCTCTCTCTTACTTTGCCAACTGCCTCGGTCCAGTATTTACAATATAGTCCACCCATCTCGCTGGTGGACGTCCAACGCTCCTACCAGCTGGTACAAAATCATCTTTATTTGTTTAATGTTGAAGGATAAAGTTGTATTTATAGTTCATCAAAAAGCCACTAGATGACGTTCATCAGCATTAAAACGCGCAATCGTTTACTTGGCAATTTGTATAACTAAACTTACATCTTTTATAAAATATATAACATTGCTATGTTGGTTTGTGTACGCTTCAAAAACTCAAAAAGTTCTGCACCGATCGAGCTGAAATTTTAGAATGATATATAATCCGCATCAAGGATTGTTTATATTTATTTAATTTTTGCATCAGTCACATAATATGTGCCACAGCGAATCGTGGCAGGGTACACCTAACAGGTAGTATTGTAATAAATCTTTATACTCACTGCCTTCCTTTTCCTTATTATACTATTTCTACTACTGATTCCTTACTATACTATTTTTACCCTAAAACACATTTTCTCATCCTAATAACATTAATAAGATTACTTTTCGATAATAAAACCAAGTAATACTAAGTTTAATCCCTCCAAAAGCCTCCGCGACCGAGGCACGCGCTCCCACTTTATCCTAATGATGATGGCCAAACCCTGGACCGAAAAACTGGTACGTGACTCTATTACTGGCTCCGTTGCCTTAGATCGCTATCTGCTTAAGATTCTAACAAATACAGCGGGTTATTTATGTAAGAACTGTGGGGTAAGTAAATATAGGAGCATTACACGTTTTGTGGTAATTACTTTCTTTGAAACCGAATATCCAAATTTTGGTGTAAAATTAAACTCACACACAACAAATTTTAATAAATAAAATGGGTGTTAAAGGTAGACCTATCTTGTGTACCTAAGCAGAATAAAAATAAATTTAGTGACTCCCGACCTTATCAAATCCAGAATTTATCAAAGTGTATATTATTTTACTAGTCAAACCCTTTCATTGTTGTCTGTTAAATGTCCACCAAATTTTTTTTTGGACATTTAACAGTAGCTGTCGTAGACCGTTTGTCATCAAACATAGCTAAGAACAGGCCCGACTATTTCGAACCCGGATTCGAACATACAAACTTCTATAACGATAGTGAATCGCAGGATCTAGGTACCTTTTTTACTATATACTAAATTTTAGGGTATATAATACGGTGCAGTTTCCTCAAAAGCCGGATACATTAAAAAATCACAAAACTTTCCCACCAATCAGAATGCGCGGTTGTCTACATTACGTCACAAGAGCATAATGGACTATTTGCAAACTGTACTAAACCCAATAAGTCAACAGGAAGTACCTTACATTATCCTACTCGACAACAAGAATTAAACCTAATCACGTCGCAATAAGGCACACAAATTTACCACTTTTACGCTCACTCGTAACCTGGTGTTGTCACAAAATGTCCCCTATAATAATGCAGTAAGGTCCACCAAACTGGAAAGGTAGCTACGATGACATGAAATGGACCTTAACATGACGTAACAAGGTGTATTTATAATCAGGTGGAGTCCAAATACGGATTTGTATTGGCAAGGATATCGAGTAATCAATGTAACTAAAAATGTATTTCTTGGTCAACTGGAACATGTTATAAATATTTTAGAATTGAATAAATCGCATAGTTTAAAATCATTATAGAAGTGAAGCGAGCTATGGAGTGAGCTATGCTCGGAGTCTCTTTGCGCGACAGAATCCGTAATGAGGATATTCGCAAAAGAACGAAAGTGGCCGACATAGCTCAAAGAGTAAGCAAGCTGAAGTGGCAATGGGCAGGCCACATCGCTCGCAGAACTGACAACCGATAGGGAAGAAAGGTTCTCGAGTGGCAACCACGAACCGGAAGACGCAGTGTTGGACGGCCTCCCACTAGATGGACAGATGACCTCACAAAGGTCGCTGGAAACCGCTGGTTGCAGGTTGCGCAGGACCGATCGTTGTGGATATCTAGAGGGGAGGCCTATGTTCAGCAGTGGACGTCTTGCGGCTGATGATGATGATAGAAGTGAAAACTTGTGGCGCAGCACAGACAGATTTTTCGTGGGCTGTGAATTGCTAGAATTCAATTCACACGTCACGCTCGGGAATGATAAGAAATCTTCGGGTAAACTCAGGATCATGACCATTGGCCATTGGTCATCTAGAAATGTAGAAATGCGTTAGCATTTCTAGATGGTCATCATGCTCATAAGCACGCCCTCCGGTTTCCATAGTTTCCAAAGTAAGTTATCAATTTCTGAGTTAATAAGTTTTCATTTTTATCGGCAGTTCCTATGACTGCTAATTTATATATAGTCATTGATTTTCTTAAGTTGAAGTTATTAAAATACTGTATTTAAAAAAAACAACACGAAAATCTAAACCTAGATTGCCTCTGGCTGGGCCTAAGCTACCGGTGGTTAGGGCTGTGTGAACGAGATACAAGAACAAAATTAAAAATTAACGAACCCGACTACCTTAGATTTGCTATCTGTACAACATTCTACTAGTCAGCCCTTTCATTCGATACCCATATTAAGGAAGTTGTGAAAAAAGAAATGTAATTTGCCATTTTGTGGTAGCGACCATCTTGGATTTGAAATTTGTCATAGTGCAAAGTATTCTACTAGTCAAGCCCTTTCATTTGACACCCATAATGCGGTAGTAGTGAAAAAATTATATAATTCGCCATTTTGTGGTGGCGGCCATCTTGGATTTCAAATTTGTTATAGCGTATAGTACTCTGCTAGTCAAGCCCTTTCATTTGATACCCATATTGAGGTAGGTTGTGAAGAAATATTTTATCCGCCATTTTGAATCGATATTAACCAGACATAGCTAAGAACACCCGCACGGATATTAACTTTAAAATAAAAAAAACCGCATCGAAATCGGCCCAACCGTTTGAGCTCTACGGTGCCACAGACAGACACACACAGACAGACAGACAGACAGACAGACAGACAGACAGACATCGACGTCAAACTTATAACACCCCTTTTTTTGGTCGGGGGTTAAAAACTTCAAAATAAAGAGACGCACTATCTCGCCCCAAGCTGCAAACGTAAATTGTGCAATCCTACTAATCTTATGAATGTCAAAAGATATATGTATATATATGTACATTGAGCAACCTCAATCACGTCGGAACAGATCGGATTGAAATTAGGAACAATGTTCGATTATAGACTGCAATAGCACATATGCACGCTATTTTTACCACATGGTGCCGTTAGTAAAGCCTATTTTGACCGACATTGATTATTATTGGTGACCCTCTCCAAAATTTGAGGCTACCACCGCGTCTCTGACGATATGTGCTGTGTCGAGAATGACTGCCTTCTGTTTCTGTTACATTGTTACCTGGAATATCTAGAATATTATATATGATAAATTCTATACCTCTACAATGGGAATGACGTCTCATGTTTTATTTAATGTGCCATCAAAAGGCTACTCAATAACTGAAACATAGGTGAAAGAATTACTTTGTTATCTTAAAAACTTCCCGTGATATCACGATTTTAAAATCACAATTTTGGACTCTCCCTAAAACACTTCATACAAAAACACTATATAAGCGTGACGTCACAGTGCCGTATTTTCTATGCGTCGCACGTAAAGTTTGTATGGTAGCTATATTAAATATGGCGTTTAGGAAACTGGTTTCATAACAAAAGTCACTTCAAATTGAATGGGTTATCCAATGATAAACAATTTTTCAAATAATTTTGTACTTTTAAAATGGACTTGCCCATCCAGGTTTGAATGATAATAAAGTAAGTTATACTAAAAAATATCAAAATTAAAATTGGTATATATTTTATTCTATTTAAATACTGTCACTATCAATCATCATCAAATGCTTTAATATAATTGCCGGACCTGTCGTCACGCCTTTTGTTTAGGATTTCCTAGCAGTTTTGCATGCATCATCTTTGATCTTTGTTCACACCATCAAACGAGTTCGTGATCAACGGAGCTATGACTTTTAAAAATAAACACAAAACAGCAGCACTGTCGTAAATTCTATGTAGAACCTAACAATACGAAATTTCATAACTTCACGTGTCAAAATTTGTACCTACTAAGGGTTTGGACACAATTTTACGATCTTCATGTGATTCTTAGGCACGTTTCTCTTCATTGTCTAGCGAGTTGAACTTGGTTGCAAAATAAAGGTTAATGTTTTAAGCTTAAAGTTTAAATTAGCTAAGCAAAGTTAGCTTCTTTTTCGCAAGACTACGCTTTATCTTCATTTGTCACCTTTTATTAGTGTTGAGAATTAGGATGAAGTTTACTCGCCCGATTACAAAACTTGACTTGATTTACATTTTTTTTTTTTTAATTGAGTTTTTTCGACGTAACAAACTTTGAAATTTTAAATACAGCTTTTTTTACAGGTTTTTCTAAGCTACATTAGCGAGTCGGTGACGCGACCCCACAATAATATAGGTAATTTTTCGATTTGAAGACACCAAGATTGTAACCATCGGGAAAACCCACTAAAACAAAGGATAACCCACAGCCTAGACCAGTGGTTCCCAAACTTATTTGTCTGCTGCCCACTTTGAGAATAAATTATTTTTAGCGTCCCTATTTTTTCACATAGGTACGTAAAACACACTATAACTGCAAATTAAATTAATTAATTATTGTGAGCTAAATTAGCGGAGATTAAACATTCATTTTAAACGAAACTTAGAATAACTCGCAAGAGTTAACTTGAGACATAAGCCCAGTAGGTACACAACTAACTCCAAGCCTCTACATAACATCCCCATTTTTTTGGGTCTCTTACTCTTTAGGCCCGTAACGCCCACAAGAGGGCGTTATCGCCCACTTTGGGAAAGACTGGGCCTAGACGTTTTATCACACAAGTTGACCTCGCGTCTCCCGTCTCGGCAAACCTTTTCGTTCGAATCTTTGGAACGTCAACCATGAAACGACATCGCTATTTTTGCTCAATATCGCGTTTTCGTTTCAAAAAATAGCTATGTAATACCTACACTAATTTCTTTCTTTTGCAATGTGTAGCATGGATGTTATGGAGCTCCGTAATCGTAACCGTAACTATCGGATATCCGAAATAAAAAAATATATCCGTAACTGTTTCACAAGTTTCGGATAGTTTCGGATTTAATCGACTTTCAGGTGATAAGGATGCTATTGCTTTTTGTTCAATGTTACTCTTCATTTGCTCAGTTTTGATTATTAGAACTAGGGTTAATCCATCTAATATCCGTAAAAAAAACTATCCGTAGCTAACGGATAACCTTAAATAAATGCATATCCGTAATCGTATCTGAAACCGATATAATTATATTTCTATATCCGTGTCCAGATCCGAAATATCATACACATAACATCCCTAATCTGTAGTTTTAATGGTGATTGTCGTTTCTCATTCGCGCCAGTCAACAAAGGTCATTACGATTGTGCAATGGCTGCCATCACCAGCGCGCCGAAATGCAGATGATTCCATATTCCACCAAATAACTGACATTAGACCAATCGTCGCTTTCTCTCCAGAAAAAATGAACGTAATTACGACTTCGTTGATCTCTGTTTTGTTCACGACATGAGAAAATTATACTCAGTGGTAATAAACTGCGTACATTTCGAGTATTTAATAGGTCCCATACAGAATGTTAATTGAAAAATAAAAGTTGGCATTCATAGGGATAGAAGTGAAAATTGGAAAACAGCAATAATGTTGCACAATACGTCACCTCTAACGTCTGGGGAAGTACCACACCTTTGCCAGTTATTCTACCGCCAAGCAGTGATGTACAAACATTTCATCCGGTTTTAAGGGCAATGTTTCCAGTGAAAGTACAGGGCATGGAGATAAAACATCTTATATCTTTGGGTGACTATAGACAGTATGATAGTTTGTAAAAAATATGATAATAGAGTATTGCTGCTTAGAAGCTGCAGTGCTGTTTGTCAGGGTTGTAACTAAAATATTGAGTAATTTAATAAAAAACCCAACGTGAGGTTTTTTAATAATAAATTTTAACTTGGTCACTATCTTGCTTGAAGTTTAGAGACGGTGGACCGTAGTCCACTCCTACCGTAGTCCACTCCTACCGTAGTCCACTCCTACCGTAGTCCACTCCTACCGTAGTCATACTCCGTAGTAGGCTCACCTAGAAGAAACCGATTCACTCTCGATATTAATATACTCAGCAGGTCTACTACGAAGTCCGATAAACGATATATCGGCCGAAGTTATGGACGTTTTATACCACGAAACACAATCGATCGGTTGATCTGATCGGGCGTTTCGTTCATCCCGACTCACACTGATTTGACAATTTTGCGTCATCAACCGACCGATTGTGTTTCGTGGTATAAAACGTCCATAACTTCGGTCGATATATCGTTATCGGACAGACCTGCAGATTATATTTAGCAACAAATAATCTGTGTTTTTTTATTATTATAATATATAATTTATAATTTTATTATTATAATATATAATTTATAATAATATATAATTTAGCAACAAATAACCCGATCTGTTTAGGCGTTCCGACGTGAACAAACCAAACATCGACATTTTCGTATCCATAACATTAGTAGGATTTCATACGACCGCTCGAAAAAAGTAGCATTTCTTATTTTTCTTTTTTAAGTATTGCTTTTTTTAAATGGGCAGAGCCTTTATTAACAAAACTAAAATACAATGAGAACCATACTACACTACAAACCTACCTAACTACTTACACTAAGCACACCTGAATTATCCATAGAGTACTGTAGGTCTACAGATAATCAAGATGTTCTTATGTTTTTCATTTTATACTGGACAGGCTAATTGTAATACTGTTACTTCCTGACACTGTGTAAAAGAGTACTACCGTGAAAAAACAGTCGTTTCTGTGGGAACGAACAATTAATTTCTCTCGTTACTTTTGTAGCTTTGACATCTGATTCCCAGGAATCCAGGACACGTTTTACCGGTCTCCGACCATTTCTCCAAGAAATAAATGTTTAAAAAGGTTTACCCAGAACTTTTCGAAATGAGAAATGGCCGACTGGCCAGTTCTATTAATGCACGTAAAAAGGACGGCATCAAACGAAATTTCCTGGAATTGTAATGAGATCTTTAAACAGACCCTGTAGTTCTGTATTCTCTAAAGGGAAACTGAAAACGCTCAGTATGAACAGTTATCTAGACTTCAGAACTTGTTTACTCTTCGCAAAGTAAATATAGTCCTTAGTATAAACACCGTCTAAATTCTATTTACAGAAAGAAATAACAAACTATTTTTAAAATACTTCACAAAATAGAATTGTTTGAGCTGAAAATAATTAATAACGGCTACTTTCTCAGTAGATTCTAATTTCGATGGCGTTTAGATCACCGATGGCCAACTGTCCTCTCCGCCTGAGAAAGTTCCACACCTTTGCCAGTTATTCTACCGCCAAGCAGTAATGTCCAAACATTACTGTGTTCCGGTGTTTGAAGGGCAATGTTTCCAGAGAAATTACATGGCTTAGAGATATAACATCTTTGATATCTATGGGTGACGAGCGCAGTGCCGTGCTAGGTAATGATTTGGAGTCTTCATGTTCCAATAGCTGCGTGTCACTGTGCGGTTATGTGGCAGGTTTGTTGCTTACCATCAGATCGTCGCGTCACTCAAAAAAAAAAACAAAACATGACATTTTGTATGAGAACATTAAATTAATATTTATACAATTTTCATTAAAGGAAATGTTTATACTGTTTGTTACTACATACTTATTTATGATTAAAATTATGTTTTTTTTTTCTGTTCTACTTCTTTTAACTGCTCGCGTTATAGCGACGCTAAAGGATTGTTCGCATTAGGCTAGCAAATTAGTCTAGTAGAGAGTAATTTAGTAGCTAAAATACTTGCTACTATTCAAAAATCGTTCGCACCGTGCTTTAGTACAGTTCACGTTTCGCAACATGAAGATCCTACAACGCAATAAAATAAACGAATGAATAAGCTAATCTTATCGAATCGTAATGGCTATTTTAGAAGAGGTGATTGAGGAAATTTGTGTGATCAATAAAATAAGTTATTCCATAGACAATTTCGTATTTGGAAAATTGTTTGAAGTTATTTTTCTCTCCAGACTAATTCGACAAGTTCGAACCTGTTTAATCGGCGAGCCAATTAGCGCACCGCTTCCAACGAACGCGTGGTGGGGGGTGCTACTCGCCCGTTGAAAATAGAACAAAATGGATTGACTCGACTAAATCACTTCCTAAACTACTCGACTAAATTTTCACTGTTCATACACGTTAGTTGCTAAATTACTTGCCACTAGGCTAAATTACTAGCCTCATGCGAACAAGCCTTTACAACGATTCAGTTAGAAGATTACGCACCAGGACGTTTACTCTTTCTACGAAAAACGTAATTCCGAAATAAACTCTCGACTTTCCTACTCTGGTTCTACTTCGTTTCGTCCGATCGAACATTGTTTGACGTTTAAATGTTCTAAGCCTACTCTAATTACAGTAAAAGTAAGTATTAGATTAGAGTTAAGGCTTGTTCGCATTAGGCTAGTAATTTAGCCTAGTGACGAGTAATTTAGCAACTAAACGTGTATGAACAGTGAAAATTTAGTCGAGTAGTTTAGGAAGTGATTTAGTCGAGTCAATCCATTTTGTTCTATTTTCAACGGGCGAGTAGCACCCCCCACCACGCGTTCGTTGCGAGCGGTGCGCTCATTGGCTCGCCGATTAAACAGGTTCGAACTTGTCGAATTAGTCTGGAGAGAAAAATAACTTCAAACAAATGCGTTGTAGGATCTTCATGTTGCGAAACGCTACTCACTTGTGAACTGTACTAAAGCACGGTGCGAACGATTTTTGAATAGTAGCGAGTATTTTAGCTACTAAATTACTATCTACTAGACTAATATACTAGCCTAATGCGAACAAGCCTTTTTACTCTAAGTAAATAGAGTAATTTAAAGTAAACCGACGAAACGACGCCGACGGATCGAAGTAGGACCCGAAGTAGGAGAGTCGCGAGTTTATTTCGAAATTATGTTATTCGTAGAAAGAGAGTAAACGTCCTGAGCTTTTATATCTGTTACGAAGATTCTCGTTATCATAACTTGTCCTTTCTCGTGAGTTCGTCTTTACATAATAGAGACCCAGGCAAGGCTAAATTGGACGGAAGGGCGGGTAAAGATGTTAATTTCCTAATAGCTAAAGTTAACGGAGTCTGTGAGGATAAAGTCTGTTAATCGGTTCAGAAATTTGAATCCATTTTTCTTTTCATAGCCTCGTGAAACTTAAAAATCTGGAGCCGTAAGATCAGTCTTTAGTTTTGTTGGAAATCTCGGACCTGTAGCTTAAAATCCCAAAGTTTAGTTTCGCAAGCATAAGTACGTAGGCTCAAATCCTACCTGCACCAAGTTCTTCATTATATTTGACTGTGAGGCTGAAGGCAATCATCGTGAGGAAACTGACCCCGAGACTGTTTATTGAGGATAAGTGTCCGTCAATCCACATTTGTAAATACATACTTACGATACATAGAAATTTTAGATACAGTACAAAAATATGTTTCACGCAAATAGGTCTTGGGTGGGAATCGAACCTGTGGCTCCGCGGACAGATACTCAAATCTTTATTCATATTCTCGTATTTTACTGATTTTTTTTTTTTTTATTCCAGACAGGCACTGCAATTCAATCTATTCCATAAATTATATTGTATGGATATCTTATACCTTTAAACGAGCAATTCTTGTATATATATATATATAAATATATGTATATATAGAATCTGAATCTCGGAAACGGCTCGAACGATTTTCATGAAATTATTTATGTATACAGGGGGACAGTTTCGGGGACGATAAATCAATCTAGCTAGGTTTAATTTTTTACAAACATCGTTTTATGCGCGTTTTTTGACAATGAGAAACTTCTACAATGCCATTAGAATACGATAACTTATTTCGCCACTATTCTGTAAGTCTAAATGGCTCAGACGGAATATGCTCGCCCTCGGAGTCGACAGGCCCTGGTTCGAATCCTGACTCGGGACTTTTCTTTAAGTTCTTTTTTTTCTGAGAAAATCTTATAGTTAGAGACTTTTATAAGTAGGTCTAAGTAAGTCCTAAATATCTTTTTAAAAAACCGAGCTTTGCTCGGTCAACCAGGTACTTTAAATAAACTAGCAGCACCCCGCGATGTCGCTCACATAATTCCCTATTTTAACGCAATAGAAAGTAGCCTATGTGTTATTGCAGAGTGTAATCTATTTGTCTCCCAAATTTTAACCAGATTCACCCTTCTACTGCCTTCCTACATCGGCTATGGCTTTGTTCACCCTTCTACTGCCTTCCTACATCGGCTATGGCTTTGTTCACCTTTCTACTGCCTTCCTACATCGGCTATGGCTTTGTTCACCCTTCTACTGCCTTACTACATCGGCTATGGCTTTGTTCACCTTTCTATTGCCTTACTACATCGGCTACCCTTCTACTGCTTTGTTCACCTTCTTTCCTACTCGGCTGCCTTTGTTCACCCTTACATCGGCTATGGCTTTGTTCACCTTTCTACTTACTACATCGGCCTTTCTACATCGGCTTTGTTCACCTGACCTTTGCTCGGCTGTTATACTGCCTTACTCAATCATTTCAATCGAAAAGAAATCGGCTATAGCTTTGCTATTGTTAGAGAAAAGAAAGAGAGCAATATAAGCAATATAGCAATATGAGCAAACCTAAGACAGTTTTTGTTCGGCGGTAGACCCTCCGTCGAGCCTTAGATAAAGAATAAGATGTAAACTCTTTGGTTCGGGTGTTCCAATGTGATGGAGCAACAAACATACAAACATTTCACATGTATATTGTTAGTAGGATACCTAGTTTTTAACCTGACCAATACCTTAGACTATAAATGTATTTACGAATTTTATTATTCTGGCGTAACAAGATACTTTCAAGTGACATGGTAACAGTCTACTAACCGGTCCAATGTTATGTATTCTGTAATAGCATTCTTAAAACACAAAACCAGTTCATAATTTGGCCCTTTTTATGTAATACAGAGTTACGAGATGAGCAATACATACACCTGGCATTAAGTAACCGAATAGGAAAAGTACAAATCACTGTCTAGCAGCGCGTTAAACCAACCTCATGGTGGTTCAACGTCTCCATTGGAGACATTTCCCTTGAAACAAGAACATAGTTTGGTTAATGTTTGGACGTTCCCGCTTAGTGATAGGATAACTGACAAATTAGTGGACCTTCCCTCACGTTAAGCGCTTTCAAGTCCTCCCAGAACTTTACCCAACGTATGAACGTCATTTATGCATTGCTATAAATATGCATAAAATATGAAATTCAACTTTATAAAAGTATAGACAACCTATTTCGAGACTACCCATTTCGGACATGCAATATGCATTTTTTGGGTGAACAAAAAGCGTAAAACTCACGTCACTGCACGCTTCCGAACTTCCCATGAGCTATAATTATGTATAAAACTTTACTGTGTTTATATTATACAATACATACTGCAAAAGTTTTAAATTTTGACTTCCAAGGGCAGTCCTATAACTGCCATGCTTTTATGATAACCTTGTTGTCCTTACTTTTTCTACCTTATACAAGAACGAGATGCGTTAATTTTGTTATTACAGAATAATCCGGCCGGTTACAGCTTACAGCTAACTAGTCTTTGAAATCCAGCTTCCATTCCAATCACTTATCGGCGTTGCAAAGGTCACTGCGTCTGCACGAAGGCAATTGGCATTAAACGCAGAATACGTCGTGGAAGATTACTGCGCTCCATCATTTCGTTTCTTAGTGCAAGAAGTTGGAATCAGGAACAAAGTGAATCATTGACGGATCGAGCAGGACATGTGCCTGATGGTAAGCAACTCTGCCCATAACAGCAATGTCACGCAGCTATTGGATCCAAGAAGAATCCAAATCATTACCTAGCACTGCACTGCGCTCGTCACACAGATATATAAGATGATTTGTCTCGTACCTTGTAATTTCTCTGGAAACATTGCCTTTCAAACCGGAACACATTGATGTCTTGCTTGGCGGTAGAATAACTATCAAACGCGTGGTTCTTCCCTAGGCGCACTATGCAAAGGGATTGAAGCCTTATATCTATGGATAATTAAGATGTGCTTAATGTGTTTGTTTATGTATACTTATATACATATATACGAGTATTGTAGTTTTCACTGTAATTTAGTTTTTAACCCCCGACCAAAAAAGGAGTGTTATAAGTTTGACGTCAATGTCTGTCTGTCTGTCTGTCTGTGGCGCCGTAGAGCTCAAACGGATGAGCCGATTTCGATGCGGTTTTTTTTATTTGAAGGTTAATATCCGTGCGGATGTTCTTAGCTATGTTTGGTTAATATCGATTCAAGATGGCCTCCTCCACAAAATGGCGGACAAAATATTTCTTCAAAACCTACCTCAATATGGGTATCAATTGAAAGGGCTTGACTAGTAGAATACTATACATTACATACATACATACATACATACTATACATAACAAATTTCAAATCTAAGATGGCCGCCACCACAAAATGGCGGATTACATTATTTTTTTCACTACTACCTCAATATGGGTATCAAACGAAAGGTATTAACTAGTAGAATACTTTGCACTATGACAAATTTCAAATCTAAGATGGCCGCTACTACAAAATGGCGAAATATATTTCTTTTTTCACAACTACCTCGATATGGGTATCAAATGAAAGGGCTTGACTAGTAGAATGTTGTAAAGATAACAAATCTGAGGTAGTCGGGGGTTAGTCAAAATTTTTAATTTTGTTCTTGTGTTAATAAAGGTTCTGCCTTTAGATCCAGAAGAGTAGGTTTGGTTAGTATGTACAAAGACGATGAAGAAAAGGCCAACAGACTACGTAAGATGCTTGACGTTGCAACTTTCCGGTCGACTGAAATGTGACGCACCACCATGTGGGATCTAAGACAAGAGAAATGATAGCAAATAACAACAATAACATTAAAATCTATCTTATATCTTAATTGATTTATTTTTGTAATTTTTTATTGTAATTGTAGCCTATGCTTTTGAAGACTATAACCAGACAAAAAATGTGCCAAATTTCATTCAGATGTCTTCATTAGTTTTTAGTTGAAACAGTATAAAGCATCATATAAACTCTCGCATTAATAATATTGGTAGGAAACCGTCGACCAGAGCTATTGATGCAATATAATAACTATTTAAACTTATTTCACCTTATTTTCAAGTTGCTAGCTTAACGAGCTTATTTGAAATCAGTCATCCAGCCCCAGTATTTAATTATTGTCTTGCCTAAGTCTAAATTGTGATATTGCGCCGAAAGCTAATCTAACTTGTGTGGGAAGGTTCAATTAACTTAATTAAACTATTAATGGTTAAGTAATCGAACCTTTTGTTTGCCCGATTGGATGGTTAGTTAATCAGATGTTTGGTAAGAGTCTACTTTGTTTTGAGTGGGTGGAGCGGATCATTATTTTTGATTTTATGGCGACATTTCGATGGTTTTAGAACCTTTCCAGTGTAATTTGTAATTTGTAATCCCGTAGGCAAATTTATGTTTTTCATTTTGAATTTATTATTGATTCCGTTAGATTTGTTGCATGCTACAAAATGGTTCTTGTGGTTAAACGGAAAAAAGTCACGTGTGAGTTAGTGGTTAATGATTCAACTGCATTTGGTGGTATTTTTAGTGTCTGCGCGTTCGCCTATGATTGCGTAATTTTTGTGCAGTCGTTTGTGATTAAATAAGAAACATTTGTTAATTTTAGGCAAATCATATCTGATAATAATCAGTTAGTAGACTGCCCCTAATCACTACTTTATAACAATGTTATTAACTCTTCGACTTAAAATCAATTTTGTCTCTTTGATGTTTTGCTCAATCATTTTACAGGTTTTTGTATCGCAAAAGTATTGAGTTTGGAATATAACATACGGCGGCACGTTCTCTACATACGCTAACCAAAATAACTACGAAGTTATTTAAAAGGCTTAATAGCATAAAAATAAAAGTAAACACGATATCCAGTAGCTCGGATTGCGTGTGAACCGGCAGATAACCAGCACGCACGGTTAATTATCTGTTTAACTGCAGCCTTAATGTCAGTATGTGAAACACGCCCGTTATGGTTTAGCTTACGTAGCGTGCTACTTTTAAAAAAGCTTTGTATCTTGTAAGCCGACTTCAAATAAGGAGGCTCTCCATACAACTGTTTTTTGATGTGACAACGTCTAATAAATCGATGAACGCCGGCTACATGCACGAAAAAGTGTCCCGTTGCTCTCATTGTCCCGTTACGCTCATTGTACGCTTGCGCCGCAACTTTGCAGTTGTGATGTTGTCATGTTAAACTATCGTCCGTATACTAACCGACTTTACAGACAACCATTTTTTTGTGTTTTTATCTCGTAAATTATGATTCAGTAATCCGATTTTGATAATTATTTGTTTGTTAGTAATGGTAGCCTTCCTAAGTGATCCTTTACAGATTTTGTCGAAATCTATGTATCTGTTTTTGTAATATCAACAAAAATAAAAAAAAAACATTTTTTTTTATTATTGAAGTCGATTGTTTCGGTTTTCAGAGAAAAAATATAATTTCTTTCTTTCTTCATACAAACAAGCAAACGGCCCGTCTGATTGTAAACGGTAACCGCCACTAAGGACCCTTATAACACTAGGAGTATTTGGTATGACGTATCCAGCTTAGAAAGATATCAGTACTGTAGATTTTTCAAGTGAAAATTTCTTTTGGCGGGCCACAGACAGATTTTTTAACACATGTTCATGTGTACAAAAAAAAAAAAGTCGGACATAGTCACGCTAAAACAAAACTACACATCATCGCTGGCTGACTCTATAGACACAGGTCTATAGAGTCAACCAGTGCGCTGTTTATGGTGCGTGTCAGCCTGTATGTGACAGCGCACTGGCCGACTCTATAGACACAGTTTTTGTTTTAGCGAGACTACGTCCGACTTGTTTTATACGTCCATGATTGAGTACGGTGGTAGATAGTAGTAACAAATCCAAACATTGTTGTCATAAGTTTTCAAAATTTTGTTTATGTAATCGTCACGCCTGGTGCCCACGACACAGGTTGCCCTAGTGTGGTTACCATGATACCATGATATCATGGTTACCAAGATATTGAGACAACTCATATTTGTCTCAATATCTTTGTTTTCGTGATATAAGTAGATACTAACCTGTTTTTTAAGTAATTGAGTGGTTGAAACAAATTAAATTTCATTTCATTTTATCCATTTCATTCCCATTTATAATATAGGATACCTTCTTTAATTCTGACAAAAAATTATGCTTTTTACAGTTGAGATGTCCTTACTACGAGTCTAGTCAATCTAGATTTTAGATCTCAACTAAATTACTTTTAGTACTAAAAATTGTCAAACGTTGAAATTTTTCAGACTAGAAATTGTTGCTTAAATGTTCTCATTTTATTTCCGAAAAAAGCGAAAACCTCGGTTCGTGTCCTCGTTACAAAAAAGTTTGAGAAATAAATAAGGTGGTAAACTTGACGGGAACAGTAACTAATGTTCTTTTGCACTTAACTTTTTGTACCATCTGTCTTGGCGGAAGTGAAGATAGGTTTTATGTGACAGTTTTAGTAGGATTATCCCTATTACATTATTATGAACCCGATATGTCCCAATGTTGGGCAAAGGCCTTCCTATTACATTACACTATTACATTAGCATCATTTTAATCTCATTTTTTGTAGCAGCAATAGAAGTCTTTGCAGAATCCGCCTGGGGAAACATTACACACCAGCGCGTATTTCTATCGCCGGTATGTTCCGGTTTGCATGACAATGTTTCCAGAGAAATCACAAGGCAAAGAGAAAGAGGCTGCACGTTTCGTCACTCTATATTTAAAAAAAAAAAGATATGCATGACATTTACGTTAAACGTATCGTTTATGATTGGCGCCACAATTATAATTATCTATTAAATATGCAACATAATAAATATTTTAACTGTCAATGTATGTAAATATTTGGACGTTTATTGCTAAATCACGTCGTAACGGTCTGGTTGAAATTTGGAACACAGATAATCATCCGAAAAACTACAGTCTGGAAGAACATAGACTATTTTTATCCCGTAAAAACAGCGCGTACGGGAGCGAGTAAAACCGCGGGGCGCTACTATCGATAATACTAAAAGTTATTATTTAAAAGTAATGCAGTTAAGCTATTTCGCCTCAGCACCTTCAATAGTGGCACAGATTATCACACCAGAAGGAACTGAGCTAAACCTTATAAAGGTAAGCCATAAAGAGCCTACTTTAAAACGTCATAAACTCCAAACAAACGACACACTGAGTTTTTATCACTTCTCCCTTTATCACTACTATGTAAGAGAAGTTTCCAACAGTAACCAGTGTTTCCACTTTAATCATTTAATTTCCCCTTTTTACACCTCAAAATTATTCTGGTTTATTTTTGACCCCCCCCTCAGGAGATATTTATAAGAAAACATCGCCATCGAAAACCATATTATAAGAAACATCGCCATACTGAAACTGATATCTGTATGGACTAATTATAGGAATTTTTCCTATGATGAAGTTTCTGTACTTGTTTGATTAGGCATGATTTCCCCTTTACATCTCTTTTAATTCATTCATTCCCTTTTGTTTTCCCCTTTGGACCCTAATTTCCCCTCAAAAGGGGAAGTTCCCCTCATTGTGGAAACACTGACAGTAACGCAGTATAAAAGAGACGTTATGACTCCCTATTTATAGCCTAAGAGGTTTAATTAAGTGGTTTCGTCTTAAAATAGGCGCGTTTAAGTACAAGTTTGCATTAAAACTGACGTTAACGGCGGCGAAACGGCGAAGGAAAATGTCGTGGGGATTCGACAAGTTGGAAAAGCTTTTGTACTTGGCTAAATTTAGTCGACTAAATTTAGTCGCTACTGAATTCAGTGACGTCTAATAGCGTCAGCTAGCATACTCATTTCATAATTTCAGAAACGTGGATTGTTGGCGTCTAATTGTCTTCTAAACTTGCCTCTGAATTCAATCACTTAACATTACTTTTAAATTAAGTCACAAAATATTTAGCCAAGTGTAATAATATGCCTTTTAGAAAACATGAGTATACAAAAAAGAGACTTACACAACATAAAAAGAGCTCGGAGGTACTCGGTTACTTGCACTATATCAGCAACCAAGTTTATAACAAGAACAAAATTAAAAAATTGATTAACCCCCGACTACCTCGGATTTGTTATTTGTATAACATTCTACTAGTCAAGCCCTTTCATTTGACACCCATATTGACGGAGTTGTGAAAAAAAAATTCGCCATTTTGTGGTAGCGGCCATCTTGGATTTTGAAATTTGTCATAGTGCATAGTATTCTACTAGTCAAGCCTTTTCATTTGATACCCATATTGTGGTAGTAGTGAAAAAAAAATGTTATTCGGCATTTTGTGGTGGCGGCCATCTTGGATTTGAAATTTGCCATAGTGTATAGTATTTTACTAGTCAAGCCCTTTCATTTGATACCCATATTGGGGTAGGTTGTGAAGAAATATTTTGTCCGCTATTTTGTGGAGGCGGCCATCTTGAATCGATATTTACCAAACATAGCTAAGAACATTCGCAGGGTAATTAACATTTAAATAAAAAAAACCGCATCTAAATCGGCCCATCTGTTTGAGCTCTACGGTGCAAACGACAGACACACACACACAGACAGACAGACAGACAGACAGACAGACATAACACCCCTTTTTTTGGTCGGGGGTTAAAAAATATTAATAAAACCCATATATTTCGTAGTAGTAGAAGACGCCTGGGAGGTACCACACCTTTGCCAGTTATTCTACCGCCAAGCAGTAATGTGCAAACATTACTGTGTTCCGGTTTGAAGGGCAATGTTTCCAGAGAAATTACAGGGCTTAGAGATATAATATCTTAGATCTCTGGGTGACGAGCGCAGCGCAGTGGTAGGTAATGATTTGGTCTCTTTCATGTTCCAATAGCTGCATGTCACTGTGCTGTTATGTGGCAGTCATGTTGCTTACCATCAGGCACATGTCCTGCTCGTCTTGTCACTATTCTATGCTATAAACAAAACATTAAATAACAAACTACATACTTACTCAAGTGCTTAATATAGGATTCATCTATTGTAGTGGGATATTTCATAATGTAGGTACCTGAAAAAGTAAATTAGCGTTAATACAAACTTAATTAAAGTTGGAAGCATAATTAAGATGAGATGTTCGCCGCCGCTAATGACAGTACCGTGTTGATGAGTTATATTAATGAAGTTCGTCAAGTCTGGGAATTAAGTTTGAGGTTGGCGTAGAAATTATGTGTATTGACAGGATATAATAACTATTTGGAACATCCTATTAACATTATAAATGTCAAGGTTTGTTGCTCAATCACGACGTAACGCCTGGAAAGATCGCGCTGAAATTTGAAACACATTTAAATTATAGTCTGGAAGAATACATGGCCAAACATTTTATGCCGTGTAAATAACGGAATCAGAATCATTCATTGCTAAACTGTGTACATAATATGGTACTTAACATAATAGTACCTAGTTGACCGAGCTTTGCTCGGTTTTTTAAAATGATATTTAGGCAGGTACGAATTACGTAGTGATGACATACTTAGACCTACTTAGATACGAATTAAATGCGTTTATTAAAGGCTCTAAGTATAAAAGTTTCTCAGAAAAAAAAGAACAAAAAGAAAAATTCCGAGTGTAACCATCAGGATTCGAACCGAGCCTGTTGACTCCGAGGGCGATTATATTCGGTCTGAGCCATTTAGACTTAAAGAACAGTGGCGAAATAATTTATAGTTTTCTAATGACATTGTAGGAGTTTTTCACTGTCTAAAAACGCGCATAAAATGATGTTTTAAAAAAATAAAACCTAGCTAGCTAGATCGAGTTATCGTCCCCGAAACCCCCTGTAAACATAATTTTATGAAAGTCGTTCGAGCCGTTTCCGAGATTCAGATTCTATATATATATATACCTACAAGATTTGGTCGTTTAAAGGTATAAGATTAAAGAAACAACAGTTTACCCATTTCGGACGTGCATTTAAGTTTTAAATATAAATTATAAAAAATTACTATTTTACAAACGAAAATTTTCATACCAAATTATCATACTATAAGATTTAGTTATAAAATCGAGTTTAAAAAATCAGATTATTAAGAAAAGTTGAATTATTATATTTTAAAACCTACTAATCCAAAAGATTCTTCTAAGCTATTTTCAAATATACTTACATGTATCTCTATAATCACAGAATTTTATTTATAACCCGTGTCAAATACTTTGTTTCTGGTAGTGCACACTTAAACATTAAATGAATAAACTAAACAAACAAATAATAAATTGTTCTTTAAACTGTATTACAAACAAAACTTTAATTATCATCTATAGGTCATTAATTTTCAAAATATTCGCTTAACTTATAATATACTTTTGATATAAGCCCTTAGCCCGATGATGGGAAGACGATCTGAAAAGATCAGCTGGAGTGATATGGTTCTCCATAGCACAAGATCGACAAAAATGGGCATCTTTGGAGGAGATCTTTACCCGAACCGGGGTTCTTATTAATATATAATATCGAAAACAAATACATTTACTAACAAAATCTAAGCTAACTTGTTAAAATACTAATCAACTATTTGTTTACATACTGTTATATTATAACTAACCAACTTTTGTAAATAAGAAATAAAAAGGTTTATTATTATATATTATTATATAAGCCATTGTTTTAATGTTACGGGAACTTGAAAAACTTTTAAATTGTAATGGAAGTCGCACTAACAGTCTAACTTTGTAATTATGGAATTTAATTACCTAAAAGCCTACTTCTAGAGTTAAGAGCTAATAAAACCACCTTTATTAAACCCAAGTTTAATTCTGTCGAAAACCTTCAAACTTTACAGACAAAACTAATGTGTAAGTTTAACTAGTTTGTAAGAACGATAAGAATCTACTGGAGTAGGTTCAACTATTACTTGTAATAGTTAACTAAATGCTTGCTAGTATAACTTTACCTGAACTATATTCAACACTAGCGTCCGCCCCGGCTTCGCTCGTGGTAGATTACGAAATATCCAACGGTGAAAGAATTTTTGAAATCGGTCCAATAAATCCAGAGATTTGGGCGTTCAAACAAATAAACTCTTTAGATTTATAATATTAGTATGATTTACTCATAGCTGATGCGAACCAACCTTGGAAATTATATGACCCCTTTGGGACAAACAAATTAAAATAGGTTCAGGCGTCTTCACGTAATCAATGACCAAGAACATGAAACATTCCAACGAATTGAGAATCTCTCTCTTTTTTAAGTAGGTTAAGAAGAAATCGCTATGAAAACTAGACTAGTGTGTGACTGCTTTCCATGATCTGATACCACCTTGCCCTTTTTTCTATCGGAATGCTCGTAGCTCGAAAAAGCGACATCGTTTCATGGTTGATGGTCCAAAGACACGAAGGAAGAGATTTGACTCTAGTTTTGTGATGAGAACGTCTAGGCTGTGGAATACGTTGTCTGAGTGGGTTTTCCCCGATGGTTACAATCTTTGTGTCTTCAAATCGAGAGTGAATCGGTTTCTTCTAGGTAAACACGCTCCATCGTAGACCGCATTGTCACTTAACATCAGACGAGATGGCGGTCAAGTGTAAACCTATAAAAGTTTAAAAAAAAAGGACTACATAGTTAGTTTGTGTAACATATGACATCTAAAGACCGACACACACAGGAGACAATCACAATGATCAAGCTTTTTTATAAAACAGACTAAAGGGACGAGCAATACATTAGCCTGATGGTTAGGTGCATAATACTGCTTGGCGGTAGAATAGCAAAGGTGTGGTAGATACTTCCCCAGGTGGAAAGCAAATAAACATTGCAAATAGTCCTACCCAAAGAGTTTACACATACTACGTATAGAGTTAGATTTTCCGCACGGTTCGTTTGCGTCAATCGTAAGCAGATGACGTGTGTACTTTGTATGGTAACAGAGTGATGTGCCACGACAAAAGTATGACACTTCCACACGAGCAACAAGGCAGGAAAGATGCTACCCGTGCTTTCGGTGTTTTTTAAATAAGAAGTGACAAGACGAGCAGGACATGTGCCTGATGGTAAGTAACATGCCTGCCACATAACAGCACAGTGACACGCAGCTATTGGAACATGAAGAGTACAAATCATTACCTAGCACTGTACTGCGCCAACTTGGTCTCTTTTTTGGTGAAGTGAGGCAGCTCATCGGACCTAGACACAGCGTCAATGTGCCGTTAAGGACTCTTAATGGTAAACTGATTTGCGACAAAAATGAAAGTTTACAAAGATGGGCAGAGCACTTCAGAGATCTTCTTAATGTTGATCGATCAGCTGATCTTTCTTATATTAATCTATTACCGGAACGTCCCTTACTATCTGAGCTAGACGATGAGCCGACGCTCCCAGAAGTGGTTGCAGCTATACGGCAGCAAAACAACAAAAAAGCTGTAGGCATTGATGGTATAGCAGGGGAACTCATAAAATATGGAGGTGGTGAACTGCATCAGGTTTTTTGGAAGTTCATTAAGCGGATGTGGGTGGAAGAAAGTGTTTCTTCTTCTTTTAATACTTCCAAGATATGCCCGCTTTATAAGAATAAAGGTGATCGTTCTGATTGTGATGCATACAGAGGTATATCACTTTTGTCCGTTCCCGGGAACATATTTGCTCGAGTTCTCCTTAATCGGCTAATTAAACTTTCTGAAGCAATATTGCCGGAGTCTCAATTTGGGTTTCGTCCCGGTCGAGGAACATGCGAGGCTATATTTTCTGTTCGACAGTTACAGGAGAAAAGTCGAGAACAATCTCAACCTCTTTATCTTTGTTTCGTCGATTTGGAGAAGGCGTTCGATAGTGTTCCTCGTGAGGCTCTATGGACTGTTTTGCGGAAACTGGGTTGTACGGATAAGTTCATAAGAATTCTGAGGCTTTTGCATGATGGTATGAATTGCTGCATTTCGGTCAATGGATGTCAGTCAGATTTCTTCTCAGTTACCTGCGGTGTAAAGCAGGGCTGTGTATTGGCGCCGACCTTATTTGCTCACTATTTTTGCCTGGTTGTTGAGGAGGCTTTGAGACATTCCTCACATGGTATTCGTGTACGTTACAGAACAGATGGGAAACTTTTCAACCTCTCTAGATTGAAAGCACACACAAAGTGCTCCCTTGACATCATAAAGGAGATCTTATACGCTGATGACCTCTGTTTTGTAGCGGAAAGTCCTGATGGTCTAAAGGAACTTGTGGAAAGCTTTGACTTTGTTTGCCACAAATTTGGTCTAAAAATAAGCGTCACCAAGACCGAAGTGATGGCTATGGACCGCACACAATTGAGTATATCACTCGGAAATCGTGTATTAAAACAAGTTGATAAGTTCAGATACCTTGGTAGTACAATTACAATGAAAGGTGATCTGGATCCTGAAGTGAGTAGTAGAATTGGTGCCGCATCTGCTGCTTTTGGAGGGCTCCGTGATAAAGTGTTTCGATCTCATGACTTATCATTGCACACAAAAATCAAAGTTTACATGGCGGTGGTTATCCCGAACCTGTTGTATTCCTCAGAAACGTGGTGCTTATATCGGAAACACATACGTGTTTTAGATAGGTTTCACCTTAGATATCTCCGTGATATAATGAACATTTCTTGGTCAGATCGTATCAGAAATACGGAGGTGTTAAGAAGAGCCAATGTTGGTGGAATAGAGGCTTATCTAATACGACGGCAGTTGCGTTGGTGTGGACATATCACGAGGATGCCAGACGAGAGGATGGCTAAGAAGATCTTTTATTCTGAGCTCCAGGACGGTAAGAGGAAGAGCGGTGGCCAGCTTCTGAGGTAAAAGGATGTTCAGAAGAGGCACATGAAAAGATGTAACATTGATCCCTCATGTTGGGAAGTACTGGCACAAAATCGTTTGGAGTGGCGTCATTTAATACAAAATAGTGTTTACTCTTTTGAAGATGACAGAAGGCGCGAACTTGACTTTAAACGAGACCAGCTTAAAGATAAACCACCTGCAAATATAGTATACAGTTATGTAAATGGAATTTTGACGTGTTGTCTATGTTTGCGAACGTTTAAAACTAAAATAGGGTACCATAGCCACATGAAAGCGCACGAGCGTAGACAAACCTAAGTGTGTTTGTCAACATTTAACAGAAACTGTGGTCGCCGTTGCCGAAATCGGCATGGATAGATAGAATAGAATATGTAAACTCTTTGGTCTTACCACAACAAACTTGTTGTAGATACTCGTATTTGTGTACACAATGACAAACAAGACATGCTCCTCATAGTAAGCAACACGCCTGCCCATAACAGCTCAGTGCTATCTATGCAGCTATTGGATCGTGAAGAGTCCAAACTTATTATAACTACGCTACACTGTCATATAATAGAATATAATATAGACACTGCCAGTCACTTGCTATGAGATATTTTAAATCGTTCTCTTTGACCTGTACTATCTCTAGATATATTACCAAGCTGAATGGTAATGACTTTATTAAATAAACGCCAACATTTTGGTCACTACTAACAATTTTTAACCAGTCCCCTACCACACTGGTCCTTATCTCTTGCATAAGTAGACAGCGTTCCATTCAAAATGTGACAAAAACCTTGAATTATTTTTTTATACAATAACTTTCGTAATAATACGCATTATCGATAGTAGCGACAGTAGCCAACAGGCATGAGTGGTTGTACGAACTCTCGAACAGGTTTCGCTACTTTAGCGAACTTAGATCTAATTTAGCTTTAAAATGAACTGGTTATGCGGTCTTATTAGCTGTTTATGGATACTGGATTTTAATATCTTCTTCCGCGAGTGGATTATAGTTATTAACTTTAGTTATTGTATAATGTTAGTAATGCACAATTAAAAACATTAAACCAAAATCAAAACTCAAAGAAACTTTTTTTTTAAATAAGTTGTGACGAGACGAGCAGGACATGTCCCTGATGGTAAGCAACATGCCTGCCACATAACAGCACAGTGACACGCAGCTATAGGAACATGAATAGACCAAATCATTACCTAGTACTGCACTGCGGTCATCACCCAGAGATCTAAGATGTTATATCTCTAAGCCATGTAATTTCTCTGGAAACATTGCCCTTCAAACCGGAACACAGTAATGTGAACATTAATTTGAAACATTACTGTTTGGCGGTAGAATAACTGGCAAAGGCAATGGCAAACTTTAGCATAAGTATAGCCAACTTTTTGACCCGACTGTTGGGACTAAGGGTAAGGTGATGTTAGATCAGATGCTGATCAGTTGCACACTTTGCGAAATGTTTCGGCAAAAAACCGATAAGCTAGCAATTTTGTTGCATGAGCCTTTTTTGACACGATTTTTTCTCTCAATCGACTCCAGAGCCTGCACCTGGTACTTAGCCGACCTCTACCAAAGGTGTGAACAGTAAATCTTTCATGGATTACACCGTTTTTCTCGTGATGTTTTCCTGGTTAAGCTCGACACTAGGTTTCATATTTATCATACCAGACGCTATAAGCCCCTCTTTCTACCAACTAACTAAATCGGCTATTGCCGTCTCTATAATTTCAAGCGAAAAGAAAAGAGAGGGTAATGTCAAACTATGTTTATTTTAGTCAGATGGTAGTAACCCCGATGTCGTAGTTTTCCAGAATCGGCCCGCTGTTGTAGTACCGACACAGCCTTGTTATCGACTCGTGAGATCTTGGACCTGTTGCTCGAACGCAATGAGCTGACAACTCCGAGGATGGTCAAGAAAACCAAGGACACACCTGCACGACGCGGCGACGGCGCGGCGCGTAGAAAATAGTACGCCATATTGAACTATGTATCGTGTAGAAAATAGCAAATATTGATGTCGAGTCGATCACTGGCGGATTCCCAATGGCGGATTGTGATTGGTTCACAGACGAAATCAGACTATCACTAGAATTAGATTTAAAATGTCCCCGTCTTCCTTTTTTTCTCCTAAATATGTAAAAAAGGGAACCCAAATAACAAAGGTCACACAGGTCACAGACACCGGAGTCTGGAGAGTGGCTTATTAAAAAAATTAAAACTTGAGAGGTGTCAAGGGACACCCGGATGGAACAAAGTTCCTTTCGATTAATTAGTGCAGGAATTATTATACACTCATTTAATCTTTTTTCTTAATTTTTAAGTTTTTTACAATACAGATATAAAAAATACAAACATTATAAAAAACTTAAAAACTAGGGTGCCGCCAGCAGCGGGGCAGTGCCCAAGCTACCGGTGGTTAGGGCTGCAGACTGAGGAACCTCCTGACGATGCGCGCTGTGTCGAGGATGACCGCCTTCTGCATCTGACCCTTAATCCAACCGTCTAGCGAAAGTCTCTTGAGATGTTGGTCGAGACTTTTCGCTACAAGGCCGTTTGCCGACACAACTATTGGGACTATGATCGTCGAATCAACATCCCACATGGCGGTAACCTCATGAGCCAAGTCAAGGTACTTGCTAAGCTTGTCCTTCTCAGCTTTCACGAGGTTCTCGTCATGTGGCACGGTGATATCGACGATTACAGCCCGGCGCTCGGACCGGTCTACCAGCACGATATCAGGCTTATTGGCAACAATAGTCCTGTCCGTGATGATAGAGCGGTCCCAGTAGAGCAACGCACGACCATTCTCGAGAACTGGCAGAGGTGCGTACTTATAGTACGGCACCTCGGACTCGACAAGGCCGTATCGAAGAGCAAGCTGCTGGTGGATGATCCTGGCTACTAGGTTATGTCTGTGCAAGTACTCGCCGTTAGCAAGATGCGAACAACCGGAAATAACATGGCGAAGTGATTCGCCTGGACGGCGGCATGCCCGACAAATGTCGACCGTACCGTCCTTCATTATGTATTTCCGGTAATTGTTCGTCTTGATAACTTCGTCAGCAATTGCACAGGCAAAACCCTCGGTTTCTCCGAAGAGGTCCCCGAAGCGTAGCCAGTTCACCGACGCGAGCAAATTCACATCGGGGCCCGTTAGGGCCCGATAGAACCGCCCGTGCAGCTCCTTGCTCTTCCATACTTCCTTGCGATCATCAGTGCTGAGCACCGATGGTTTGCGCCAGTTCTCGTTTGCCATTGAAAGAGGCGTGAAGCTTCTGTCAACTGCCACAACATCACGATGCATCCCGGACTCACTGTTGCGGAAATAATCCCTAAGACTGCATACCTCGCGGTTGTGAAGGTTCTTGGCATTTAAAAAGCCTCGACCTCCACACTTCCGCGGGATATACAGCCTCATAACAGATGAGCGCGGGTGTAGCATTCGGTGTGTTGTAAGCAGTTGACGGACCTTTCTGTCCAGGGCGTCGAGCTCAGTCTGAGTCCATCTCAGTATGCCAAAGGAGTATATCAGCAGAGGCATTACCCAACCGTTGAAGGCTCGCGCCTTGTTACCGCCTGACAGAAGACTTTTGAGTACTTTTGTCAGCCGGCACAAGAAGCGCTCCTTCACCGATTTCTTAATGTCATCTGCTGATATACCCAATGACTGTGACATACCGAGATATTTGTAGGTCTCGTCTTCAGAGAGAGATCTGAGAGTTATAGTCTCGGAAAGTTGTAAATTCTCTGAATTTACTACTTTCCCTCGCTGTACATGCATGACCGCACACTTGTCAACACCGCGGTGCAAAAAGTTTGAGGTCGTCCATGTACAACAAATGAGATATAACCTCACCTCCTCTACGAAGACGATAACTAACTCTGAATCCTTCAGCAGAGTGCTGAGAGGATTCAGACTTAAACAGAACCACAGGGGACTTAGACTGTCACCCTGAAAAATGCCTCTTTCAATCCTAATCAAGTCCTCCGAAACAAAAGAGCTGTCTACGCTACCTGGTTGACGAAGGACTGTGACCCACTGTCCCATGCATTTGCTTAGAAAAGATTTTAGAGTTGGATTTATTTTGTACAACTCTAAAACCCTTTCTAGCCATGAATGGGGCACCGCATCATAGGCCTTCTTATAGTCAATCCAAGCAGCGGAGAGGGCTCCGTTGTTTCGTTTGACTTGTTGGCAAATGGTCGTGTCAATGAGGAGTAGCTCCTTAGTACCACGGGACCCAATCTTACATCCATTCTGAGAAGAGGCCAAAACGTTATTCGCGACAATATGCGCATTAATTTTTGCTCTCAGAATGGATGTAAGCAGCTTGTAGATGGTAGGTAAGCACGTAATGGGTCTGTAGTTCTTCGGTTCCGTGGTACTACCAGACTTATGGAGCAGGAAGGTGACTCAGGTGGTCAAGAAACTGGGAAGAGAACCCGTCTCCAGGGCTTCTTGAATTGTGTTGCCAAACGTTCATGTGAGCACCGAAACCACTTTATCCAGAAGTTGTGCAATCCGTCCGGTCCAGGACTTTTCCAGTTCTGAGCCGTCCGGATAGCACAACTAACGTCTATGGAGTCGATCGTAATAGACTCCATGGGTTCGATAAGTTCACATGCACGTTCGATAACACGCATCCAAGCTCCTCCGTGTGCTCGACAGGCACCGACCAGATGCTGCGCCAGAAGTTTTCATAGCGCTGGCATCCGGTAGCTGCCCGTCGTTCACACGTTGACTAGTTCCTTCCCAGTTTCGGTACACCTTCTTTTGATCACTTTGAAAGTCGCGATTTTGCCGATATCGATTCACACGCTCTCTGTAGCGGCGAATACGGTTTGCCCACGCATAAACTTTCTGCTTCAGGTAGTCAATACGTTCCGTAGCATTGGCAAGATAGTGCTGGGGACGGATACCAGTCCCAGCAAATGCCTGTGCTACGAAACGCATGACTCGGGGACGACTGTTCCCCTGTCTGAAGCAGATTAGCTTTGCTATAAGAGTCCTGAATTTGCTGATACGCCGTTCTATTCGTACTTGCCATGCGGGTGCATCTCCGACGGTTCGCGTTGTACGGTCAGTGTCTGGGAACTTGACACGTGCAACGCGACACGCCGCGATAGCACCACAGTACAGAATAGAATGGGTATCAGTCAAATCTTTGCTAGTTCCCAGGTAGGGCACTAGCAAAGTATTCAGGGCTCCCATCAAAGCCAAATTCCGTTTATGGGTGGGTAAACGCGGTAAGCGCGGCCTAGAGTTGGGTGTGGATACATATTGCAAGATCGCGTCTTCCAAAGCGCTCCTCAGTTGCTCTATTACCTGGTTAGATACATTACTACTCGCCGAGTCTTCCTCCTCGATGACGGGGTCGACCGGGGCCGCAAGTATCGCCACTGACGTCGGCACTGAGGTCAGTGTCAGGGTCGATGACGCGGCGGGCGGATCCCGGATCGAGGTAGAAGCTGGGCGAGTACGTTGTTCCTCCAGGCGTAGTTGATCAAGTGCCGAGCCATCCAGCAACTTACATCTCTGAATAGCGCGAACCTGATCAGATAGCCGTTGTGCGGAAACGGTGACAGCTGGTTCAAGGGCCTGAAACAGAGACAACATTCTGGCACAGTACGCGGTCAGGTTGGTTCCTCCTTCTGTAGCCCTGAAATAGGCGCGCATGCAGTTCTCGTTCATTTGTCGAGTCCATCGCATGCGACGCACTACACTACCGGTAGCGAGGGCCGGGCGCGAGGCAGATTGCCTCACAGGCCCCAAGCGTTCCGGCAGCTGGGGACGCGTCCGTCGTACAGTTGGTCTTGGCGGCGGCGGCGTCGGGGCCACTCACTTCACTCGATCCGCTGTCCTCGGCGGGGGTATGGAACTCATCGTCCGAGGAAGAGTCTGAAGGGCTGAGCGACGTGGATGCAGCCAAGGGTGGAAGGCGTGCGTTTTGTGGGGCTGCTTGTGCCGTTTTTGATCTCGTAATCATGTTTTATTACGTATTTTTCCTTGAATTTTCCATAGTTTTCTTGAAATGTTCTGTTGACATTGGGCTGTCAAAACAATTTTTCCAAATAGTCTTCATTTTTATATTATTGATGGATTTAGCGTTGTAAGAATATGATATTATGAGAAATAGACTTGATAGAAACTGTTGTAATGTAGAAAAACACAAAAACTGTAAAATATAACACAAAAAAATGCATATAATACAATATCAGAGAGAAAAAACGTGTTGTCAGTTTCGCAGCTTTTTTTTTTTTTTTTTTATTATTCACGTATTTATTTCTTTTCTTAAGCCTAAGTTTTTACAATATTGATATATAAAACAACATAAAAACATTATAAAAACTTAAACCTAGTTTGCCGCCAGCAGCGGGGCAGGGCCCAAGCTACCGGTGGTTAGGGCTGCAGAGTGAGGAACCTCCTGACGATGCGCGCTGTGTCAAGGATGACCGCCTTCTGCATCTGACCCTTGATCCAACCATCTAGCGAAAGTCTCTTGAGATGTTGGTCGAGACTTTTCGCTATAAGGCCGTTTGCCGACACGACTATGGGGACTATGATCGTGGAATCAACATTCCACATGGCGGTAACCTCGTGAGCCAAGTCAAGGTACTTGCTAAGCTTGTCCTTCTCAGCTTTCACGAGGTTCTCGTCATGTGGTATGGTGATATCGACGATCACAGCCGACGTTGAGACCGGTCTACCAGCACGATATCAGGCTTATTGGCGACAATAGTCCTGTCCGTGATGATAGAGCGGTCCCAGTAGAGTAACGCACGACCATTCTCGAGAACTGGCAGAGGTGCGTACTTATAGTACGGCACCTCGGACTCGACAAGGCCGTGTCGAAGAGCAAGTTGCTGGTGGATGATCCTGGCTACTAGGTTATGTCTGTGCAAGTACTCGCCGTTAGCAAGATGCGAACAACCGGAAATAACATGACGAAGAGATTCGCCTGGACGGCGGCATGCCCGACAAATGTCGACCGTACCGTCCTTCATTATGTATTTCCGGTAATTGTTCGTCTTGATAACCTCGTCTGCAATTGCACAGACAAAACCCTCGGTTTCTCCGAAGAGGTCCCCGAAGCGTAGCCAGTTCACCGACGCGAGCAGATTCACATCGGGTCCCGTTAGGGCCCGATAGAATCGCCCGTGCAGCTCCTTGCTATTCCACACTTCCTTGCGATCATCAGTGCTGAGCACCGATGGTTTACGCCAGTTCTCGTTTGCCAGTGAAAGAGGCGTGAAGCTTCTGTCAACTGCCACAACATCGCGATGCATCCCGGACTCGCTGTTGCGGAAATAATCCCTGAGACTGCATACTTCGCGGTTGTGTAGGTTCTTGGCATTTAAAAGCCTCGACCTCCCACTTCCGCGGAATATACAGTCTCATAACAGACGAGCGCGGGTGTAGCATGCGATGAGTTGTGAGCAGTTGACGGACCTTCCTGTCCAGGGCGTCGAGCTCAGTCTGAGTCCACCTCAGTATGCCAAGGAGTATATCAGCAGAGGCATTACCCAACCGTTGAAGGCTCGCGCTTTGTTACCGCCTGACAGAAGACTTTTAAGTACTTTTGTCAGCCGGCAAAAGAAGCGCTCCTTCACCGATTTCTTAATGTCATCTGCTGATATACCCAATGACTGTGACATACCGAGATATTTGTAGGTCTCGTCTTCGGAGAGAGATCTGAGAGTTATAGTCTCGGAAAGTTGTAAATTCTCTGAATTTACTACCTTCCCTCGCTGTACATGCATGACCGCACACTTGTCTACACCGAACTCCATCTTGATGGCGTTACTAAAACCTCCGTGGTTTTAATAGCTCCAACAAGTCTTGGCGTTTCGGTGCAAAAAGTTGAGGTCGTCCATGTACAACAAATGAGATATAACCTCACCTCCTCTACGAAGACGATAACCTAACTCTGAATCCTTCAGCAGAGTGCTGAGAGGATTCAGACTTAGGCAGAACCATAGGGGACTTAGACTGTCACCCTGAAAAATGCCTCTTTCAATCCTTATCAAGTCCTCCGAAACAAAAGAGCTGTCCACGCTACCTGGTTGACGAAGGACTGTGACCCACTGTCCCATGCATTTGCTTAGAAAAGATTTTAGGGTTGGATTTATTTTGTACAACTCTAAAACCCTTTCTAGCCATGAATGGGGCACCGCATCATAGGCCTTCTTATAGTCAATCCAAGCAGCGGAGAGGGCTCCCTTGTTTCGTTTGACTTGTTGGCAAATGGTCGTGTCAATGAGGAGCAGCTCCTTAGTACCACGGGACCCAATCTTACATCCATTCTGAGAGGAGGCCAAAACGTTATTCGCGACAATATGCGCATTAATTTTTGCTCTCAGAATGGATGTAAGCAGCTTGTAGATGGTAGGTAAGCACGTAATGGGTCTGTAGTTCTTCGGTTCCGTGGTACTACCAGACTTATGGAGCAGGAAGGTGACTCCGGTGGTCAAGAAACTGGGAAGAGAACCCAACTCAGGGCTTCTTGGAATTGTGTTGCCAAACGTTCATGTGAGCACCGAAACCACTTTATCCAGAAGTTGTGCAATCCGTCCGGTCCAGGACTTTTCCAGTTCTGAGCCGTCCGGATAGCACAACTAACGTCTATGGAGTCGATCGTAATAGACTCCATGGGTTCGATAAGCTCACATGCACGTTCGATAACACGCATCCAGCTCCCTCCGTGTGCTCGACAGGCACCGACCAGATGCTACGCCAGAAACTTTTCATGGCGCTGACATCCGGTAGCTGCGTATCGTTCACACGTGGACTAGTAGTTCCTCCCAGCTTCGGTACACCTTCCTTTGATCGCTCTGGAAGTCGCGATTTTGCCGATATCGATTCACACGCTCCGTAGCGGCGAATACGGTTTGCCCACGCATAAACTTTCTGCTTCAGGTAGTCAATGCGTTCCGTAACATTGGCAAGATAGTGCTGGCGACTGATACCAGTCCCAGCAAACGCCTGTGCTACGAAACGCATGACTCGGGGACGACTGTTCCCCTGACTGAAGCAGATTAGCTTTTGCAATAAGAGTCCTGAATTTGCTGATACGCCGTTCTATTCGTACTTGCCATGCGGGTACATTCCCAGCGGTTCGCGTTGTACGGTCAGTGTCTGGGAACTTGACACGTGCAACGCGACACGCCGCGATAACACCACAGTACAGAATAGAATGGGTATCAGTCAAATCTTTGCTGGTTCCCAGGTAGGGCACTAGCAAAGTATTCAGGGCTCCCATCAAAGCCAAATTCCGTTTATGGGTGGGCAAACGCGGTAAGCGCGGCCCAGAGTTGGGTGTGGATCTATATCGCAAGATCGCGTCTTCCAGAGCGCTCCTCAGTTGCTCTATTACCTGGTCAGATAAGCCCGTACTCGCCGAATCTCCCTCCCCGATATCGAGATCGACCGGCGCCGCAAGTGTCGCCACTGATGTTGGCACTGAAGCCAGGGTCGACGACGCGGCGGGCGGATCTCGAGTCGAAGCAGGAGCTGGGCGAGTACGTTGTTCTTCCAGGCGTAGCCGATCAAGTGCCGAGTCATCCAGCAACTTGCATCGCCGGATGGCACGAACTTGGTCAGACAATCGTTGGGCGGAAACGGCGACGGTTGGTTCGAAGGCCTGAAACAGAAGCAGCATCCTGGCACAGTACGCGGTTATTATTATTATTATTATTTTATATTATTTACAAAAAACCTGTATACACTCAACAAAAATAATCGTCGCGACACCACACTGTTCAATGCGAAATAGAAATGAAAATATCTGGCTTGCTTTCTATAAGAGAGAGAGAGACATACAGAGAAACATGCGACGCCGCACAGCTTACAATAGCAAAAAGTGTCGTGACAACTTTTCGTAAGATTTTTTTCCGTCTAGCCCCCTTTCACAACGCACGATAAGGAACTTCGTTCAAAAAAAAAAAGTGTTTTGTACATTATCCTACTTCCTACTAATTATTTAAATGCGAACGTTTCAATGTGTTTAGTCACGTCGCAACGGCTCAAGGGGAAATGTACACACAGATATGTAGTTTATATTCTCGTGTGTCGGTACCTACTTAGACTTGTTTGGGTGGGAGCTTGGACCCGACAAAGGCTGGTACCTAATCAGGACGGGTATCTGCGAATTGGTACTTGGTAAGTACTCATTTCTGGATCCTTCAATATTAATGTTACATAACTTGACAGTCCACCTTTTGAACTTAATTGTCTATTTTCAGTCTGGAATAACAACACATTTTTTTAGCAGGAATAAAAAACGGAATTCGTTCGACGTGACGCAACAAACATCCAGCCTTTCGCCAGCCAGTTTGATTTTGAGGTTATATTTATGAGAAGCTATTTCGTAATGGGAGACAAAGATTTCACGCCGAAAATCACCAGCACAAAACAAGATCCTGTGCTCAAAGAGGCGGAGATCGCTTATATGAAGCTAATTGAACAGAAAAACAAAGAGCGAGTGCAGAAACTACAATTGATCGCGAAAAGAAATAGGCTTACGGGTCTCACGATCGGAGCTGGAGTGTTCGGTGTTTATTTGTATTCAATATTCGCAGTAAAGCAAGAGACTTTCTTGGACGACTTCAACGAGCCTGTTAAAGTACAGCAGCAATAATGGCTGCGGCTAAGAAAGCTTTACATGTAAGGTTGCCTCCTCTACCCAGTATCAAGGATGTTATCAGATTGTATAAACTGCGTGCCCTGCGAGAACTATCCCAGAACTTCCTTATGGAGCCAAGGTTAATAGACAAAATTGTGCGAGCCGCTGGGAACATCTCTAATAACGTAGTATGTGAAGTAGGCCCAGGGCCCGGAGGCATCACTAGGTCGATCATTCAACAAGCACCTCGGAAAGTCATTTTAATCGAAAAGGATCCCCGCTTCATACCATCTCTAGAACTCTTAGCCGATGCATGTAAACATAGAGTTGATGTTGATATCATTACTGGTGACATACTAAAGACTGATATAACAAAATACATGCCAGATGATGTGAAGACAGATTGGATGGATTCCCCGCCTCCTATAAATCTTATTGGTAACTTACCTTTCAGTGTGTCTACAATATTAATTATCAGATGGCTAGAGATGATTTCAAAACAAGAAGGTCCTTGGCAATACGGCCGAACAAGGATGACATTGACGTTTCAAAAGGAAGTAGCGGAAAGGATGGCTGCCCGCATATTGGATAAACAACGCTGTAGATTATCGGTTATGTGTCAATCTTGGTGCAACATAAATTATAAATTTGACATACCAGGTGCAGCATTCTTACCAAAACCAGATGTAGACGTTGGGGTTGTTACGTTGACTCCATTAAAGCAGCCATTAATGAAGCTGCCGTTTAAAATGGTAGAGAAAGTCGTGAGACAGATATTCTCAATGAGACAGAAGTATTCCATCAGAGGAGCACAGACATTGTTCCCAGAAGAAGTCCGGGAAGAAATGGCATTAAAGATGTACAAACTAGCTGACTTAGACCCCGTGACAAGGCCATTCCAAATAGCTAACATGGAGTTTGTGCGTCTCTGTATGGCTTATAGTGAAATCATTAAAGAATACCCGGAATTTGAACATTACGATAACAGAGCACCCAAAAACAAAATTAATGTTGCTATCAAAGATGACAATGATGATGATTTGGGTTTGTAAATATTATGTTGTGTAGTGATATCGAAATAAAGTTGATTACTTTAGTTGAAAAAAAAAAAAAAAAATTGTGCGCTGTATACGTAAAACAATTTCACGCTAAACACGTTTGAGCTTATCGTATATCCGAATTTTGCGTAAGTCGGGGTATACCTGTAGTTTGAGGTAGCATAATATTAGTGGGATATGTAGACAGTAAAAAATTCACTTTGGGGTTCGCGCGCTAACCTAGTCAATAGTTGTAGTCGCGTTCAGTGCTCATGTGCATCTGAACCAAAAATAAGCAAGTGTGGCGTGTGCTAGGAATACAATGTAGCGATGGTCGTTAGTGCCGTAGGATCTTTCCTGTTAGTTTACCGACGATTTTTACTGCAAATACGGTTTTGCCTCTAAGAGTCAAGTCTCTCAAGATCTTTGAAGCCAAACTTAAGTACTTATTTTGCCGCGTAGGGGGAAAAATTATGAAATAAACATTTACGATGCTTGCGCACACCGTCACGAAACCCCGACGCTTGGTTGGTAACCCGAGGTTGTAGCATTACTTGCCCAGGTGGACTCTTTAGTCCTACCACTACAAAAATCACCGTTTTTTTTTAAATAAATGGTGACGAGACGAACCGGACATGTGCCTGATGGTAAGCAACATGCCTAACACATAACAGCACAGTGACACGCAGCTATTGGAACGTGAAGAGTCCAAATCATTACCTAGCACTACACTGCGCACCCAGAGATCTAAGATCTTATATCTCTAAGCCCTGTAATTTCTCTGGAAACATTGCCCTTCAAACCGGAACACAGTAATGTTTGCACATTACTGCTTGGCGGTGGAATAACTGGCAAAGGTGTGGTACTTCCCCAGGCGGACTCTGCCAAGAGTCCTACCACTACAAAATAGAGAAATAACATAGAATGTAGAGTAAAACCACGGTGCTCTACTAGTTACGTAAAAGTTTCATAATATTATTGGATGGATCATTGAGAAACGAAAAGCATTAAAAGAACGTTAAAACCAAAACATTCCCAAATACGTCAATCAAAACAGTTATTCGATACGGAATCGATCTCGATCCGATTATCGATTCGATTCTTACGTAACTGAATGCCGATATTGTTGTTGGCAAATTAACCTGATAAACTGTTACCTAGTTAATTAAAATCAGATTATAGTAATCAGACCGTCCCGCTATCTCTGATTAAAGCTTTGTTTGGTAATCTTGGTATTCATTCTTTGTAAATTGCCCGTTGTTCTACCGCCTGTAGTAGTAATGTGCAAATATTACTGCGTTTTGGTTAGAAGAGCAATGTTTTCTTAGAACCCTAGGTTTTTAGGGTGACCAGCGCAGTGGAGTGCTAAGCAATAATTAGAACTCTTCATGTTGAAATAGCTGCGTTGCATTCGACTGTTATGGTCAGGCTTGTTGCTTACCATCAGACACACGTCTCGCTCGTCTCGTTTTTCTTGGTAAAAAATGGTTTGTCTGTAAAATCGGTTGGTTTACGGACGATAGTTTAACGTGATAACAAAACTTTGATAGATGCGGCGCAAGCGTACAATGAGCGTAACGGGATATAACGGGACACTTTTTCGTGCATCATGCAACCGGCGTTCATCGATTTATTAGACGTTGTCACGTCAAAACATTTTATAGAATATAGATAAAAGCTGTAAGTTTGTTTTGATAAAAATCAAAACAATGATATGATTTTTATCAAAACAAACTTACAACTTTTTTTTTACTTTTATAGGCTTACACTTGACCCTCATCTCGCCCGATGGATGATGTGGTCTACGATGGAGCGTGTTTACCTAGAAGAAACCGATTCACTCTCGATTTGAAGACACAAAACTGTATCTAATTGACGAGGCCCTCTTTATTATATATACATATTTGACATTGTTTATTATTTTATCTTATGACGTACACGGATTCTTTGATTTTTTTGTAAATGACGTAACCTTGTTTACGTAATTTTCTTATAAATTTATGGTTCGAATAAATAAATTGAATTGTAACACTTTTTACGAGGATTTGAGAGTACAATCGTGGTCCGAATTAGAAGCCGTATAAGAGTACGCGGCTAGCACCGGTACCCTTGTCAGTATAAAGTCAGCATTATATCCGGCGTATCCGCTTATATCCGGATATATTATACTGTATCTTAAGTATAGCCGATAAGGCCACCTTTCCACTGAGGACCTTCAATTTGGATGCGGTGGAGGTATATGGCTTTTATAACATACAAAAACGTGTATGATGTGGGTAGCATTAGGTATGTGGCGTTCCAACATTGAGCTCCGTCCAATATTTGGCGCACCACGCACAGATTTTTCGTGAGCTGTGAATTGAACGCAAGCGTCACGCTCGTAAATGAAAGAAATTTTCGGAGTGAACTCGGGATGCTAACGCATTTCTAGATGGCCATGATACCGATGGTTAGAAGCATGGTCTTCTTGTCTAGATGGCCATTCTTACAAGACTTATTTAGACGACATTGCTCTGAAGATTTATTACAGACTAGTAGCGCCTTCCGGTTTCACCCGCGTAGTTTCCAAAGTGAGCTACCAAATTCGGAGTTTTAAGTTTTCACTTCTATCGCCACAAAATGGCGGACAAAATTATTTTTCACAGCCTACCTCAATTTGGGTATCAAATGAAAGGGCTTGACTAGTAGAATATTATACACTATAACGAATTTCAATTCCAAAATGGCCGCCACCACAAAATGCCGAATTGTATTATTTTTTTCACTGTTACCTCAATATGGGTATCAAATGAAAGGGCTTGAGTAGTAGAGTACTTTGCACTATTACAAATTTAAATCCAAGATGGCCGCTACCACAAAATGGCGAAATTCATTTATTTTTTTACAACTTCCTTAATATGGGTATCAAATGAAAGGGCTTGACTAGTAGAACGTTATAGGTACAAATAATTCGAGATCCGAGGTAGTCGGGGTTAATAAACCTTTCATTTCTCCATAAGCTAATTCACAACTTCATTGACAGTCCTTCGATTTTGGGCGGTGTTTCTGTAAGAGTGCCTCATCGTTACCCACGACATAAAATTGCAAATATTTTTGAAATTACACGTGCTAAAACTAATTTGGCACATCACTCTCCCTTGTCCAGAATGAGTCGTACCTATAACGAACTAAATGCTTCCTTGAATGATATGGACATTTTTTCGGGACTCACTTTGTAAGTTCAAAACGAAATTGTTTAGGTACTTTAACAGTAAATAAGTTATTTTTATGAGGTTGTAGTATCAGTGGCCTTGTTCTTGGAATCTCTGTCCTTAGTTTGATTATTATTGTAACATTTGTTTTTTCTTGTAATTGTTTTTTTTTATTTAGTTAATCGTCTAATGTTGTAGAGAATGCTGTAAACACCTGTTAAGGGTATACATATCAGGAAACATTGTAAAATTGTAAATTCACCTTTGACTTATTTAATATGTGTACTGTTGGTGTTTCTCTAAATAAATAAATAAATAAATAAATAAACATTTTTAATTTTGTTCTTGTTACGCCGCTTACTTCCGGCTCAAAGCCTCCCCCACGGCCGCAATTCTGAACCTGATTATACTAAAAATTTGCGGATATTTTAGAGATATCGCACCCACTGGAACACAATTCTAAGCCGTCTCGGATATTCGAGATTTCGCCACTGGTAGGTGGTCCCGAATATCAATTGGTCTGATATCTAAAGATCTCTGTACCTCTCGAGATATCTGATGACTCGAACACGTGTAAAACTCGACTGTGCCATTTGGAGTGTTTGTTTTCTGATGGGCAATGAAAATGAGACGAATTTTCTTGTAACCGTGGTTTCAAATGTCTTTTTGGAATGAAAAGAAAACTATATTACTAGCTCTTTATTTTTTCATTAATAATAAATAGGTTTTCACGTGAGCGACTAGTAGACGGCAGGTAGTGAGTGGTAGGACTCTTTATAGAGTCCCCCTGGGGAAACACTATATTCTACCGCTAATAATTATGTAAACATCACTGTGTTTCGGTTCGAAGGGCAATGTCAGTAAACTACATGACATAGAGATAAATGATATTATATCTGTCAAGAGCGCGGTGCAGTGCTAGGTAATGACTCTTCATGTTCCAATAGCCCTGCGTGACTCTGTGCTGTTATGGGTAAACGTGTGGCTTACCATAAGCAAATGTTCTGCTTTCCCGTCACTCTATACTTACAAATAATGAAAATTATTATGTATACAACGAAAACAGCCAACTCAATATTCCCACTGCAGAAACCCCGGGCTTACTCTCGGAAGAAGAGAATCAAGGCCATAATCCACCATGCTGGTCTAGTGCACTTTGGTAGATGATGTATGACCTTGAAAGATTCTTATTTCTTATTTTCGATTCCTATTCTCATATTACTGTTTGGCGGTAGTATAACAGAAAAAGGTGTGGTATTAAAGAGTCCCACCGCTACAAAAATATGAAAACGCACGGTATTTACCTATGATGCACAACATACATAAAAGTAAATATACATTCGTATTTCCCCTCCTAACATTTATGTTCTAGTGGGATATGGGATATTACGTAGCTTCAGTCTCTCAAATGGTGACCATTTATTCCCAAGGAAACAGCCTTCGTGGCTTAATTCGGTCCTTTGTACCTTGATATGAGCTTCATTTCACAGTGTTGCCAGAACGTTGTTTGCAGTGTTGGCCTGTAATGTATATTAACTACTTGTATATTTTTGTGGGACTTATTGGAGTCGATATTATTTGGAATTTGAAAGTCAATCGGCTTTGCAGACAAGAATGCCAATGGTGATGACGAACTTATACATCTGCAGTTAGAAAAGTATTCATAGATGCATTATGGATTCGAACATACGACCTACGATTGTAAAATTGGGCATTAGTCCGGCAGTTAGATTATAAAACAAAAACAAAATTAAAAATTTTGATTTAAGTACCCCTAACTACTTCGCCCTTTCGTTTGATACCTATACTATATGGAAGAAGTAGTGAAAAAAGAATTGTATTTCGCCATTTTGTGGTGACGGCCATCTTGGATTTGAAATTTATCATGGTGTATAGTATTCTACTAGCCAAGCCCTTTCATTTGATACTCATATTGAGGTAGGTTGTGAAGAAATATTTTCTCCACCATTTTGTGGAAGCAGCCATCTAGGGGTTAACCAAACATAGCTAAGAACCACCGCACAGAAATTAACGTTCAAATAAAAAAAACACATCGATCATCCATCCGTTTGAGCTCTGCGGTGCCATAGACAGACAGACAAATATTGACGTCAATTGAACACGAACTTTTCTTTGTTTCACAAACAAAAATTACGTAGATACAGTAATACCTCGGACTTATGCGATAGGTGGGACCAAGCGATAGTCGTTTACGAGGTCGAATTCGCGTAAATCGGGCAAATTTTTTTAATAATAAAATATATATTTACTGTGTAGTCGGCACTTATTTTTTTATTGTTTGGTCGACTATATTAAATGTATATCGGTGTGCACTGCATACGTAAAACAATTCCACAAGGAATACCGAACACTGACAGTGCGGAGTGAGCAAATGAAAAACCGCGTATCTCCGAATTCGCGTAAAACGGGGTAGTGTAAGGCGGGGTATTACTGTACAGTAGTTACTCAGAAGTTTCGAGTATTGACGTTACCTCATTATACGATTTTTACGAAAACATGACGTCACAACCCCCACTCCAGAAATTTAATGATTTATATCTTTGACATCTTTGTCAATTTTTAATAACTTGGTAACAAATAAAAAATACTTCTCGCACATTTTCCACAATTTACTATTATGAATTAAACTAATTATAATTATGACTAATTGGAATGGTATATGTTCGACCCAGCAATCATCCCTTCAGGAAGTTACTCTAAAATGAAAGATTTAATGCAACAGACAAATTACACAGTAAAAATGCTGAAAATTATAACTACGACTCAGAAATTCAATTTATTTGTCGCATTCTACACATTTTCATAATTCACCACTGGCAACACCCGATAAGCCAATCTCACCTAAGCTTACAAGCTCAAATGCGCTGCGGTTATATGATATTAGATGTGAATTATATGTGCGCAAGGTACGGACTTGTTGATCATGTATTTATGAAGATTACCGGCTCGGTTACTTCGCAGAATAAGGTCTGGGTAGCATTGATTATGTGTAATACACGCAGTGGTATTTACTTGATCCGAAGACTTTCCTATTTGGTAATGTCACGTACTGTTGACAGTTGTTTTTCAAGTTTTGTTTGTTGAATTTTATTAACGGTTTCGGTAGGCCTCTGGATCTTCTGCTTCACATTAGAGTTTGCAATGGCGATTAACTATGGACACTAAGGTCTATTTAAAAACTGTTGTCGCGTCTTTCAGCTCTGTAATTTCTCTGGAAGCATTGCCCTAGTAATGTACTGCTATTAATGTGCTACGGTCAACCCGTAACACATTAATAATACCACAGTATAAATAAATACTACCAGTAGTTCATCGCCTTTGGTCTTGGTAGAAACGCCGATAATGTGTAGACATGGGTAGGGTTGTCGAAAACAAAAATGCTTATTACCAAAATTTAATTAAAACATACGGAAGACGTCAGCCCTGAGCCGCGCTCCTACAATACTAACATTGTAATGTAGGCAATGCAGGAGCGCGCTTCCCGCGTCTCCCCCCGCACGCCCCCGCACGATTGCCTAGTCTTGACGCCTTCGTCGAACGACTGTATGATTTAATAGACTGTGATAGTAGAACATTACTATTTGGCTATAGAATAACTGCCAAAGATGCGGTACTTTTACAAGCGGGCTCTGCATGGAGTCCTACCACTACAGATAATAAAAGTATTGCAAAAAATCGTGATAATTTAAAACTATAATTACCTACGCGACGTTCAGCTTAATGTATACAACGAAAACTGTTCAAAACCTATTTGTCAAGCTGTATAAATAATGTTAGGTACTTACTAATAGATAAAATTATAATATTTATTTGTTAAACTTTCCCTTAACGCCTCAGAATTTCCTTAAGTCATTTAATATCTGCTCTGTAACATCTAAACAAGTAACATAGAACAATATAATCATCGCAGAAGTGACTGAAGAGATTCAATTACGCGCCTATTATACTGTTTCTGTAGATTCCTTCTAACGGCCTATTTACTAAGATATAAGACAGGGATTAATCACAACTCGGCGCAATTTTCGCGCAAACGAAGTCTGCTAAACGAGCCCTTGTTTGTCGGGTATTTTGATTACAAAGGTTGGCAACACAGAACAATAACACAGTTTTTTTTTTCAAAAAAACACTGTGTCATTTTGAAAACGGCAATGCAGAACAAAGTAATATATTTTAGGATACAATCTGTATTATCGTTCATCCTGTGAACATAGAACAATAGAATATTTGTTAATTGCAATTATTTGGACTCAAACCTATCAATATTTCAAGCCTTCAGCTGTACCGACGTGATCCAGCTATAAACATCAAATCTTTCCCAAAAAAATGTGTGGTTATTTTAAGAATATTTCCCTCATTTCAATACAAATTTAAACTGAAAAGGTTGAAAACTTGTCAACAAAGTAAATCCATTACCGGGGCTTCGAGTGACAAAACGGGGGTCTTTACGTAAACATTATTTATCCTACTAAAATTAAAGCCATTGCATTTGACACATCCCATCAATTCCACAAAATTGGAGGCCAATGCAAACTGCCTACGCAGATTGCTGTTAGATCTTAGATTACGAACTATTATTCACGTATTTATTTCCTTTCTTAAACTATTATTATTATTACATAATTTTTATTACCAAAACACGCAGACACCGTGTTTAACTAAGAATGAATTTATTACCAACGAGCACAAATCCAGAGAACAAAACAATAAGTACAGAAGTCAATCTCATTCATGTACCTCACTTTTCATACCTACGTTCGGCAGTCGTGCTAGGGTTGTCAACTCTGACTTATGCTATCTATCATTTACTATCATTTTAGCTCTTTTATGCAACACACAGCTTAAAATAGACACTCCAGCTGATTGATCACACACAATTTATTTAAACTCTCATCTAATTACTAGTGGCTGCCCTAGTGGCTTAGTTGGTAGTAGCTCTGCCTGCGAAGCCGAGGGTCGTGGGTTCGATCCCTACCCAGTGCAAATATTTGTGTGATGAATTCAAATGTGTGCACTGTGTCTGGGTGTTTCTATGTATAATAAGTATGTATTTAAAACTATATAAGTATTATATCAGCTATCTGGTTGCCATCACACAAGCTTTGCTTAGTTTGGGGTCAGATGGTGTTGTGTGTGAATTGTCCACCAATATTTATTATTATTATAATTAAAAGTTATAGTAACTTTGGCTATTGACAAGCTACATAAAGTTCACACACAGATGCACTTACGAATTTATTGCACTTTAAAATACCAACAATGATCGTGTATTGCGCCTATGTCGAAAACGTCATAAGATTTTTTTGTGACAAATTTGTAACAGTAAAAAGAACATTCATTAAAATGTTATTCATTTTAGTTTTTGGTTTTTATTTCCGTTCTTTATGTTTTATTCTCAACAATCAATCCAACAACTAGATACGATTGCTCGCCACGAAAGTTTTTCGCCGAAGCTTGATTTGATAACCCTATCGCGGCAGTCCATCCTAGGTATGGTAAATGAGGAATATACGAGCCTGAGTTTTGTAGTTTGCTTGCTTTCACATGAGTATATTAAGTGATTTACTTAATCCCAGCTCACCTGTTCTCACAAGGCCACTAGGTCTTTATTTTACAAAGGGCGAGTCTGGCCCAAAATCCACCACAGCGACCAAACTTGAGATAAAGTTTACGTCTCAATAAATATTCTTTTAACATGTTTTACTATTTCCCTCCGCTGTTGAAACATAATTTTGAAGATAAGCTAATCGGAGCCTACTAAGAGGCGTACCTACAATATGTCTACTCGATTGACGAACCTCAGGAATTTAATCACTTGCACTTAATATAACAAAATTAATCTTGACGCTTTAATCTTCAGTAATTGAACACCACAAAGTTGCCAGTCTTCGGCTCGGGATATGTTACATATTAATTTTGAACTCGGGGTCTTCCGCGAGGGATAAACGAACTTTGCAAGGGTACTTCTAAATTGTAAGCCTTGCGAATTGTTTGGTAAGTATGTTGGGACAATAACAGTGTTTTGGGATGATACAAGATTTGGAATACCATCGTCTAATGTTCAAAGTATACATAAGCTTATTTAGACTCCTTGAGGTCATAATAACATAACACAACAAAGTCGACAACAACATCCTGCTGAAGCACAAGACGTTGTGCTCACCAAACATATCACACTTAATTACCACAACCGGAAACACACACCATAAATTAATAAACGATAAATCAGATGACATATAATATGATACAACCGATGAAAACCTAAAAAAAGAAGTGTGGCACTCGGGGACTGCCGCGGTGAAGCTATTGCATGTTGCATGCATTTTTATCAACATAAGCAATAGGGATGTTAAAAATTTTTCGGAATTGCTTTTATTTTGAAGAGTGATATTTGTTTACCATAAAAAAAATGCAGAGAAGCATCGATATAATTAAAGAAACGAAGATGAGGTATGCTATAATCTAAAGACAAAATAACGTGGCGAAAATTTGTTTGAAAAATTTGAAAATTGGATTGTCAGCGAACGTACACAATTGTCAGCGAACGTACACAATTGTCAGCGAACGTACACAACTCCTTGTTGCGACTGAGACTAAATCAGGAGACGTCACCTGATTTTGCATCGCCATAGTAGAAGCGCGTTTGCCGCTTCTGCCGTTTTTAAGAGTTCGATGCAGAGAAGTATACAATCTAGTCAGTCTTCGACAGCTAAGAGCATTTAGTCTGTAAAACTAATACAAATAAGATTCAAAGTCGAATGACCGAGTGGGGAGGACGGCGTTACGGTCTTCCATCCCTCTTTCTTGTGAACATAAGAAAGAAATGCACGATCACTAAAATTCGGTCCCCAGGCCCGCGATAAAAGCTATCATATAAAAGCAATAGCTTAAAATGAAAAAAGAATAAGAAGACTATCCTCTGACTATTATTTAACATTGTATAAATAACAACAATCGCAGAACAATAGCAACTGTATTGCCAGACATATTACATGCCTCTAGAAGAACAGGTCAGTTTGTATGGGTCAACTTTTAAAATGTTTTGTATCACCTTATCTTACCTGCAAACAGCAATAAAGATTTTGGTATTTGTATTTGTAATATTTAATGCTAGCAGAGGCCCGCGGTTTTACCCGCGCATTCCCGTTCCCCGTTATTATCCGATAAAAATACGTATAAATACGTATTATACGAGTTATTCTACAGTTCTAGACTATAATCCAAATTTGGATGAAATTTTAACTCGATCCATTCCGACGTTTGAGCAAACAACATCCAAACTTTTGCATTTATAATATTAATAATAGGATTAAAGTCGTAAGTTTGCCAGTTAACGTTAGTTTCATGATATTTTGATTGTAATATTCTTAAAACGACGGGAAACTCAATTCTGTTTTTTTTTTTTTGGAGAATATTTGGCTGCTTGACGTACGCCTCGTCCGTTTTTTCTTCAAAAAATTATATTATACTAGCGGCCCGTTCCGGCTTCGCTCGGATACTGTCACATAAAGCCTATCGAAATAAAAAACTATCCTATCTTTTAAGTTAGATCAATCTACACACGGTGTCCAAATTTGATTAAAATCGGCTAAGTAGTTTAGGAGTCCATCGCGGACAAACATCGTGACAGGAGATTTATATATATTAAGATTTATACTTGACATTGGCGAAATTGTGAGGCTACACCACAAGAAAAGCCATAAATCAAGAGTTGAAGTTGAACTCAATTCTGAAAATTGTTACGTCTAAATTAAAGATTTTTACAAATTTTGCAAAGATTTATAAGTAAATACAATCGAAAAGGTACAACTTGCACAGCTTGAATTCGTCAAGTTGAAATAGCTGCGTGCCACTGCACTGTAATGGGAGGCTTGTTGCTTACCATCAAGCGTATGTCTTCATCATCCCAACGTTTTCCATTTAAAAAAAAAAGTTTGCACTGGTGGTAGGACTGGTAGGAGTATCGTGAATAGTGGTCTTCGCAGAGTCCACCTAGGGTAGTACAACCGAACAACCGTTATAGACAAAACCAATGTTTTCCTTTGAAGTTTTGGCCAACAAGCGAGAAAACAAAGCAGCCTAATGGTAGCGGTTCGCCCGGAGACCGCGACACGAGACCGCGACGCGAGACCGCGACGCGTGACCGCAACGCGAGACCGCGACGCGAGACCGCGACCGGAGACCGTGACAGGCACTTGGCACTATGGAATTGTATGGGTGCCAGTTCGCGCCGAGACCGCGGCTGGAGACCGAGACACGTGTCGCGAGACATGTGTCACGGTCGCGGCGCGAACTGGCGCCCATACAATTAATTCTATAGAGTCAAGTGCCTGTCGCGGTCTCAGCGCGAACCTGTACCTTTAGTAGATCACCACAGAGCGCGTATTCTCTGGTCTATAATGTTAAACGTATTTGTGTTTCGAGACTCTTTTAACGTTTAAAAGTTCCCCAAAAACGGCTGTAAAGTTGGAGTCGCTCAAAGCACTTAAAACAAATTGAAAAGTTAATAGTCTTCGTATTTCATATTTATTTTGTGGAGAATAATTTACAACTCTGAGGGCTAAAACTTTTTTATCGTTCGAGAACATTTGGAACGAGCACTTTTTATAAGCGATTTATTTAAAGCAAACCAAGTTTATAGGAATATCGATTTTATGTTAATATATTTAAGTGCGTAAAACGTATTTGTGCTTGTTTAGGTACATTTATTGGTGGATACAGTTTATTCATTGGAATATGGGATTAGTGAATTAGTCTTAGATAGGTTTTCATAAGCCCTTACTTTATTATATAATATACACTAGATGTTCGCTCCGGCTTCGCCCGTGTTATATATATAGCACTCATCGGGATCCCAGTACATACCCAAAGGTGAAAGAATGACTGAAATCGGTTCAGTCATTCCTGATAATATCGCTTTCAAACAAAAAACCTCTTCAGCTACCTGCTACGCCACCTGTCGGAAGTTGGTCGTACCAACTCAGATTTAGAAACAAATTTGATTAGAAAAGGTTTATATTCAATGACGCAATCTTGGACATTGGCGAAATTACGGTGACATTACCGAATGGAATCCAAAAGAAAAAGTTGAAGTTGACGCAATCTTAGACACATACTGTCATATCATAGCACGCTACGAAAACTCTCAAAAGGAATATTTTTCCCATTTTTGTTACATTCTTGATTCATGCTCCGCTTCTATTGATAGTAGCGTTATGTTCTATATCCTATAGCCTTCCTCGATAAATGGACTATCCAATAGAAAAATAATCTTTCAATTCGGACCAGTACTTCCCGAGATCCTAGCGTTCAAACAAACTCTTCAGCTTAATAATATTAGTATAGAAGTATAGTTTGCTTTTGCCGTTTGCTTGGTAAGTATATATCTATATATAAATAATATGTGTTATCTAAAAATTTCTTTATTTCTCCTTTTTTGAAGTCGGTTAAAAAAAACTATGTTCCAAATTGGTTGAGCCGTCTTTGAATCATCGGCGAACTTGCATTTTTAATCATTACTTCTGCGAATATTTTTCTCAACCAATCACAGCGTGACTCGTTTCGAATCAACCAATCACTCACTTCACTGCTAACTTACTCAACAAAGTTACTCATATGATACAAAAAACCCACTAAGTACAGATATCTAGTCCATAGTATACAATCATTTATTTTCTGGTGAAAGTCGCTTAAATAACGACTCCACTTAAAACTGTCATATATTGCCAAGGACACACTCAAATAAGAATTCTTAATTATTGTAAACTCAATGACAAAGTACTTGGCTTGGAAAGAGATATTTAAACTGTGTCTACTATGTCGTTTTTTGAATTGGCGCCATTATTGTATGGTAGGATAGTTGTAGTGGTAGGACTCTTGGCAGAGTCCGCCTGAGGAAGTACCACACCTTTGCCATTTATTCTACAGCCAAGCAGTAATTTGCAAACATTAATGTGTTCCGGTTTGAAGGGCAATGTTTCCAAAGAAATTTGTAGGTTTAGAGATTTAACATCTTAGATCTCTGGGTGACGAGCGCAGTGCCGTACTAGGTAAAGATATGGACTCTTCATGTTCCAATAGCTGCGTGTCACTGTGCTGTTATGTGGCAGGCATGTTGCATACCATCAGGAACATGTCCAGCTCGTCTCGTCAAACTTTATTAAAAAAAACAAGACGTCACTTGTTTAATTTTGCGTAGTTCACGATATTCGCCAGAAGACTTCAGTAGGAATGGTTACCTAGGACTCCTAGGAGAACAAAGAGACGATCTTCTTAACATTCCATGGATTCACCGTGCGGGTGCCGGGTCCATCGTGTGGCAGAGAGAGAAATCCCGAGACTTGTGACTCGGGTGTAGGTTTAAGGGGCCCCTTTCTGACGTACATCAACACTCACCTTCACTACTCGTTTTTTCTCTCCCTGCCCAGCCAAATCTGATATGAGCCTACTAGTGCAGCTTTAGATACTCGTTCCAGTATAGAACTTACTGCACTTCTGGATAAGCCAAGGTCTTTCAGCAGGTTATAGAGAGATTTTGCTGGTATACCTCACGTTCCCACTTCTACAGCGTATAAACTAACTACATAGCCGTTTTTTGTTAATTCGTAGAGGTCGTAATACTTATTTTGTTTCATCGCGTGGTCTTTAGGTATATCTACAAGGACTTTGCGTTTCGTAGCTCTAGAAAAAATGAAAATGTGTGGTCTGGATGACAAAACACCCACATCTGTATTGTAGTGCTTTTCATACGTGTCCATTAAAATATTCCAATCAGATGCTGTACCCAAGATTGAGTAAGCGTCCACAATAAAATAATAAATAAATATTGGTGGACAATTCACACACAACACCATCTGACCCCAAACTAAGCAAAGCTTGTAATATGGCGGCCAGATAGCTGATAGAATACTTATATAGTTCTAAATACATACTTATTATACAGACACAGTGCAAACATTTGAATTCATCACACAAATATTTGCACTGGGTGGGGAAGCGAACCCACGACCCTCGGCGTCGCAGGCAGAGTTACTACCCACTAAGCCACGAGGCCAGTCCGTCAATGTAAAAATAACGTAGGTAGCAATAAATACAAGGACATAGATACTAGTACCTCAAACTCAAATAGCAGGCTTATCGCTATCAAGGATATCTATGATATCTATCAATGTGACACTTCACTCGTACTTTATTAGTTTGTAAAAAAAGTCACTAATCCTACTAATATCATAAATGTCAATGTTTCGATGTTTGTTGCTCAATCACGTCTTAACGTCTGAACAGATCGGGCTGAAATTTGGAACATATGTAGATTATAGTCTGGAAGAATAAATAGGCTTTTTTATTCCGGAAAAATATCGGAACGACGGGAATGGAAACTGCGCAGGCGCAACACCACGAGACGCTGCTACTAACAAATAATTGGAAGGATTGGACTAAGATTATTTTTTTTTATTTTAAGCTATTGCATAGATAGATAGATAGATAGATAGATAAACTCTTTATTGCACTTAAATTATAAAGAAAAATAACAATAACACAAAACAAAAACATAGCTTTTATCGCAGGGCCTGGGGACCGAATTTTAGTGATCGTGCATCTCTATCTTATGTTCACAAGAAAGAGGGATGGAAGACCGTAACGCCGTCCTCCCCACTCGGTCATTCGACTTTGAATCTTATTTGTATTAGCTTTACAGACTAAATCCTCTTAGCTGTCGAAGACTGACTAGATTGTATAGTTCCACCTACGGTAAAATTGGAAACTATCTTTGACAGGCCTTTTTGCATCTTGACAACGCCCCATTAAATTAAGGAGAGGCAACTCTCGACAGGTTGATACCTGTGGCATAAAGGCATAATTATCATTCATTTGACAAATGACGTTTGCACGCCCCCCGCCCGCGTTCTCACCGCGCACGCTTTGATTCTTCTTCATTTGCAGGGCGCAGTCGGATGGCTGAGTCGTCACGAGCTTGCGTATTAGTAAATAGATTAGTAAATAAACCTCCGTTACGACTCCGCAAAAATTACACGGATGCGGAAGCGGAGGTACAATTGCTTGCGGAACTTCCGCAGTAACGGAGGCGGAGGCGAAGTTCCGTTACAACCCTAGTTAAGATAACATAACTTCAGACAATAGATACCAACAGCGCTACCACCTACAATTTGCTGGTGTCAACAGTTTTGCACTGCGATAAATAAAAATCTTTTAGACTTCCTTTAAAAATGCTCAAGGACTGCGATTGTCTCAAAGAGGCCGGCGAAACATTCCACAAACGGACAGCCATAAAGGTACAAGTGTCTCCATAGAAAGAAGTATTGTGTGATGGTGCATTAAGGTTGAGTGCTACAGCCGCTATCTTATTATTTTTGTTTAAGGGAGCGGTTCAAGTATTATGGCACGCATTTTTAAGAATTTTAACATGCTTCTCACTCTCCGTAAGCATTACGTGACATCCAAGTGATCGTTTTTACTTAAAAGTCACCAAACAAGTTGCTATACAGGGAGGTTTTAATTTTCTAATTATTGATTGATTATATGATATGATATTGATTATTAATTAATATTCCGTGTCGACATCAGTTCGACTGGGTTCAGAATCGCTACGTTGGTGTTCATTTTAAACTTAAAAACAATAAATATTAATTTTAAGACCAAAATCAAAATGTATATAAGTACTCGTGACTTTAAATTTTTATAACTCACCTTTATTACATATATTTACACTTGACCAACTTACTAACAGTTCATTTTGCACCAAAAAACGAAAATTATCCCGATTTGATAAACCAGCCTGATCGATGAGAAGTCAATCGGATTCGGCCGGACTAAAAATTACGCCGGATTGCAATCACTAACGCGATATTACGAGTCAGTGCCAGTGTCAACTTATCAAAGTTGTCTTGGGAAAGGAACTGGGGTTTTATAATAATAATATTTTTAGACACTGGCGAAATTCTGGTAACATTACCGATCGGAGGCCATAATAAAAAGTTGAAGTTGAATAATATTTTGTTTAAGCGCGGTCCGAAAGGGGGGGTCACAGGGGACATGACCCCCCCCCCCAAATCGTATTTGTTAAACTAAAAATCTAAGAAAATTAAAAATATCTAATAGTACATAGACTATTTTTTAACGCGTAACTAGTAAAGTATTTTTTTACTCGGCCGTCCGTCTACCGCCTATGGCGACTGTCTTAGCTTTGATGTTGCCTTCTTTTATTTTCGTTTGAATAGATAGAGACAGTCATAGCAAAGCTAAAGGCCATTTAGTTAGGCGGCAGCCTAACTAAATCGTAAAATACTAATTAAATTTTGTCGAGTGTCTGAGTTTAATTTAAAATTCCAGTCGTTTTCGATTTTCGGAGTAGGTAGATAAAATCGTTCCAAACCTAAAATACGATAGATACAAACATGATAGATTAACTCTAAGATAAATTAACTCTTTATTGCACATTGTACTTAATTTCAAAATAAACAGAACTTACAACAAAACACAATAAAGTATTAGCAATTATCTTATTACTAAAAGCGATCTCTTCCAGGCAACTGTAGGATGGTGGTCCTCACGATCGTCAACAAGTTTTCTGGAGAGATAACCTTAAGGAGGGTCGACTGACGTCGCTATTGGACGTGCCGGCTACAGGGTTACGCAGTAGTGCCCTAAGGTCGAAAGGGGTGCTTTCTGTAATAGTATAGAGTGACAAGCCGAGCAGATCATGAGCCTGATGGTGAGCACCATGCCTTTTGCTGAATCACGTCGTAAGGTATAACGTCTGAACGAATCGGGCTGAAATTCGGAACATAGATACATTATAGTCTGGAAGAACACATAGACTACTTTTCATCCCGGGAAAATAACGGGAACGGGAACTACGCGGGTAAAACCGAGGGGCACTGCTAGTTTATAATAGTTATACCTCTAATTCCATACCCTAGTTTCTTGGCCAAATATATAGATCATTTTTATATTCGAACATCTATGTTACTGTATTTATATTTATTATATGGAGCAAATTTCATTTCAGAACAAATTTCTTTCAATTAGGGTAAGTCTCATCATAGTGAAAGTAGTAAAGTGAATATCCTTCCAGGCTCAGTAGTTGTTACTCCAGGTCTGCATAACCTTGTATTTACATCATTAAACGCAATCTGAACTTTCCCGTGTCTTATTAGCGCCACTTCTCGTTGGAGCAGTAAATCTGCCAGTGATGGAAAGTTCGCCCTATTAATCTTGTCCTATCCTCACAGGGAAAGTTGAAAGTGCTATTGTACAGCTGGCAGGAAATCAAGCAATATTGTCATGGAATGGCCCAATTTGTTCGTCTGATTGATGCAGAATGTAAATGACAAGACGAATTGCTGGAATCTTCATCACATCCCGAATCCAAGTAAAATATAGTTTTTGTTTTGATATTGCTCTCTCTATAACCTCAAGCGGAAATAAAGAGAGGGAAGTACAACGCGGAGAAGAAAGCGGACACGGGGGTGAGCCATTCGAGCTCGTACTCCGTCTCTACTTGGAGGGCCTGGGACGTCGGGTGTTTAGGGCCCCTGGCACCTAGGGATAGGCCCTCCCGAGGCGGTGACACGCCGTCGTTTTTTTGCGTTGAGGGTTAAAAATAAATAAATATTGCTGGACAATTCACACACAACACACACACATAAAAAGAGTTAAAAATGTTTGCCAGTAATATTTATATGTAAGAAGAGCCATTCGAAGCATGTGCTAATAAAAATAAATATAAGTTATTAAAAATATCACTGAACTATTCTGGTTCAATATTGCCACTAAGATTATTTTGTCCGACTGGTCGAACAAATAGTTGACATATCGAAAGAGACGGGCAACGTAAAAAGTTACTTGCATTTGTCGCCTAACAACTGTAGGTATGTTTTGAACCAACTTTCACATTTCAGCGTCCAAAACAAGAATGGAAGATTTGAACTGGACTTGTCAACAACCAATGAAATATTACACTTTCAAATATGAACAAACAAAAGCTATGTCTCACAATACAGTACAATGCTTTTGCGGTATCTGCAAAAAGAATGATGCCCTAACTGTTAATAAACGGTACCTATATATCTATATACCTAATGGTGGACATTAAGAACCGATATATAGGATAGATTTCAAAATAAATTCAATAATAATTAATGCAGTTGCCCGAGAGAGAACACTCTTGGCTATAAGGTGATATGATGAAGACAATGATGGTTATTTGTGTTTAACTTAAGTGCTTAGTTTGCACGGGATTTAAAGATTTTGCAAAATAAATCACCAATAATATCGTGCGATGTAGGATATGACTGGTGATTTATGGTTCGATTTAGGCTCCGCCCCACTACTTTTACGTAATTTCCTCTGATTTTAGGACTCGTGTGTGGACGCTTTTACCCAAATGCATGTACACTGAATATTCAGGATGGCACACCGTTTGTGCACGGTACCTCCCCGACTGGTCAAGTCGGAGAACTTTTGTAGTAGTACATATTCCAGAGTTCGGGGAAGTATCACACCTTTGCCAGTTATTCTAACGCCGAGAACAACGTGAAAACATCACTGCGTTCCAGTTTGATGGGCAATGATTAAAAATTACCGGGAATTAAGATAAAACATCTTATATATCTGGATGACAAGTGCAGTGTGCTGGGTAAGATTTAGACTCTTCATGTTCAAATAGCCATGGTCACTGTGCTGTTATAGGCAGGCATGGTGCTTACCCTCAGACACATATCTTGCTCGTCTCGTCACTCATACAATAAAATTAACTTGTGTATGTGACGGCCACAAAGGTGTAGAACCGACTACGGCTGCCAAAATAAACTACACAAACTGCGTCCTCCTATGAATCTAGGGGATCGTACAGATTTATTTTACTTTATTATACACTTCATGTAGGTAAGTAATTAATGATTTTAAATTTACATTATTTGATATTCTACTACAAAATTTGATTTGACGTGAGAAATTTTTAATAATTAAGATGATTGATTATGACTAACGCGATCCTCGCTTGTTTTGGTGTTTTTATAGTTTTTATTTTTCTTCAGCACATGGTTCTCTTAAGTAAGACATTTAGGTATTACGAATAAAATTACTTAAGAATGAAGTCAGATAAGACCGTCTGCATTAATTAAGACCCACAACGCGAGTAGACATCGTAAAACCTCACAAGTCAGCCATTTAAGTGGCGCTTCAGTTCCATTCCACGTGAAATTGCTTAATTTGGAGGTTCAGGTCTCTGGGGTCGGAACAATTCGCAGTCGGTATCGTCCAACGGTCTAATTCGTATACGGTATGAGTTATTTGTGGATACGAGACTTTGTCAAGGGAAAATTTTTGAGCGTTCAATTATTCTACCCTCTGTCTGTGTTTTCAGCTAGATACAAGCGGAATGTCTTCAAATCTATTGTTACAATGTGTGAATGAACTTTGAACGTTTTATCGAAAATAATTTTCGAATTGTGTCTTTTGATGAATGTACATATAAGAATAGATACTTATAGAAAACGCCATAGTGCGGCTCATATCGTTTAGTTCATTGTCTCAGGAAGATGCCTCAGGCAAGGTGATGGGGGATAACGCTGTGTTCAATGGATCCCAGTGCCCTCTCCCAGGCACAAATGTAGATGACCAAGCAGGTTTTAGTGAGAAAGATTTTCACATTCTTCTTCTTCACATAACTCGTCTGTACACCGATACAGAAGGGTATCTGCAAAGGATTTCTTTAAAGAAAAAAAAAAACTGTACGATGGTCGATAATACTTTTGGTTAGAAGTGATAAATTGGCAAAATCATCATCATCATCATCATCAGCCGCAAGACGTCCACTGCTGAACATAGGCCTCCCCCCTAGATTTCCACAACGAACGGTCCTGCGCACCCTGTAACCAGCGGTTTCCAGCGACCTTTATGAGGTCATCTGTCCATCTAGTGGGAGGCCGTCCAACACTGCGTCTTCATGATCGCCACTCGAGAACCTTTCCTCCCCATCGGTTGTCAGTTCTGCGAGCGATGTGGCCTGCCCATTGCCACTTCAGCTTGCTTACTCTTTGAGCTATGTCGGCCACTTTCGTTCTTTTGCGAATATCCTCATTACGGATTCTGTCGCGCAAAGAGACTCCGAGCATAGCCCTCTCCATAGCTCGCTGTGTGACTTTGAGCTTTGTTATGAGGCCCACAGTTAAGGACCACGTCTCAGTTCCATAAGCCATCACTGGCAACACGCACTGGTTAAAGACTTTCGTCCTTAGGCATTGGGGTATTCTGGTCTCAAAGATGTGCCGAAGTTTCCCGTACGCTGCCCATCCGAGTTGGATCCTTCGCTGGACCTCTTTGTCGAAGTTGGATCTACCTAATTGGATCTTTTGACCCAGGTAGACGTATTCGTCAACAACTTCGAGTGAGGTATTCCCAACAATAACCGGTACAGGTGAGACATGAACATTTGACATGACTTTCGTCTTGTCCATATTCATCCTCAAACCTACCTGTTGGGATACTCTTCTGAGGTCCCTGAGCATAGCACCGAGATCCTCCAGCGACTCCGCCACAATGACTATGTCGTCGGCAAACCGAAGGTGAGTGATGCATTTGCCGTTGATATTGATGCCATATCCGTTCCAGTCCAGAAGCTTAAAAACATCTTCCAACGCGGCAGTAAACAGTTTCGGAGATGTAACATCTCACTGTCTCACGCCTTTCTGTAGCTGGATATGTTTTGTGCACTGGCCCTGTAATCGGACAGACATTGTGGCTTACCTGTAGATACACTTCAACACTTCGATATAGCGATAGTCAATGCGGCATCGCTGGAGAGACTGAAGCACTGCCCAGGTCTCGATGGAATCGAAGGCTTTCTCATAGTCCACATACGCTATACATAGTGGCCGATTATACTCCTCGGTTTTCTGTATAATCTGCCGAAGCGTATGGATGTGGTCTATGGTACTATGGTCTTTTCGGAAACCGGCTTGTTCGGGTGGCTGGAAGTCGTCATACCTGCGTGCGAGACGATTCGTGATTACCCTCGAAAACAACTTATAAACGTGACTCAGAAGTGAGATGGGTCTGTAGTTCTTCAACAAGGTGTTGTCACCTTTTTTGAAGAAGAGCACCACCACACTTCTGCTCCACGCTTCTGGCGTATTACCGTTAAGCATGACGGAGTCGAACAGCTTCTGGAGGACTTTAAGTACCGGTTTTCCACCCGCTCTCAGAAGCTCAGTCGTAATTCCGTCGTCGCCAGGTGCCTTGTTGTTTTTAAGTTGTTTGAAGGCCATCCTAATCTCATACAGGCTGACTTCCGGGATATCTTCGGTAAAGTAATCAAAACAAAACAATTGGCAAAATACTTGTAATTTAAAGGAACACTTTTGGGTTTTTCTCTTTTTTCACTAGTCAATCAAAAATTCATGCCTTTTTCACGAATAAAACAGGTTGACGTCGGTAAATGCCAAATTCAGGATAGTCACTGCATTAAATATGAGGATAGATTGTGCGCAGACGCCGTAAAACCTACCATTTGACTGGTCAGTCAGTTTCATTCTACATTAAATAGCTATATTTGAAGGTCTAGGTCTCCTAGGACGGGCCTAAAGTTATTTGCGAATACTAGACTTTGTAGAGGGACAACTTTTGAGAATTCGAGTTTCTACCGAAGATTTTATTCTCCGGTACTGTAGCCAAAAATATTTCAAGAGGTACAAATACACAGACGGCATACATTTATAGAGGTACTAATTCAAACGTCAGTTCTTTCAAAAGGTACAAAATACAAATTGTTACATCAACAAGATTTACCTGGTAACCAGCAAGCCTGCGATAACAGTATAGAGCAACGCAGCTTTTGAACATGAAGAAGCAAATCACTGCCTGACGCTGAACTGTGCTTATAACCGAAGTCCATTATTTCTTTGCCCTGTAATTTCCCTAAAAGAATTGCCTTTCAAACCGGAACAAAGTTGTGCACATTAATGTTATGTCGATCGAAAAACTGGCCAATAAGATGTGCGTTTTTAGAAGACTAGTAGCATCCCGCGGTTTCGTAATTGTCGTAATTTCATCCAGATACCTGCAGTACTTTCCTTTTTTCTAAAAGAGTAAGAAGCAATTAACTCTCATACACAAAGTTTTGCTTTTTAATATTGGATTTTCATTTACGGTTAAAAATGTTACTACTTATTATAATACATAATCCACTGCTTCTCTTATTTGATTTTAACGAAATTAATGATTGGCAATGATTGTCTCATTGGCAAATTGATCATTTTAAAAAGTGACATGTCAAATGGGACCATGCAAAAAAATTTGTGGAGGAGAACGGAATAGAAAAACACAGAGAAACCGCCGGCACGATTACTTGTTCAGAAGTGGTTGTACTATGACCAGTTTTAGCCAAATTATACTAATGTATTTTATACTAGATAAGCCCTTTATATTGAGTAATATTGAACCGGTCTGTTACAAAATTGATGTCACAGTTAGCAGAACCTTTCTAAGCCAATCAAACCACAATCTAATCGAGTCACCGGGCACAACAAGCCCGTCTTACTTTTAGAAACACGTACTGAGTGACAAAGTTATACGTGGAGTGGCCAAAGTTAGGTACTAATCCTAAATTCTTAGTTACGCATATTTTGAGTATTTCTCAGTAATTTAGTGCGTAGTTATAACAGATCCTATTTGATTTCAAATTTGTGTGATGAAGAATTATTTAAGTGACTAACTTGCCCGGATATATTCAAGTACATCATATTTGTAAGTTCCGTAGCTTTTCTATCCTTATTAGCTCTTATATTTAAGACTTCAGTTTCTTTAAAATAAACGCATTTTATTGCAGACCGCATCGTTGGTTAACATCACGCTATTTGCAGTCAAGTGAAATATTTCAGATTAAAAAGACATTGAATATGTACTTTTCCGTTTCAATAATGATGCCAATTTATGTTTAAGACTTGTATCCAATTTGAGCTACACAAATATAATTATTGTGATTGAAAAGAAATAAATTACTGGTCTAAAAATTCGGTACCTTTCAGTTTCTTTAAAAGTTTTACGTAAAAATCTGGAAATGCGGGAAGTCCATTCCACTTTTTGGGAAGTGGCTCCTTAAGGGTGAATGTAAAAGTGTTTGAGGATTCTACAGTGTCTCCCTCATTCAACTATGAAGATAAATTGGTCCCTCTCTAGACGTAACACTAATTAAATCAGTGTAGTTTGCATAACTGGCGGTATAGGAATACATTAGCCATGCGACATCCGCTCTGTTGCCACTTACAGCGGTCTTCCAAGGATCGTGGACGTGGTAAAATGCTGTGTCCTTTTCACACAAATAGATCATTAACTACGTGTGACAGAGACAGTAGGTCTTTGGTACAAGTTTGTCGATGTTGGACATTGTTGAAGATACCTAAGTTAAGTAATTGGACAGGGTGTTTTCAACATTCTTGGGCTTCTATCGTGGGAAAATCTTTAGTAAGGTACTCGTAGTATACCAATAAACGTCTGGCCAACTACCGAGGGTCTGAGGATCTATGAATAATTTGCCAAAATGCACTTAAAAAACAAAATTCAAATGCTTTTTAATAACCTGAAGATAAGATTCGTCTCTGTGCTCTCTAATTCCTCTGTCTAAAAGGTAAGTACAAATATTTATCTACCAACAACATGGAATCCAGAAATGCACAAGAATACTTAAGTTTAAACGATACAATTTACAGTTTTTCTGGATTGAAAAGCTGTTTTTCCATAAACCCCAAACTAGGCAAAGCCTGAATCTTGAGGCTCAAGTGCGAGTAACGCGCACCACTGTCTTTTCGAAGTCATGTGCTAACTTGAAACGGTAAAGGAAAACAGCGTGAGGAAACCGACATGTGCCAAGAATCTTTCGAAGGCATGTGTTATCCACCAACCCGCACTGGGCCACCGTAGTGGACTATGGCCTTGACTATCTCCTTGCGATGGAAGGCCCTGAGTCCCAGCAGTGGCATATGCTATGCTTATGCATGTTTCTAGCCAACAGGTGCATGCCCTGATCGTGTAGACACTCTACATTAGAAAAAAAAGAAAATAAAAAACTTGAGAGGTGTCAAGGGACACCCGGATGGAACGAAGTTCCTTTCGATTGATTAGTGAAGGAATTATTATTATTTATTATTTACAAAAAACCTGTATACACTCAACAAAAAAAAAACGTCGCGACACCACACTGTTCAATGCGAAATAGAAATGAAAATATCTGGCTTGCTTTCTATAAGAGAGAGAGAGACAGACAGAGAAACATGCGACGCCGCACAGCTTACAATAGCAAAAAGTGTCGTGACAACTTTTCGTAAGATTTTTTTTCGTCTAACCCCTTTCACAACGCGCGATAAGGAACTTCGTTCCAATTACTGTATGTCTTAGTAATAGTAGTCTATATATAGTATTCAGCAAAGAGATTATCTAGTTACCACACGAGTAGGTAATAATGAAGAATATAATATCTATATTACATATATATCCACCCTTATTACCTAGCATGTTGCAAGAAACTCCTAAACGCAATTTAACTTTACGCTGCGAACGTGCTATGTTCACACTCACATTAAATTACAGCTAAAACTTTCCTCGAAAGTGAAACAGTGTTCGGAAACGTCGAAGTTTGTCTTTGACGGGCCCAGATCAATGGGTAATTGGTTTTAGATATTAAGAGTTTGAGAATTATGTATTCATTACGTAAAGTTACGATCGATAAATAGATATCCTATAAATATTATAAATGCGTGTTGATGTTTGTTGCTCAATCACGTTGAAACGTATGAATGGATCGGGTTGACATTTGGAACACAGTTCGATAATAGTCTGGAATAGGCACTTTTTATCACGGGAAAACAACGTGAACAGGAATAGTGCGGGTAAAATCTAGCGCAGCTAGAAAATCAATGTTGCTGGAAATTCCTGACACGATACTATGAGTAAGAAGCCGGATTGCATCTAAAACGCACATTTTTCTTAATTTACTTTGTCATAATGTACTTTTGCACAATCGGTTTTTGGCATAATGTGTTTTAAGCATAACAATCTATTGTTGTAGTGCATTTTACTAAATGTATCCTACTCATATACATTTTATGTGGCGATCAGGGTTGTTACGGATGCAAAAATTTAGACATCCGCGGATGCAGATGCGGATGCGGATTATTAGAAGTTCACATCCGCGGATGCGGATTCGAAGCGGATGCGGATGCGATGCAGATGCGGATTTTGGGATTTTAAAAGGATAATTATTTAAATTTTAAGTGTAAAATAAGTCCAGATATTTCTTTTTATTGGTGGCGACATTTCACCTAATATTTATATCAAAATATTCATTAAACACACAAAAAACTATGAAGTACACAGTAAACACTCACTGTAACTATAATTTATTGACAATGAGAAAAAACACAACAAACAAACCTGTAGGATCTTGTTACCAATGTGCGCCTTTCTATTCGACAGTTACTGAATGAAGTTAGTAATTACCAAAACAAACGCGAAGCACGTGCCACTCTGGCTCCGCCCACTTTCTTTACATGTAGTTACTTGTTGATGTGAATCTGCATCCGTAAAAACTCCGCATTGATTGATGCGGATGTGAATGCGGATGCAGATGTCTGAATTAATGCGAATGTTCCGCATTTGCGGATGCGGATGCGAATATTCGCAACAACCCTGGTGGCGATGTATACTTCAAATAAAAAAAAATTCGACTATTGATGAGACGCATAATAAATAGTCTTTAGGCATTTTTTAATTCAAAGCAAATTCAAAGGCAAATTCTGAGTTATAAGTTATCACTTCTATCGGCAGTTCCTATGATCACTGACATTTTTTTTTCTAGTTTTATTTTACTAAAGATAATCGACATTGTACCTAATACGTTTAATTAAATACCTACGCATTTTAAATTGTGACAATAGGTTTAGGTGCGTTGGGGTGGCTCTTGGGCCACCCGTAAGCCGCGAACATATATAATGTTTAGGTATTATTATGCTTTTCTCAATGTGTGCCTTTAAACATGCTAAGTTGTATTTTTGCTATATATGGCTATTCTAGTAAAAATTATGCGAAAACAGTTATGCGTTTAGTTGTAATGGTAAATTATCAGTAGTGCCAAAAACATTATGTCTACTTAAGTAAATGAGTACAAAAATTGTTATGTTACTACATATAGACCCAAGAAGCCTCAATCAGCCTGAGTGGCGGAAGATTATTTCTTTTTTTTTTAGTCGTCATGTCTATTCAGAAGTCCTTAGTGTGAATAGGTGTGTTGTAATGTAATGTTCGTCTCATTGTAGGTTCGTTTTTTTAAAGTGACTGATTGGGGCCAACTTGTTAACGACCTCTGGGTCGATACAGACGAAGGTGGCTAGAAAAACAAAATCAAAATTCATTTTATTCTGTCGACTCTACAGTGCACATAGAAACGTCATACATACAATAATATCTTAGTAAGCCATTTTAAAATTTTGCATTCAGTTTATTTTACACTGAGGAGGTGTCAATCGAGATTTCTCTCAGTTTAATGTTATACAAATGAAAAACTTAAAACAATACCAATAGTGATATTTTGGCGGAATTGTGAGGCTAATCCACAAAGAGCCATTCATTTAAAAAAAATAGTGATATTATCACCAACCCACAGAAAATCTGATGTTATTTTTCCCATAGGACAGTAGAGTTGAGAATCACTTATCGATTATTAGTCAGCACTAGCATAATAGAACTGGAATCGTACGATAAAAACTGGACCACCAAAGCCGTGAACCGGGCTATCTGGAAGGAGAGAAGAGGTATTTGCCCAGCAGTGGGACAATTTAGGCTAGTAATAAATGTAAAAGGGCCTTTGACTGTTGGCCTCGAGACGTCTACCGCCAACAAATTGTAACTGAGTTGTGTGAAACAAGATTTGTCCATCAATAAAGAAAAATTACAACACCAGATATTCTCCGTACATTGTGGCATTCGGTGACAACAAAATTACCGTCGTCATAACAGAGGAGGCAATACAATTTGCGTCAACCTTCATCCTCAAGGGGCATCGTAACACGGAACAAAACGCTAGAAATTGGTATTTTTCTATGAGAATTTCATTAAGGCTAGGTAGTTCTGTCAAATTAGGGATTTAACGCTGTCTTGTTCTCGCGACCGTCACCGACCGCTGAATCGGTGCCACAGTGCAGAAATAACATTAAAATATTGGACTGTGTAATTTAAACTCATTTTTTGTTCAAGATTTGTTTATACTAGTGATAACAATTTTGTAAATTGTGAAGTGAAACGAAGAAATATTAAATTTATCTATACTCGTAGATATACAAAACTCAACCTTTTCTTTTTGGTCACACTATAAGTTGAGAACGGCTTTTCCAATTTCATTCATCTTTTTAAAATGTTTCCTAATAATTCACAAGTTCGTCAAAATTAAAAAAATGTGCTGAAACGTAATGAAAGGCCAGTAAAATAGAAGGTTTTTGGTCAACTTTGCAATAAATTTCTAATCCAATTTTTTCTATGAGGTTAAGATTAACTTACTGAGCATAAAATTACAAAATGCTCACAGATCCAGGTAGAGCTTCAAACGCCAATTGAAAAAAACTATTTTAGACGATATTTTGGAAACTATATATATTTTGACAATAATTGTAGAAAATAAAATTTTGCATCTTTTGTTGCTAGTAATCTTTTTTTGTAAAACTTACCGTTTACGATTTATAACCCATTTAATGATACGATTGCGATGATGCCGATAATAGTGGATGTAAATGATGTGGTCTACGATGGAACTTGTTTCTCTAATAGAAACAAGCACAGTGTACCTCGTAACCCCAAGGTTCGAACCTTCTACAAAACCCACTCTGGCAATGCGTTTCACAGCTTAGTTGTTCTTATTACAAAAGTGGAGACCAAACTCTTCGTTCAACTCTTTAGTCATGATGATGAACGGTGCTGTTTATTGGAGCAACGAGCAATATGATAGAAAACTTTAATTTAAAAACCCCGACTACAAAAAAATCTACACGTAAAAAAATATTACCTACTATCTAGGGACACTTTGGCGAGTCAGACTAGTCTTAGAATATCTTTGTTACCAAAATCCATCCAGCCGTTTGGAAGATAGGTATGTGGAAATAAAAGATTTACAAACATAAAAGATATGCGCGAAAAACATAACCCTTCTTCCATAAAAAGGGACATGTTTATGCTACTGGGAACTGAATTTACATCTTATTATTTTTACATTGTTATCATCAAATTTGACATAATAAATCGTAATCGGTAAGTTCGAAAATAAAGTTTACTGGCAACACTAGATGGGAAATTTTATTTTCTACAATAATAATAGGCTTTATAACTTTTTCAGAATATCAGCCAAAAACGTTTTTTCGAGCTGGCGCTTGAAGCTCAACCTGGATTTGTTATTATTTTGTGATTTTATGCTCAGGAAATGATTCTAAACCTTACCTATATAAAAAAATACGAATCGGAAATTTAGTGCAGAGTTAAATTCTACGAGTAATTTTACTGCCTAAAAGGCTTCTTATCAAATTTGGTCGAATGTCTAAATTTCTATGAACAATATTAACATTTTCATACAAAAAATAAACAATAAATTTTGGTGGTGTCACAAACTTGGAAAGTATAAAAATAAAAATTCTAACAAAACCATACGTGTATCTATGGAAAGGTGTTCAAAATTGTATTGAAGTTCCTAACATTTTTTCTAAACTGAATAGTTTGCGCGAAAGTCTCTTCCAAAGTGGTAAAATCTGTATGTGAGGACTTTTCTTCTAAGTACTAAGTACCTTACTACCAAAGAATTTACCTAAATGGCATATAAATGCAAGTTAGGTATCATAAAATGATACCTAACTTGGGATTTACGAGGGATTTCTCCTCTCATTATTTCCTTATCCCGATCTCTGATTACTTATTAGATACTATTAGATACTTATCTATTTTCCATTGCATCCGCATTGAATTTTTACTGATGTGGTATCGACGTCAGTTTTTGAGACTCCTTCTGGTCTACAACATAAAATAAACAGCGTACTAATTAGTATCAGCGTCTATTTGCAATTCCAATGAAAACGGTATCAAAAATCAAGATCATAGCGTGCTTCACTAGTAATACCTACTGATATTGTTATACTGTGGCACTATGATCGTAATATTTAAAATTTATCGGTTGTCAAAATTGCAAAATCAAGCACAGGCCTGTCGTCCGTGAGCGCCGAAACGCGACTGATCAGGCTTGCCGAACGGCGCGCTATATATATGGTAGATATTAAAACATAGTGAATAACTGATACTTTTATCAAGTCAAACTCTGCGAATGCATCTATAACTTTTAGTGGCTTTCGTTGAGTACAAAATTTAGTAAAAAAATTCATTAGTTTAGTCATAAACTTGAAATAACTTTTGAAAAGGGGTAACTTTGGGATTTTTTTCTATCAAGTAAAATTCATTAAATCGTGTTACTGACTGCGAATTACACTAGATTAGATCCTTAACTATTACATATATTTTTTTCAGAGCTTAATACACTATTTTAAAGGTCTTAAAGTTGTTTAAAAAAATCAAAATTACGGCCCACACGCCCTTAAGCATAAACAATAACAACACTTTCTGTCCCCAAATTAGTAAAGTATGTCATGATAACCAGTTAGCTGAAATAATATTACTTATATAATTGTATTTACAAAGTTATGATGTATTGAAACAGACAATGATCATTATTATAAGTTACAATAATAAGTCTCAACCAACATTTTTAAGAGACTTTCGCTAGACGTAGTTGGATCAAATTTATAAATATTGTTAAAATGTAAACCTAAGAAAATGAATGTGCAAACTAGATTGTGAAATAATTTAAATTGTGACAAAACAAAAACAAATTTAGGATAGTGAGATAAACATTTAATTTATGATGTTACAGAATGTTTTTGATGTCTTCATATCGTAAGTGAAATGGCTTCCTTCAGGTAAACAAGCTTGTAGACCGCATGGTCGCTTTTTATCGAAATGGCGGTCACGCGTAAGCCTATTATTATTAATAATGCTTTACTGGACCTAAAATGGTATAATTTAATGGAATAAAATAATAGCAAAGCTTATAATTGTGGAAAATCCTTTTTCCCAAACGTACACACTTGAATGTAATTACAAAAGGATAAACCTTCGTAACTTCCGCGCGGTCCCATGGGTTCAAATAATAATGAAAAGGGTTTTATCAAATTTGAAATTCCACAGGTAATATATTACAACAATAACGGTTATCGATTAGCAATAGATTTTAACACGCTAGTGATTTAAAATTAATAAAATGAATGATCCCGGGTGTTTACTATACAATAAAAGTGCTTAGTGGTTATACCCGCGTAGTTCTGAGTTATTTTCTAGCGATAAAAATAGCCTAGATGTGCTATTCTAAACTATAATCTAAATGTGTTTCAAATTTCAGCAAGATCCGTTCAGCCGTTCCGACGTGATTGCGCAACAAATATTCGCATATTGCATAAGCATAAGCACCCACTAAATGTTCCCACTGCTGGGACTCGGGGCCTTCTCTCGCAAAGAGAGTTAAGGCCACAATCCACCACGCTGGCCAAGTGCGGGTTGGTGGATGACACATGACCTCGAAAGATTCTAGGTACATGTCGGTTTCCTCACGATGTTTTCCTTCACCGTTTTTAAGTTAGCGGCATTACGCACATGACTTCGAAAAGACAGTGGTGCGCGTGGTGGGATTCGAACCCGGAGGCTCCGGATCGGCAGTCGCCGTTCTCCCGACTAGACCAGCCGTAACTTATTGACTCGCATATAGACATCTTACTAATATTATAAATGTCAATGTTTGGATATTTGGATGTTTGTTGCTCAATCACATCGTAACGTACGAACGGACCGGGCTGAAATTTGGAACAAGGTTAAATTTTAGTCTGGGAGAGCTCTTTATCCGGAGAGAGTAACGGGAACGGAAACTACGCGAGTGAAACCATGGGGCGCTGCTAGTTTAAAATATTTTATGTAGGTAGAACTCAGAAATTTATGCGAAAAAAGGTTTTTATGTATAAGACATTGGCCACTTTGAATTATTTTGAAAACTTCTATTATTAAAATAAAAATAAAATACCTGTGTTCGATTTTCAAATTTCCCTCCGCATTTTGATGAGAGCTAATTCAAATTTTCTTGTCTCATTAAAAAATGGATCTGCGTCGAGAACATTTTCGTGCTGTGATTTTTTACGATTTCAAATGTGGCTTAAAAACTGATGAGTAATTTGATCGGCTTCGAATTGTTTTTATGGATGTATAATTGTATATGTGGGATTATATCAGCTATCTTATATTATAGTACAAGTAAGCTTCACTTAGTTCGAAGCCAGTGAGTTTATTTAAAAAAATATCGGTAAATATTAATTATTATTATCTTTCCCTTGCAATTTCTCTGGAAATATTCGCAATCAAAGCGAAAGACAGTAGTGTTTGCTCAATACTGCTAGCAGGTAGAATAACTGGCAGAGATTTACTATTTATTTTTGGATTAATGTACAACATTTCTCTTCAAAACGGAACACAGTAAACAGTAATGATAGATATTACTGCTGACTGCGCGGCCGGTGGTAGAATAACTGGCAAAAGTGTGATACTTCCCCAAAGAGTCTCTGCATAGAGTTCTATTTAGAGAAAGTCTCTTAATCTTAAAAATGATAGCAATTACTCCCAGTTGGACCTCAAGGTCAATTATCCAATGGAACCGAGGTAATGGCGGCTAAACGATTATAAATTAGAAAAGTAATAATCCTGTGCAGCCGCCATTTTTCTGCCTTTGACAGATGCTGAAGCGAACAGCGATTCCATTAGCGGAAAATAAATTTTATTTATGTTTTAAACGATTTTATTCTTGACGGAATGAAATTACTTTTTCTGTAAAATGTTATTTAGTTTTTTAGCGACGGAAATAGGATTGCTCAACTTTAAGGCCGTACCCCGAGCAAATGACCTTGAGTATTTCTTATCTCATCGCACACCGCAAGAAAGAGCAAGAGAGAAACAGTAGGATTTGTCGCAGTTTTACGCTCAAATTTTAGAATAAACTCTTCATAAAATCAGATTTTGATCTTTAGAAAAAAATATTTCTACCAATATGTTCGTAAAGGAATTGCCTATGCGTTTGTGTACCAAGTACAAAATCCAAATAATGGCGGTTTGTCGAGCGGATGCATGATAATTGCAATAATTTATATGTTTTATGGTTTTATTGTGAGAAGATTATTATAAATTCATTAACAAAATATTTTTAAACTACCATTTTGAAGCCAAGAGAATTTTGATGCCAATTTTTACCAGTTGATATTTGTTTTGGCTATTGAGGAGATACGTCTGAAAACTGGACAGAAAACTCATTTTGCTGGAGAACGCACCTTAACCTTAGAAGATCAGAGATCAAGATTTGCTTTTAGATTATTTTAGCAGGCAAGCGTCGTAAATTGAAGCTAGTTACAGTATCTTGATATTAGCGTACTGATCCAAATAACTGTGTTCACATTTACCACCAAAGACAATAAAAATTGCTAGCTTATCGGCTTTTGTCGGATACACTTCGGAGAGTGTGCAACTGATCTGCATGACTTAATACCACCTTGCCCTTTTTTGCTATCAGATTACTCGTAGCTCGAAGAAGCGGCATCGGCACGAAGAGTTTTGTTTGATTCTACTTTTGTGATAAGAACGTCTAGGATGTGGAGTCCGTTGTCTGAGTGGATTTTTTCCCGGTGGTTATAATCGAGAGTGAATCGGTTTCTTCTAGGTAAGCATACTACATCGTAGACCGCATCGTCGCTTAACATAAGGCGAAATGGTAGTAAAGTGTAAACCTATAAAATTAAAAAAAAAAACATCAGTAAGACCATACTCGTAAGAAGACGTCATTCTAGGATATCAGAAAAAGTCATGACACTGTTATTATTATGGCAAAAGTTTACAAATAATTGCTTGACGTTAGATTTAATGGCAAAGGTGTGGTACTTCCCCAGGCCGACTCTGCAGAGTCCTATCACTAACAATAATTAACTACAACGGGTGACAACCGCAGTGCAGTGCTAGGTAATGATTTGGACTCTTCTTGTTCCGATAGCAGCGTATCACTGTTGTGTTATTGGCATGTCCATTAATATGTAAGTACTTACTATAAAAAAGTTATGATAAAACTTGATAATGATATCTATATTTATCATTAACAGGAAAATTACAAAGGATAATAATAACTGGTATGTATTTATGATTCAGATTTCAGTGCGACATTGACAGATTAACAAAACGGAAAACATTTCCTTTAAGCCTTTTCTGCCAAACTCTAACGCAATTCGCGGTCAAAAAATATCTTACATAATTTACATTTACATTATGCTCTATAAAAAGCCTTTGTCGAGCCTTGTTCTATAGCCGTACCTACGACAAAATATTGCTGTAGAAATGGAACAACTCGTCAAATATTATGAAAAAAGATTGTCACCGTCCCATAGTTATGCCAGCCTATTAAATCATAGAATAAGTATTTATTTATACTGTGGTTATATGTTTCTACATTCAAAGGTTGGACCGCCACGTGATCAAGATCAGTTTACTGTACATAATTAGGTACATCAAACTGAATCGAAATATCGGGGACTCCTTGTACTTTTAAACGACTTCAAATAAAGAAGGTGCGGTTGTATGTGTTTTTTTATACACGACTAGATGTCCGCCCCGGCTTCGCCCGTGGTACATTATATAGCACTCATCGGGATCCCGTACATATCCAACGGTGAAAGAATGACTGAAATCGGTTCAGTCATTCCTGATAATATCGCTTTCAAACAAAAAACCTCTTCATCTACCTGCTACCCCACCTATCGGAAATTGGTCTTACCTACCAACTCAGATTTAGAAACAAATTTGATTAGCAAAAGTTTATATTCAACGACGCAATCTTGGACATTGGCGAAATTACGGTGACATTACCGAATGGAAGCCAAAATAAAAATTTGAAGTTGAAGTTGACGTAATCTTAGACACATACTGTCATGTCAAAGCACGCTATGAAAACTCTCAAAAGGAATATTTATTCCCGGTTTTTGTTACATTCTTGATTCATGCTCCGCTTCTATTGATAGTAGCGTTATGTTCTATATAGCCTATAGCCTTCCTCTATAAATTGACTATCTAATAGAAAAATAATCTTTCATTTCGGACAAGTATTTCCCGAGATCCTAGCGTTCAAACAAACAAACTCTTTAATCAATCTCAATAGATAGATACCTCTGGGAATTTTGTGAATCAATTGTAATGATTATTTTTTGTTTCGTAGAAAATACTACATAGACTGTAATCCCACGGTGTGTTAGGATGTTTGTTGGTCAATCAAGTCGGAATGCCTGAATGGATCGGGATGAAATTTGGAAAACATAATGTACTAGAATACATAGCTCATATAGGCTTTTCATTTCGGAAAAGTTACAAAAAGGGAGCTGCAAGTAATACAGTCATTACTGTTCTATATGTATAATTTTTCATATCGTAGCTTAGATAATACCACTACGACGCGACGGTGGCCAACGACCTCTGGAAGGTGACGACTAATCACCAGCCCGTGAACAATAACGTTATCCGTATTAGGACTTCGGTAATGTACGCCTCAATAGCTTGAAGAACTCACTAAAAGTACTGCGTCACAAGATATGCAAAGATCTCAATACACAGATGTGCCCTCCCAAACTTTAGGGCGCACGGAATCATGTTATTGTTGGGAAGAGTGAGCTCACTCATTCCGTTCCAGTCGGTTTCAGGAAGCGGCGAACGCCGGACGTTTTTACTTATTCGTTGTCAACAACCAAAATAAGTAGAACCACAGCATATTCTAGCTAGCGATTCTAGGGGTCAAGTAGATTGGTCCTGTGTAAACTACTTACGACACACATAGAGACGCAGTTTATTACCAATTTTACAGGGCACATCCATTGGTTCATATCGATGAGGGTATGTGCGTAGGTATATTATAAGTTTGAAGTTACGGTCTAGTCGGGAGTGGGAGGTTTCATTTTACGGATAAGTTACGCTCCATAAAGAAACAGCTGAGCGTGATCTGATCTACCAATGCGCTAACGCCATCCTGGGCTTCGGAGGAGAATCTTTCACGCTCTTTTCAAGCCTCCATAGAATAAGGCCTTGGGGGACGGACTCGGGGAGTCACGGGTCAGTCGCTTGGCGATTATCGCCTGAGATGGCAGCCGCAGTGATTTCGCACGCCTCTATGGAAAGAGAGTTGGAGAATATAAAGATACGTATCCCAAGGGAACAGCGCAGGCGAAACTGTAGTGAAAGTGTTCCTGTAACTCCGGCACTTCAACGTACGTAAGCACCCAGGGTTTATAATGGGTAGGCCGCTATGGTGACGTACTCATACTCCTCCCGGAACCGGTGGGATTTATTAGGAACTTTCTCTGGGAAAAATAGCCAGAGAATGGCAAATGCTGAGTAAAGCCGCTAGTTTAAAAACAGCGAAGGAAATCGTGAGCATATCTGCTTATTGAAGATTTCACTCTCTGAATACAATTGAAGTCAGTCAACCAGCAACTTGGCAGCTTAGGCTGGACTAAAGATCAAACCTCCTTAGGTACTTGGGTAGGGGAGACCCATCCCTAATGGGGTCTCTGAAAAGGAGTGTTATAAGTTTGACGTCGATGTCTGTCTGTCTGTGGCACCGTAGAATTCAAACGGACGGACCGATTTCGATGCAGTTTTTTATTTGAAGTTTAATTTTCATCCGGTGGTTCTTAGCTATGTTTGGTTAATATCGATTCAAGATGGCCGCCTCCACAAAATGGCGGACAAAATATTTCTTCACAACCTACCTCATTATGAATATCAAATAAAAGGGCTTGACTAGTAGAATCTTAGACAGACTAGACTTATACACTATGACAAATTTCAAATCCATGATGGCCGCCACCACAAAATTACGAAATACATAATTTTTCACTACTCCCTCAATATGGGTACCAAATGAAAGGGCTTGACTAGTAGAATGTTGTACAGATTATAAATCCGAGGCAGTCGGGGGTAAATCAAAATTTATAATTTTGTTCTTTATGAATGGATGTAATATGTAATCTTGTGACTACGCGTCACCGACACGGGTAATGGGTGTGTATCTGTAGCTTTACAGGAGACGTAACAAAATGAGTGCTACGTAATACTTCTAGGTTATAAATTTTCACTTCTATCGGCAGTTCCTATGGCTGCCAATTTGTTTGTTTTGTTTACGTGATGAAATGATTCCGTGCGATATAACACGCGTGTTACGTGTTGGTGCGAAATTCCACAGCATTGAGTTAAGTGGTCTTACTGATACCTCAATGTTTGACATTCATTTTTCGATGTAGTTTTAATGAATGTTTTTACAATGTTTATGTGACAACTTTATGCATCATGTCATCAACAAAACTATAATATAGGCGTACCACGAAATAATGGCACTTGGATGACATTGTCAGGACGGCGCGGCGTGGGCATTGGGAAATCAGGCATCGGCACCCTGATTGGATTGACGACCGACGCCGTTAGTTCCCATTTTGGGCCACGAGCCATTATTACCATGTCAGGGTATAAGTATTTTGTAGTTAAGTATTTTGTACTTAATGATTTTTTGAACAAAGAAAAAACCTAGTTTTTTTTTTAATAAAGAGTAACGAGATGAGCAGGACATGTACCTGATGGTAAGCAACATGCCTGCCCCATAACAGTACAGTGACACGCAGCTATTGGAACATGAAGAGTCCAAATCATTATCTAGCACTGCACTGCGCTCATCACCCAGTTTCACATTACTGCTTGGCGGTAGCATAACTCGGTCCGACAACAGAATACTTTTGGCTGTCTCTGACGGCGTGGACAGCCCTATGTTCAGGCATTGGGTATCTGTTCACATGAATGGGAATAAAAAGTAATTTTTAATTGTTTTGTAATATTGGTATGACGAGCACCCCTATACAGTGCGAAAAAGGTTTATTTATAATTAAGTATATATATGTCATTATTTTTCATACTACTGATAAGTTTTTAGTTTTAAATTATGGGTATATGTGCCTGAAATAAAGGATTTACTATATTATATTATTATTATAACTGGCGAAGGTACTTCCCCAGGCGGACTCTGCTAGGAGTCTTACCACTACAAACTTCGGAGTCGGTATCAGAATACAGAAATAATACTATGACTCTTAGCTACTAAGCATATCTACTAGAAGAAAACGCAAATAAAGGAATAGGTACTTTAGTGTCTATTACCCATTAACCACTGAGTTTTTTTTTTAACTTTTATAGGTTTACACTTGACCGCCATCTCGCCTGATGTTAAACGACAATGCGGTCTACGATGGAGCGTGTTTACCTAGAAATAACCGATTCACTCTCGATTTGAAGACACAAAGATTGTAATCATCGGGGAAAACCCACTCAGGCAACGTATTCCACAGCCTAGACGTTCTTATCACAAAATTAGAGTCAAATCTCTTCGTTCGTGTCTTTGGAACATCAACCATGAAACGATGTCGCTTTTTCGAGCTACGAGCATTCCGATAAAAAGCCATATTGCAAATAGGTAAATATATTAAAATATTAAAATTGTAATCAATAAATACAGAACACATTGCCATGTACCTAATACTTAGTAGTGGTAGGACTCTTTGCAGTCCTGGGGAAGTACCTAGGTACCACACCTTTGCCAGTTATTTCACCGCCAAGCAGTATTACTGTATTCCGGTTTGAAGGGCAATGTTTCCAGAGAAATTACAGATAGATACTTTTTATTGTTCACTCCACAAGAAAAACTGATATACAGATAAAGAAAAACAATAACAGCTAATGCTACAACAGGCAGCCTTATCGCTTAAAGCGATTTCTTCCAGGCAACCTTTGGGTAGAAAATGTTTTTGATATTTTTAATACAGGGCATAGAGATGGATCATCTCTGGGTGACTAGCGCAGTGCTATGTAATGATTTGGACTCTTCATGTTCCAATAGCTGCATGTCACTGTGCTGTTATGAGCAGACAGACGTGTTACTTACCATCATGCACATGTCCTGCTCATCTTTTCTTTCAAACTGTTTTATTTCCTACAAATGTAAGTTACCTGTTGGGTTAATAAAAAAAATGAGCTTTGGGTTGTTTGTTTTGGTACTTACGGAATTCTCGATTTAATCCACCCCGCACTTGGACGGTTTTTAACCCCCGACCAAAAAAAGGGGTGTTATAAGTTTGACGTCGATGTCTGTCTGTCTGTCTGTCTCTGTGTGTGTCTGTCTGTGGCACCGTAGAGCTCAAACGGATGGGCCGATTTCGATGCGGTTTTTTTTATTTGAATGTTAATTACCGTGCGGATGTTCTTAGCTATGTTTGGTAAATTTCGATTCAAGATGGCCGCCTCCACAAAATGGCGGACAATGTATTTCTTCACGACCTACCCCACCCCTACCCCTATGACATATTTACTATATACTACTATAACACTATGACAAATTTCAAATCCAAGATCGCCGCCATCATAAAATGGCAAATTACATTAATTTTTTTCACTACTACCACAATATGGGTATCAAATGAAAGGGCTTGACTAGTAGAATACTATGCACTATGACAAATTTCAAATCCAAGATGGCCGCTACCACAAAATGGTGAAATTATTTTTTTTCACAACTTCGTCAATATGGGTGTCAAATGAAAGGGCTTGACTAGTAGAATGTTATACAAATAACAAATCCGAGGTAGTCGGGGGTTAATCAAATTTTTTAATTTTGTTCTTGTTACAAGAAAGATTTGCAGAGAACCGTTAATTGCGTAAAAACATTTTAAATAATTACCTATTTGGTTTTTTAGACCTGAATATCACCATTACCGACACACACATCGGCATAATGAATACTTGAATAGCACTTGTACCTAGGCACTAGTAATAGTAAACCTTTGGTACCTAACATGGACGTATGAAAAACATTTTTTACATTAAAAACATAAACATTGGACAAAAATAGTAGTGGTAGGACTCTTGGCAGAGTCCGCCTGGGGAAGTACCACACCTTTGCCAGTTATTCTACCGCCAAGCAGTAATGTGCAAACATTACTGTGTTCCGGTTTGAAGGGCAATGTTTCCAATTACAGGGCTTAGAGATATAATATCTTAGATCTCTGGGTGACGAGCGCAGCGCAGTGGTAGGTAATGATTTGGACTCTTCATGTTCCAATAGCTGTGTGTCACTGTGCTGTTATGTGTCAGGCTTGTTGCTTACCATCAGGCACATGTTCTGGTGGTCTCGTCACTATTTAGTTTAAAAAAAAAATGTACTCCTATCAACTCAGTACATCCTTCCCGCAAAACCTAGTTACCGCCAGTAGATACCTAGGTAGGTACCTACCTACCTAATTTTAGAAGCTGACAAAACAATATTTTTATATTAGTTTCAATGCCTCTTCTAATCCATAAAAATCATGCGACACGGCGAAATTATCGAGGGTTGCAATTGAAATCGGTTTCTGATTTGCCGGAAAAAATAAACGATCAAGTATTTATAACATTTCATTGTGACGTAATACCTATATAAGTTTATTATTTTTATATTACGTCACAATGAAATATAATTATTTTATATTGTTTTTTATTGAATAACTAGCATCGCCCAGCAGTTTCACTCTGTAGTTCCCGATTCCGTTATTTTCCCGGGATAATAAGTAGCCCAAGTATTATTCCCGACTATTAGGTACAAGCTGAGCTGAATATCCGTACTTACCTACTTTATCCAAATCCCTTTAGTAGTTATTGCGTGAAAGAATGAAACTCACAAAGTTTTGCATTTAAAATATCAATAAGATATAAATTATGATACAATGTTTGTCCGTATTATACCTATGATCTAAAAAAAATACGATTTTGTATCACAAAATCATAGGTGTGAGTACCTATTTTCCATTTCAAATAAAAAATTAGGTACTAGTAGGTAAGTGAAGTTTCGTTTTGAAGAAATAAACACTAAACAGGTGCGGGTTGAGAACATTACCGTTCTAATGATAATTGATAAGGTAGGTAGGTAGTAAGTTGGTAGGTTGACCGCGCAACGTGCAATGCTTGGTCAGTATAAAACAACAAACCTGTTCGTCAATCTGCTTTCCGCCAAAACTCCAACGAAATCGTCGCTAATAGTCAAATGCACATCCAATAACAAACAAAAACCACAGAAATAAAACCGACACTGTTTTACAAAATAACCTGTTCAATTCTTTGTGAACAATCTTAAAACTACACGAAAACACACCGTAACTCGATGAGACAATGATATCGAACAGCCGAAGATGCGGCACAACGAATCAGCGTGCAATTAAACGTGAGAATTTTCGGTATCGAACACTTTTCACGGAATCATGTTTTGTTCACGATCGTTTTGCCTGGAAGAGAGCGCCATGCGTTCGTTTCGCGCGGCGGTTCTAACTGGACTGAGCGAAAAATAAAAATGGCGCGCGGCCGGCAGGTTTTGCTTTGCGACTGTTGGTCGGATGGATTGTTGGGTTTGATGGTTGCGGCATCGAAAGGGCTGCGCTTACTTACCGTTTTGCGGTACCTATCGCAACTTTTTAGATAAACCGTTTAAATTTTATACAAGAACAGAAATGTTCCTAAAAGGACAAACCAATATCTCAAACTGACCAAATTAGTAATGTAATAATCAGTGTTTCCACAATTTTGAGGGGAAATTATGGTCCAGAGGGGAAGAAAAAGGGGAAAGAGATGTAAAGGGGAAATCATGCCTAAAATCAAACAAATACAAAAACTTCGTCATATTGAGGAAAATTTTCGTATAATTAGTACATACAGATATCAGTTCCAATTTTTTTTTCAATAAAGCGATTCTGACGGGGGTGGGGGGGTTCACAAAAACAATACCAGAATAATTTTTGAGGGGAAAAAAGGGGAAATCTTAATTGAGGCGAGGGGAAAGGAAAGTATTAAAGTGGAAACACTGGTAATAATGTTGTTCAATGGCATAATGGCAATCACGTTCACGGTTGTCGATTAGAGTCAACTTAGAATTAGCTGGAGGCTCTAAATTGATCAAGAGACATGCTAAAATGTTCAACAACACTCTTGAACGTCGCCGCAAAGTTGCTAGCTTATCGGTTTTTTGTCGCATGCATTTCAGAAAGCTGGCTAGCGATTCTGAACCCAGTCGGATTGATCCGACACGGAATCTCTTATCTCGGTCTTTGTCTTATCTGTTAAGAATGACAGAGACAAGGATTGTCATTCCGAATTTGAGCCGTTCGGATTGCGTTTAGAATCACTACCCTGGTCTCCAAAGCACAGTCCAAAGTCTCCATGCTCTAATATCGCCATACCCTTTTTTTACTACAATTATAGCTAGAAAAGAGACATCGTTTTACAGTTGACGTCCCAGACTCGAACGAGGAAATTTAACTCCACGTTAGTAATATGAACATCTATCTAGGCTGTGGAATGCGTTGCCTGAGTGGGTTTTCCCCAAGGGTTACAAACTTGGGTGTCTTGTCGAGAGTGAATGGTCATTGACGTATTATATACTGCGATCATTGGGATGGGTTTATTCTAGGTAGGTACACTCCATCGTAGACTGCATCGTCGTGTATAACATCAGTCATTGTCGATATGGCGGTCCAGTGTAAACCTATTATTGTACAAAAAAGATTGTACCTGTTACTTAGGTACTGTCCACCAGCAGTTTTACCTGTGCCCTCTGCAGTTCCTGTTCCCATTATGATCTCGTGATAAAAAGTTATTGTGTGTTATTCCTTATTCCAAACTAAAATATAACTGTGTTCAAAATTTCAACTAGATCAGTCAGTCCAGACGTGGCTGAGCAACAAACAAGAACCACACAAACTTATGCATTTAAAATATTAGTATGATTCCATATAATTGTACTAGTGGCGACATCTGTTGGAGGTAGTCTGAACAACGTTATCATGAACGTTGCTTAGTAAGAATTAAAAAAGAGGGAGTTTGTGTCTATGGAACCATGGTTTAGTAACAAAAACATATCTATTTATATTATCGTTAGCTGCATCATACACGTACACATACACGTAACGAGAAAAACTAGTTATATAAAAATACCTTTATTCTTTTGAGCTTTTTACAACTCAGACCAACTCAAGTCCTCTAAGTTTTACTGCATACGATAAAAAAATTATACATTTTTATAGGCTTCAGACGAAAATACTTTTGAACATACATTTTAATCTTTAAATAGTAAGGTGACAACCTGACAACATTTTTCTTCGCTTTTTGTTCAATAGTATCATTATTATTCATAGTAAATTTCCAAGCTTTTCCACCTTTTTGTACCACCGGACTGTGTAACTGTCACTGTATAACATAGTCGTAGTCAAGTCATAAAACTGTCCGATAAGTAGTTCATCATCATCAGCCGCAAGACGTCCACTGCTGAACATGGGCCTATGTTGTCCGCCGCCCTAGATTTCCACAACGAACGGTCCCGCGCAACCTGCAACCAGCGGTTTCCAGCGACCTTTGTGAGGTGATATGTCCATCTAGTGGGACGCCGTCCAACGCCGCGTCCTCTGGTTCGTGGTCGCCACTCGAGGACCTTTCTTCCCCATCGGTTGTTAGTTCTGCGAGCGATGTTGTCTACCCATTGGCGCTTCAGCTTGTTTACTCTTTGGAGCCAGTCGGATGTCGGCCACTTTCGTTCTTTTGCGAATATCCTCATTACGGATTCTGTCGCCCAAATATACTCCAAGTAAATCTCTCTCCATAGCTCGTTGTGCGACTTTGAGTTTTATTCTGAGGCGGATCACGTCTCAGCCCCATAAGCCATGCACTGGTAGCACGCACTGATTAAATACTTTGGTATTTGAGCATTGGGGTATTTTGGACTCAAAGATGTGCCGAAGTTTCCCGAACGCTGTCCATCCGAATGGGATCCTTCGCTGGACCTCTTTGTCGTATCATTGTTTGGATCTACCTAATTGGATCTTTTGATCCAGGTAGACATATTTGTTAATTACTTCGAGTGTGGTATTCCCAACAATAACCGGCGCAGGTGAGACCATAACCTTCGTCTTGTCTATATTCATCCTCAGACCTACCTGTTGGGATACTCTACTGAGGCCCCTGAGTATAGCACCGAGGTCTTCCAGCGACTCACCCGCAATGACTATGTCATCGGCAAATCGAAGATGAGGTTTTTATGTTATTTTCATGGACGTATAAAAAAATCGGACGTAGGAAGTTTCGCTAAAACAAAATCTGTTTCCATCAAGTCGGCCACATAATATGCACGTGTGCGCTGTCACATACAGGCTGACACGCACACATCAGTGTGTCATTACACGCGCTACTTGCGTGCGTATCTGCCTATCAGTGACAACCTGACAACGCACACGTGCAAATGTGGCCGACTCTAGTGACACAGTTTTTGTTTTAGCGAGACTACGTCCGACTTTTTTATACGTCCATGGTTATTTTATATAAATATTCTAAAAACTTAGATTTAAGGAGATAAATAAATAAGCTAATATTATAAAGCTGAAAGCTTTATTTGTTTGAACGCGTTAATCTCAGGAACTATTAGACCGATTTCGAAAATTCTTTCACCGTTAGATATGTACGTGATCCCTGAGTGGCTCTACTTATACCACGGGCGAAGCCGGGGCGGACCTCTAGTCAATAATAATATCTTATTTCCAACCTAAACGGGGTGTTTAAAGTAAGTTTGATGTGTCGTCTCTATAAGGGTGTATGCGGGTATGTCTGTGTTCACAAACTAAAAAAAATGTCGCTAACTACTATCATAAAGTTTGCTTTAAAATTAACGATTTCTGCTAACTAGGAGAAATACAGGATGGGTGTTAACAATATAATAATAATAGAGGGACAAACCTCTAATATAATTAAACTTTGGTCAGATGGCAACATGATGAGCATATAATATTTGCAGAAAAATACACAAATTAGTCGATTTTTACCATCAATCCCTCTCGTAGCAGTAATCTATGTCAATAATTGGATTAAAAAATACTCAAATTTGAAATAATCCATGGGTTTGGTATTGGTCCCTGGATACTAAAAGTGTCTACGATTCTGCAGTGTGCTTGCCCATAACAGCTTAGTGCCATTTTTTTTAACTTTTATAGGTTTACACTTGACTGCCAGCTCGCCTGATATTAAATGATGATGCGGTCTACGATGGAGTGTGTAATAACTGCATGCCCTTTTTTCTATCGGAATGCTCGCAGCTCGAAAACGCCTAGTTACCTAGAAGAAACCGATTAAATCTCGGTTTGAAGACACAAAGATTGTAACTATCGGGAAACACCCACTCAGGCAACGTATACCACAGCCTGAAACAATTGGACAAAACATATATGTGAATTTTACCACTACAAAGTAACAAACACCATAAAAGCAATCAATTTTATTTTATTAAAACAATCATTAAATGCTGAGAGAAAAGTAATTGTGATAAAATAAAATATTTTAGTCATTAAGCTTTAAAGACATATCAGTAGTTAAACTTTAAACCATATTTTGACTGTTCTTATAGCTCAATTGGTAGTGAATCAGCCAGTTTCTACTGGGTCTGCTTTAAAAATAAAGATTAATGCCTAGCCTAAAAGAATAAAGCCTTTATTTCAAGGGTATTGACTGCAATTTTACTAGTATATATTTATTTTATTCTAACTCTATAATTTATACCTCAGTTTGTCTTTCGACATAGGCCATCTGTCTGATTTACAATTTTCTAAATATCATATCACTTAGTTGGTTCCCATAGCAAAAACTTTGCTGAGAGGGGCTAGATTGTGTTGTGTAAACATGTGAGTGTCATTAAATTGAAACTTCTTCTAGTGCATCACACAAAGGTTTTTCGTAGATAGTAAGTTAAGCTGATCCATCACGCTGTGAAGTGAAAAGCTCGATCAGGTGAACTAAGGACCGCCAAGTGTATTGATGTGAGATCGATACAGTCAGCTAATCTTTGGTTTTGTCTCTGTGTTTAGTTTATTCCACTTTATTTGCAATCATTTTTATTATTAATGCTGAAGCTAAATTCTGAATGCCCCGCCTAACTAACTATGATGTTATCACTTCTGCTGTAGGGCCTTATGTGCACACACTTTTTTATATACAAAAACTTCAGGTTCAGAATGTGAGCAATGTCCACTAATATTTATGTTTTAATTGTTTGTTATGAAACTGGTTCAGAACTGATTGAGGGAGAGTTCTTCATTTCTCCTTTTGGTACTATTTTGTTCAGGATGGACAGATTCCCATAGACATTATGTGCCTTCCTGACATGATTCTGTAGATTCTTTTTCCCATAATACAGTTTACCACAAATTGAACATTTGTAGTCTTTCTCGAAGTGTCTTTTTCGATGTAATACTAGTTGTTGCTCGTTTTCAAGAAATGCTCCACAATGGTCACATGGTACTTTATTTCCTTTATGGCCTTTACGATGATCTCTCATTCTGCTAAACCCATAACATTTATAATTGCATTCTTCACAGTTGTAAACCCTCGTCTTTAGGTGAGTTTTGACTTTGTGGTTACGGAGATCACTTGATGTGTAAAATGTTTTGGCACAAATCTCACAGGCGAAAGTCTTTACATCACTGTGTCTCATCATGTGCGTTTTGAGATATGATGGAGCAAATACCTTATTGCAAACTGTGCATGATAATGTGCCTTTGTGATTTCTCATGTGTCTATAATATCTATCCCGGCCTGTGACATTTTTCCCGCAAAGTTCACAAGTCATTTCTCTGACATTTTCCTCATGTTTATTCTGTTTGTGACCCATTAAGCTACTGATTTGGGTGAACGATTTATCACATAAATTACAAGAATAAGGGCGTTCTCCTGTGTGAACTACCAAATGATTCATTAATGTGTGCACTCTCCGTGAATGTAAACCGCACTCTTTACAGTGAAATATTCTATTTTTACCTTCACCTTCAACTCTAATTTTGCTTGCGGTAATACAAGCCTTCGATTTGTTTTTCTTGTGGTTACGGAAAGCTTTCAGGCTCTTGTGAGCCTTCTTGCAGATTGGGCATATTAGATGCTTTAGAAAGTGTACTTTTTTCCAATGAACTCTCAGTTTGCATTTACTTGTGAAGCTGTTGCCGCAATCGTCGCAAATGTATTGTACCTTAGTTTGAAGAGGAACGTTATCTGGCTCTTCCAGAATTTGATCTTTAATGTCTGTATCTAAATTATCTTGGTCAGGAATTAAAGAGCTTTCCTCTAAATAATCATATTCGTACTCTTCCTTGATATGCAGTTCTACGGCATCTTCCTGCTCGGTTTCAACTTGTAACGATGAATGAAGTATGGCATCGGAATTTTCACACTTCTGTTTGAAACTACAAGCATTTTCTAGAGCGAGCAGACAATCTGAGCATATTTTATCTGGCAAGTTATCACCTTCCTCGATTTCAATGCTCGCTACGTAATTAATTTTTTCGTAAACATAAATATTGTTATGTTTCTCGAACAGCGATATTGCTTCAGTTTTTTCGTTATTTATATTTAAGCAGATCCTGCATAAGAGATTCTTCTTCTCCTCATCTTCCATATTTGAGTTCTCCGTTATTTTGAGTGTAAAATAACTATGTGCGTATTTTAACTTTACACAAATAATAGGAACAGATATTTACATCAGAATAAGGGTAAGGCATTTTCACTTTTCAACACGTAAATACTAATAGTGATTCTGATTACTTCCTCTGTGAATACTAAATGGGTAGTAAGCTAGTAAGTAGTAAATTGCAGACGTGTGTAGCTCTTTGCTGAAACGACTCAGTGACACGATTCTTCACGGTGACCCTAATGATTCGTGTCAGTTGGCCGGTAAAAGTGTCTCAGTGTCTCATTGCTAATGAATCAGCGGAACGAACGAACTCTAACAGCAAATCGTAACCTGAGCGATGATTGCCGACACCGGTCGATAATAATTTATGAATGATGTATCAAGTCGTAGCATGGCGCGAAAGAGATAAACGCTGCATTGCCTAAAGGCCGTCACAGACGTAGCTATAATATATATTTTCATATTTCATAGCTGGACATATTTCCGTATATTTTCGATACAAATCCTCGAGTGTCCACACACGCAGCTATAATATATATTTTCGTGACGTCACCCAACTATACCGTAATAAATATTAAGGCATATTAATATAAATTATGGTATAGCAAGACATATTTCGAATGTAGAGCGTGTTTCAACGTTGTCCGAGCACAACATCACGAGTTGTTTTACAAGCTTATATTTATTAGTTTCACCTATCCCGATATTAACCAAGATCTGATGATGGATCTTGGAGTGGGTCATAGGAACTCTGTAATGAAAAAATGACGAAACTTCGTCAAATCTGGGATCGTTTTAGTTGTCTTGGTCTGATGAAATCGGTTCTTCCTTTTGGGAGATATGATGCTACAAACACATACACAGTTATGTCAAACATATAACACCCGTCATTATTGCTTCGGGGGGTTAAAAAGTTCAAAAGACTCGTGACGTGCGCTCAGACAATGTTGAAACATACTACTGTAAACTCAAAATATGTCTTGCTATGTTAATATACCATAATATTAATATATTACGGTATATTTTGCTGACGTCACGAAAATATGAAAATAAATATTATAGCTACGTCTGTGACGGCCTTTTTAGTAAGGATGAGATGCAAAACAGTATGAAGTTAGTTCGTATTACAAGGGTTGCAACTTTCAATGCTAACCAAAACAAACAGGTGTGTTAATTACTTTGATGTCTTTAACAGTGTTTTGAAATTACGAAGCGTAGTTTGAAAGTATTTATACATCGTGGTGCTTTGGTGCCGACATTAAATGAACACACGGGTAGGATTACTGACCAGTAATCATACAAAAGGTGTGAAAAATAAATATTCGCTTATTTGAAAAAAAATCTTTTCTAACAAACTAAATATTTGTATCAAGCGATCGAATGAAAATCATCCTGTGCACTAGATTCATTCAACAACGTCAGATGTGTGCGTGATTTACGTTCGATTTTCGTAAAACAAGCTGGCAATGTCTCACTGCAGAAAGTACCTATCTGCAAGCCGCGCACGGGCGCACGGCGCGGCAATACCGCGCAGGACGAGAGGGGGTAGGTACTCACAAATGCGCGATAATTTGGAACGGGGACTTCCCCGTCAACTTTATGCCCGTTTATCACTAATAAATCGAATACCTACCAAATAATAAAGCTAATAAAATAACATAAAGTAAATAGGTAAATGCGTAGGTAGGTATCTATTGTAACTTTGGCGAAACATTACAAAATGATTGCTTTTTAACTAGGATGCGTGTTGTCAGAATCAAGGACACTTCGCATACTTTAACAGCCCACCAAATGTTCCCACTGCTGGAACTCGGGGACTTCTCTCGCACGGAAAAAGTCAAGGCCATAATCCACCACGTTGGCCAAGTGCGGGTTGGTGGTTAACTGGCTAACATAAACATGACCTCAAAAGGTTCATTACCGTTTTTAGCGTGAAAGCTGCTGAATTGGTTGGTACCTACAACTTTCTTTAGGAATAAAATAAAAACAACTTCTCGCAATACGATTTCAATTTCGTAAACAATCTAACCAATAAAACCCTTTGAGAGAAAAGGTAATTTTATTAAAAATTGAATTAAACCTTTGCTAGTACTTACGGGCGCGCGTAACGGTCGAAAACATGTTCTGGGTCGATACTCGATATTCAAAATCCTATTGTAGGAATTATCAGACTTAAATCACATGTATACACATAGGTACTCAGAAAAGACTGTACGTTCGACGTCACTAATGAAATAACTATTCACAACACAATCAGAGTCACACACAAACAAAACGAAAAACAGCCTTATCTTATTGACTCTAAAAATAAATTACACTAAAAGAACGAACAAAAATAACATGTAAGCATCTTTTTCGCGAATAATTAGATTTCAAAATTCCCTAGTTAATTTACAGTAAAAGTTTTAGCGCGCCATTTAGAGAAATGCGTCAGGGACTACATGGTCAACTTCGCATCCCGGCAGCTAGCATAAAACTAGTGAAAAATTAAAGAAAGAGAAAGACTACATTTAACATTAGCTAATAGGTAAGTGCATTATTCCTCTTTCGTTTGAATTTCATTCACAAACATACGCGTGTGTTGCAGGACATCACCTATCTCGTTTTTTAGTATTTATTTGCTTTTCGCCTGATTTTTAATTGATAAATTGGATGGACTGTGGGCTGTGGTGTAATGACCTCTGCGCAGGAAATTTTAGATACAGCCTGCTCTATTATGGTATTTTGGAAAATTGCGAATAACTCAGTAAATATTAACGATAATTGAAATTTAATTTGACAGAATAGGTCAAAATATGATATTTTATAGGTGGTTTCATTTAATGTCGGCACCAAAGCGCCACGCTGTATTATAAATAAACCTTATTTGGGTGTAAATCGTAATAAATGTAAATAAACAATTTAGAATAGAGTAAATATATAAGTGACGGACTTAGTGCATAGTGAGAAAAAACAATTCCTTTTAATCAGTGTTTAAAATTTTCCGAACATAAATATTATGATAGTAGTTACTGTGATGTTAAAATTCTAAAAAAAAAATGGGTGCGTGTACTTATGTACGCGCGTGAGAAGTTATACTTCTTTTATTTTATTAAATTTATCGCCACCGAAAATTTATATAATATATAACATTCAAATACTGGCAATACATTGTCCAATCTTTCAATAATTTATTTGATTCTTGAGCTGAGCCAGCTGAGCAAAGTTGACAGAGAAGAGCGGCAACAGCGCGTTACCCGCGTATGTCACGAGCTGGCAACGTCGCGCGTCTTCGCCGTATAATTACTATTATGTATTCTATGCCTAGTAGCGGCAACCGTACGACACTATCTGTGTTCACTCACACATTGACATAAATGAACAAAAAATTCGATGTTATTTCTACTATTAATCTACAATTTTCTTCAACTTAATATGAAATACCGCAAATAAAGACCAATTTAAATGCCAACTATAATCATTTCAGTGTAAAATTATACTCTCGTCGCCCATGAATGGTCAAATAGATTAGTATGAAAATCGAACCACCTTAAGCAGACAACTTCATACTGTTAATTTTGTGTCACAGGTGCGCGCGCATCTTTTTTCACTCTCATCATTTTTTCATAACGCGCCTAAAGAAATATAACTTCAAAAATCTGTAAAGAAATAATTCTGTGTTCTCTGAAACCAACTCTTTACTATCTTAAACATAACTTTGACTCAGTGTTCAAAATGAAACATAAAATCACTGATCAACATTGCGATGCTCTCTGAAATCAACTCTTTAGCTTTTTACTATCATCGTTACTTTGACTCAGTGTTCCAAATGATCCAAATGAAACATATCACTGTTCCGGATCTTACAATTGATTCAGATACAAATGATCCAATCTCACCAAAGATACATTTTATCATGTCTAGTAAATTCACATTCAACATTGTGCGGTGTCACACCAGCCTGTATTTTCTATCGTGGGTAGGTAAAAATGGAGTTGCGCTAGAGATGGATAAGACTGTTGCAAAAGTATCGACATCACTATATTTTCTAGGCGACATCATCATCATATTATCATTTTAACTATGTTTGCTCAGGACCGGATAAAGTGGAGGGAATTGGGGGAGACTTTTGCCCAGCAGTGGGACAGTTGAGGTTAAATAAAAAAAAAGTATGTTTAGCTGATATTTAATTATATCCGATATGTCGTTACAGAACCGATATTGAATAGTGGAAATCAGAACAAATCCTACTTTTTGAAGTGAAAACTTTGACGCACCACCCACATATTTTTCTTGGGTTGTTAACGCAGCTCATCGTCACGCTCGTAAATGATAGAAATCCTCGGGTGAACTCGGAACTATTAAATAACTCATGTATCATAAACGGTTAGTTAGTTTACAAGAAAAGAATTAAACATTTTGACTAACCCCCGACTACCTCAGATTTGTTATCCTTACAACATTCTACTATTCAAGCCCTTTTATTTGATACCCATATTGAGGTAGTAGTGAAAAAAATAATATAATTCGCCATTTTGTGGTGGCGGCCATCTTGGATTTGAAATTTGTCATAGTGCAATGTATTCTACTAGTCAAGCCCTTTCGTTTGATACCCACATTGAGGTAGTAGTGAAAAAAAATATAGTTCGCCATTTTGTGGTGGCGGCCATCTTGGATTTGATTTTTTTATGGTATATAGTATTTTAGTAGTCAAGTCCTTTCATTTGATACCCATGTTGAGGTAGGTTGTGAAGAAATATTTTGTCCGCCATTTTGTAGCGGCGGCCATCTTGAATCTATATTAACCAATCATAGCTAAGAACATCCGCACGGATATTAACTTTCAAATAAAAAAAACCGCATCGAAATCGGCCCATCCGTTTGAGCTCTACGGTGCCACAGACAGACACACACACAGACAGACAGACAGACAGACAGACACACAGATAGACAGACAGACAGACAGATAGACAGACAGACAGACATCGACGTCAAACTTATAACACCCCTTTTTTTGGTCGGGGGTTAAAAAGAGTTTACTGGAAACGTAAGATGCAATAATTATATTTTCTACAATAATGACCTCCATTACTTTGGCCTTCAAAGGTTATTTATAGTGGACCGGCAATTTAGTGCGTTTCTAGGATAATTTGCTGAGCATAAAATCACAAAATACTGACAGATCTAGGTGGAGCCTCCGGCGCCATTTTGCAAAAAAACGTTTTGGCTGATATATCAAAACCTATGTACTTTAGAGCAAAAATCATTGGAATCATTATTGTGGGAAATATAATTTTACATTTTAATTTCTAACAATTTTTTTGTTCAATTTACCGTTTACGATTTATTGCTCATTTCCTGAACCAGTTTTTCTATTGCAGCCGATAACTCTTAAAATATCAGCTTAATTGGTTCAATAAATAGAAAACAAAAGATGCAAAATGTTATTTTCTACAATAATAGTTTCCATAACTTTTGCCCGAAAGTGCATAGTTTTCAAGATACCGAGGGATAGAGATATATACGTTTCTTCAAGATGGTGCTAGACCATGTAGTTTAGGGTAAAAATCACAGACACTATTATTGTACAAAATACAATTTTGGATCTTTTGTTTCTAGTAAACTTTAGTGTAAAACTTACCCTTTACGATTTATGACTCATGTAATAGTTCCGACTTCACCCTAAGATTTCTTTCATTTACGAGCGTGATGATGAGCTTCATTCACAGCCCATGAAATATATCTGTGTTGTGCGTCTAAAGAAGTTATCACTTCAAAACGTAGTAGGTATTTGTTATGATTTCCACTATCCACGCGAATCGTTTACTTACATCAGATCTAAAAAAATTGAACGATATCTTGTCAACACATAACTTGGACAACATCGTTAACTTTCCTACGAGGATTGATAAATCATCTAGTTCGAATCTTGATCACGTGTATGTGAGTAGCGAGATCGCGAATGAGGCGCGAGCGCGACCTGTGGTCACTCTGCTGTCGGACCACTACGCCGTCCGGGCGACCGTCCCCTGCGCCGGGAGCCCGGCGCCGCCGGCGCGCGCGCGCCCCGCCAGGTGTTATAGCCGCGCGAACAAGTGCAATTTTGTGTTGGCTTTAGATAGCGTGGACTGGGAAATGGTTCAGCGTAAACACTCGGCATCATCGGAGTCGTTAGCGTATGCTATACTTAACATTTTGCATGACAAAAATGATGCCTGTTTTCCAATTAGGCAAAAGATAGTGAATAATAAAAGAGTTGTTTGGGCAACGGATGAAATTATAAATTTAAACTATTTATTACTTGACATGTATAATGTATCAATAAGAAATCCAAATAATAATGAATTAATATTGAAATTACATGACATGCAAAATAAATATGACGACCTAATAAAAATAGAAAAGAGTAACTATTACAATAATTTAATTAGTAATTCTGACAATACTATCAAGTCGATGTGGAGGTCGTCAGTGCGGAGACGGGCCGGGTGAGCGCACACTGACTACACTGAACTACTGACGCGACCTGACGGGTCCAGATTTGCATCCAAGAAGGATGTGGTTAATTTTGTGTGCTCTCACTTTATTGGGGCCGCCGCGAGCTCTGGCGCGCCCGCCGCCGACGTCGCCGCCGCCGCGCGGCTGCTGGCACGGCGCGGGCGCCGGCCGATCGCTCGCTTAGGGTGCGACCTTTTACATCGATGGAGATATATCAAATACTGACTCGCGGGGTAGCGCGAAAAAAATCTAGAGACGCGTATGATGTTTCTATATCTTTACTTCATAGCGTATCGGAGGTTATATCGCCTATCCTAGCAATTTTGTATAACAAATGCGCTAAAGAAGGGAGGTATCCGCCTGCACTAAAGAACGTTAAGGTGATGCCCATATATAAAGGGAAAGGAAAACAAGAGGATATTAATAGTTACCGACCGGTATCGATCATTCCGGGTGTTGCGAAAATATTTGAATACGGCTTGAGTAAAAGATTTACTGAATACTTAGATGACAATGAGGCACTGAGTGATAGGCAGTATGCCTACCGAAAAGGCAGATCCACAACATCTGTGACTATGGATATGGTTCGGCGGATCCTTAACGCTCGTGAAGAAGGAAATCAGGTCGCAGTGATTTTCTGCGACCTATCAAAGGCCTTCGACGTGGCGGACCATAGTGTTATAGCGGTTAAACTAAAGCACTATGGAATCGATGGGCCCGCGCTGACGCTTTTAACTGATTTCATGACGGACCGTAGCCAGATCGTAGTGGGGGACGGAGGTAGGGAAAAATCTGACCCACGAAAACAGTGATCGGCGTAGCGCAGGGTTCTTCGATATCAAATATAATGTTTTCCTCCTCCTAAATGACCTACCGGAGAACATTCAGGATGCACAAATACTCATGTATGCTGACGACGTTGCTGCCATTGTCATGGCTCCAACCGTAGATGAGCTCGAAAGCAAGCTGACTAAAGTGGCGAGCAATTTAAATTTGTGGTTTAGGGTTAATGGTTTATTGCTAAACCTAACTAAAACGCATTTATACACTTTAACTTGGCAGGGCGCGCCTACAGACCATAATGTTAATATTAGCAATAGCATCTTGAAGCAGGTTAACTCGGCCACTTTTCTTGGCTTCCACATAGATGGTGGCTTAAAATGGGAAGAACACATTGATAAAATATGTGATAAAATAGGGCGGGCCTGTTTTGCGCTGTGGAAGGTGTCCTCGATCTTGCCGTATCATATGGTACGACAATGCTACTTTGCCTCTGTGCACTCGATTCTTACGTACGGTATCGAGCTATGGGGACGAGCTGCCGACTGGGAGCGCGTCTTCAAAATGCAGAAACGAGCCGTACGGGCGATAGTGAGAGTGCCACAGGAGGCCTCAGCTCTGCCATATTTTCGAGCGATGGGAATCATGACTGTTCCGAGCCTTGTTTGCTGTCAGGCTGCTCTGTACGCCAGAGACAACCCTGACGAGTTTGTTCGGCTCGGCGATGCCAACCCGCGCTCGCGCCACCCGCAGCAGCTGTGCCCGGTGCCGCATAAACTAACAAAGACATCAAAACTGATACAAGTTACTGCACCGGATGTATATAATAGACTGCCATCAAATATCAGAGACGCGCCTTCCAGGTTGTCTTTCAAATTCAAGTTGAAAAACTGGCTGGTCGAACAAGGGTTCTATAAGTTTGACGATCTGACTAGAATTAAACTAACTGTGTAATCGACTAATGATTGTAGTAGATTTTACATACTACATTATTTTATTAATTTATATAAATATTGTAATTGAATTAAACCTGATTGTTATAATTAATTGTTATTATAATATTTAATTTATATTGATGGATTGATACAATTGACATTTTGATAGAATACCTAATTTTTTTTTAATATGTGGTATTTTTGTAATAATCCATAACTTTACTTTATTGTTTCATATTTTATTGATAATTTGATTGATAACTATAATTATTAATGTATTTAATGGTAATTACTGTAAGTAATGTAAATTATTTTATGACGTGTAATTTAATGTTTGTCACCAATAAAAAATCTGAATCTGAATCTGAATCTATTCAATATCAGTTCTGTCACGCCATATCGGATATACTTGAATATCAACTGAAAATATAGTTAAAACGACAATATGATGATGATGACGACTGGAAAATATCGAGATGCCGATAGTTTACCTACCCACGATAGAAAATACTGGCTGGTGTGACACCGCACATTCACGCAGTGTGACCAGATTTAGTTTGACAAATCTATTCACCGTAAGGGCGAATTCTACTAACCAAAATGCAGAAATCTACTAAAATGTCAACTCATTACCAAACGTATAAGGATACGCTTATGTGTGTCATCATATCATATCAATAGTCAATAGTTTTATTCATAAAATGATGAACACTTTTCTGACATAAAAAAATATTCTATATTCTCTTGTTGCTGTGCTTACTAGGTATATTCAATTTCAATTTCCAATTTACGTTTCTATTTTTAATTATTAAAATTATTTAGTGGTCTTAAATAGTTAAGTATTTCTTATTGATGTGCCTCAGGAAAACATACAGCATTATTTGAAGAAGCAGTATGTATACTTATCTTAATAATCTGTAGTCGACGTCTGTACCATAGACAATTAGCATGTTGAAGCCACCAGAGGGCAGAGGGCGCCGCAAGCGCGCCACCAGCAAGGGCACCCGGCGCGGTGCGGTCTTTGGGATTCATAGCCAGTGTTTCCACAATGAGGGGAACTTTCCCTTTTGAGGGGAAATTAGGTTCCAGAGGGGAATAAAAAGGGGAAAGAGATGTAAAGGGGAAATCATGCCTAATCAAACAAATACAAAAACTTCGTCATATTGAGGAAAATTTTCATATAATTAGTCAGATATCAGTGCTAATTTTTTTTTCCAAAATGGCGCTGTTTCGTTTAAATGGTTTTCGATGAGGCATGAAAGCTTATATTATTGAGATTGGTTGCAATTTTAAAATTTGAATTCTTCTGAGACAAAATTATACAAGAATAATTTTTGAGGGAAAAAAAGGGGAAATCTTGATTGAGGCGAGGGGAAAGGAAATGATTAAAGTGGAAATCTGGAAACACTGCTTCTAACGTCAACATGTAGTTTATTATTTGAGAGTTTGAGACGAATTCAATAATTAATATGGCGAAATTGTGAGGCTAAACCACAATAAAAGCCATAAACCAAACCCAACCAATAATTAATGAGTTAGAACTATCAAATAATTAATACTGATAAATCTTGGCGTTTACAGGAGAATGGATGAAGAAAAGCCTTTATTATGTCGTGTTTGCATCAACGGAATCGAAGTTCACTCAAAAAGTTTCAACATATTTCAAAAACATGAAGATATATTGACTCCAGGAACATTGGATGATGATATTCTAATTGTCGATAAAATAACGGCGTGTGCCGACGTTAAAATCAAACCAGATGATGGACTTCCCGGTATTATCTGTTCAAGCTGCCTTTTAGAGCTTGAAGAAGCATACAATTTCAGGAAAAAGTGTGAGAAATCTGATAGCGTTTTGAAAACAACCCACATTGAACATCAAAAAGTTGCAATAAAGGAAGAATTATGTGAATTTGATTATGACGACAATGGATCTGACGATAATAGATCTCTGCTGGGCAATGACATATCAAATTCTCTGTCCATTGTAAACAGCAAGAAAATTGAAGTAGATACAAATGTATTGGTAACAAAAAGTAGAAATTTAAATTTAATATGTCACGATTGTGGATGCATACTCAGTAGTAAGTGTAAGATGCGACTGCATCAAAAAAAAGAACACAGCAAACTGCCAGTCACATGCTCATCTTGTCACGTGCAGTTTAAGTCTTTCCGAGCGTACCACAATCACAGGAAAAACACACCACAAATTTGTGTCAGTCTCTCACAGTTTAGAATTGAAGGTGTTGGCACTTCTAGGATATACCATTGCAAAAAATGTCAATTTGTTTCAAAATCGAGGAACACTTCTGTTAATCATTTGATGGTACACATCAAAACTTGTTCATTTAAGTGTGATCAATGTGATAGATCATTTCGGAGACCCATAACATTGAGAGCTCACAAAGAGCGGGTACATAAACAGTATTTTGGTCAGAAGACGTGTCACATTTGTGGCAAGATCTTAATAGGATTCACTAAGTTTGATTCTCATATGAGAATGCATCGAGAAGCCAAAATTTCCTTTTGTGATATTTGTAACAAACAATTGTCCTCAAAATCAGCAGTGGTTACCCACAAAAAATTACACAGTGATGAAAAACAGTTCAGTTGTGAGAAATGTCCAAAAACGTTCCGTACATCTGCTGGTTTGTACATCCACAGAAACTATGTACATATGGAAAAGAAATGTGTCTGTAAAGTATGTGGATATACAGTAAAATGTATATATAGAGTGAGGAAACATGAAAAAGAGCATAATGACTATAATGTGGGCTGTAATGTTTGTGGGCGTTTCTTTGACAAAGAAACTGAGTTGGAGTTGCATAAGAAAGTTCATGAGAATAAGCCGCACCCTTGTGACTACTGCGAGCGGACTTACACAGCGAGGAAAAACCTTACCGAGCACCTCAGGAAAAAACATAAGATTTATGTATCATCAAAAGACTTAAATGGTTCAAATATTAAAACTAAGAAAAAGATCAAAACTGATCCCCACTGATAGTATGTGCAACACAAGAAAATCCTGCCAAAATTTTACACATACAGTACTAATGGTGTGTATCAAATGAGCTAATTGCAAGATCTAAAAAAAAACTTGTATTATTCAAGCTATAATTTCTACAACTAAAATAAGTCAAGCTTACCACTGATAAGTCATGTTACGGTTAGTCTAGTTGGGAGAACATTGACTGCCGATCCGGAGCCCCCGGGATCAAATCTCACCACTCTCTTTTCGAAGTTATGTGGGTAATGTTGCTAACTTAAAACGGTGAAGAAAAAACATCAGGAGGAAACCGAAATGTACCTAGAATCTTTCAAGGTCATGTGTCATCCACCAACCCGCACTGGGTCAGGGTGGTAGATTATGACCCTTGACTCTCTCCTTGTGAGAGAAGGCCCCGAGTCCCAGCAGTGGGAACATTTAGTGGGCTGTTTATACTTATGCTATACTGGTGATAGATGTCAATAATAGACTGCAGGCCTGTGAACAAAATTTATGGGTCATCTGATACAGCAAAGCGGGAAAATCATTATTTTTTTTCACAAACTAACAATTAGAATTTTAAAATTTATAATTTTTATTGTTTCAATACCTCTTCTAATACATTATTTCGCAATGCTGTACAAAAATCATGCGGCAAGGAGAAATGATCGAGGTTTAGAACCCCCCCTCTTCAACAGCACTCAGTTGGACAGCTTACAAGTGACGGCATAGTGCTCAATCTTATTACTTTATACCCTTCTATCATCCTACAAAGGTCTCCTGCTGTATCAGATGACCCATAAATTTTGTTCACGGGCCTGCCGTCTATAAAGACAATTTAATATGTCTGCTCATCTGTTTACTGCTTAGATACACTTAATGTATCAGATAGATGTACATTTTGATTATGAATTTAAGATATTTGTGATTATATCTAATCTAATAGAATTACATTTCAGGCGTAAGTATAGTATTTAAAATATCTTTAAATATTTTCTAATTACATACTCATTAATATTTTAAAATGGCTACCATCACCGTCACTGGTTAAACATTACCGTGTGACGGTGTGACAGAGAGAGAATAATACCAATTATAACTAGCGCGAGCGAAATAGATGTCTTAGACAGAGACAGATTCAGGGCTAATCTTGAGTTCAACAATCTTTGACTCAAACATAGTAACGTGACGCACGTGCACGACTACTCCCTTCGGACGCGAGCGCAGGCCGAACGGTCTATCTATTGTTGCCCTATTAAGTATTTAGACTATAAGGACTTATAAGACTAAGCGTCGCCGAACCCTTATTAGATTTCGCTCCTTGGACTAAGACTGTCCGAAATCCGAATATCTAATCTAGATTTTATAAAGCTTGCTGTTCAAGAAAAACAGTTTTAATTTTTATTACATACTGCACAGAAGATAAAATAATTATGTAACTGTCAAATATTATTTTACTGTCAATGACATTTAAATGTCACTGTCAAATGAAAAAAACTGCGTGTGTTTATCCGTTCCGAGTTCCGTTCCGTTAAGTTTTGATTGTCCACATTTCAATTTTAATTTTAGCCAGTGACATTAGTGATTGGTCCCCAGTCGCATGAGTTATGGTGTCAGGTAATGGTGAAAGTACTTTTGAGATATTATATCAGTTAACCTATCTATAAGCAAATTCAATCTAAAAATTAATGTAATAATTTTTGTTCAAAATAGGTTTGTGTTTAATACCGTATTTATTACCGGTTACCAATGCCATAGTTAAGATTCAGATGTCTCATAGTACAGTTAAAAATATAATGTTCAGGAAAGGAAACTCTGGTTGTACCAGGCGCGGTCCCAGCCTCGAATTTTGGAGGGGGTCACCAGTACGCAGTCTAAAATGTTGGGGTACACAATACACCAGTAGGAATACTATAAATCGTGATTTTTTTAGATTTTTAGGCTAACTTTTACGATTTTGTGGGGGTTCATGTCCCCTGTGACCCCCCCCCCTTCGGACCGCGCATGGGTTGTACTCGTCAATTAATCTTTTTTCCTCTACTTTTCAGCGCTTTCTGGTCTAGATTACCTACTTATTTTGTAATTTGTATTTCAATTAAACATTGCTAAAATACTGGATTTTGTATTTTATATTTCAAATACTTAAAAGGAATTCGTATTTTAATTACTTGCGAAACAGTATTTTTTAAATTGTATTTCAATTAAAGCAAAGCAAGTATTTTGCCCAGTCCTGACAGACAGAGTAGAGTGTACCACAGACCATAGACCGACTTTGATAAACATGTTGATAGAATGATTCGATACCTCAATCCTTGTGAGGAAGACCCCGAGCCCCGAGTCCCAGCCGTCGAAACATTTAGTGCGCTGTTTGTGCTTAATCTATACATTATGCTATATCTGATTCCTGTCGCAACCTTTTTTATGTCTTTAATATAAATATGCGAGGCGTCCCGTGACGACTCATATTTAATTATAATTTTTGAAATGAAAACTTTTGACGCACCACATACAGATTTTTCGTGAATTGAATTCTAGCGTCACGGTCAAGAATGATAAGAACTCTTGGGATAAACTCGGGACGATAGCCATTGGCCATCTAGAAATGCGTCAGCAATCATGGCCCTCTAGCCATGGCTTATGCCTCCATGGCCACACCCTCTGTTTTCACCCGCATTGTTTCCAAAGTAAGCTATCAAGTTCTGAGTACCTAAGTTTTCACTTCTATTTATCAGTTTCTATGACTGCCAAGTTTTTTATCTTAAAGGTGAAGAACTAAAATAAAACAGAAATTTTAATAAATATAGTTTTTTATTTCTTTCTTTATAATACATATTTATCACTTTCGTTTTTGCACATTAATTCGATTGCTAGATTCAGTAATATTTTGGAAAAAAGATACAACTTTAATCTAACGTCAGTTCAAATAGTTTGAGACTTTTTGGAATAATTAAATAAAAAATAGTTCATTAATGTATGTTTATTGAGATACACAATAAGGGTTTTTGGAAAAAAAAAAAAACTTTTTAAACATTGTTCAATAGATGGCGCTAAAACAAAGACTTCACGTGTTAAGGCATTTAAATTAAATTAAAATGGAGAAACCAAATATTTACTCTATCTCATCTCAAACATTGCTAGCTATGCATTAGTTTTGAACATTGCCTATGTTTATATGTAAAAATCCCTCATTTTTACCTCTATCATAAACTGAATCTATTAAAAGAATCGAAAAATCCTATAAATTTATGATACAACTGTTGATTTCATAGCTTTGTGGCTCCAGCAACCAATATATCTGACCTACATATCTGTAGAATTGGCCAAGTCACATGACTAACGATCTTTGGGTGCTATGTAATAGTGACTACTTTCCAATCTACAAATAATTTTTTTCATACTTACTGTGGCATTCATTACCAAACAGTCACGTCATTTTTTTTTAGACTTATTTTATAGTTTTTAGTTGTTTGGTCCCGCAAATATCTTAATAATATGCTTATACTGGTAAAAAGTATTAACAACTTAGTTTAATTATGAAATCACTTATCGTAAGATTACATAACTACCTTACATAAATGTAAAAATGTATGGAAATGCAGAGAAATGACTAAAGTGTGCTATTTCCAAACATTTTAACAGAACCATAATCAATTATACAAAGATTTGAGATTCTAAACCTACCTACAATAGAACAAAGTAGGATAGGATCTACAAAACGGTTTGAAACATTTACTGGTGAAGCGATGCGAAATGACCACAGTTTACCAGTACTTTAATCGATTTTAGTTGATTGTTTTTTTTTTGAATTACAGATAATATGTAAAATTTCAGTGACATGTGTGAAAAATATGTCCAATTATGAACACTGACATAAGCTTGTCAAACGTTTCTATCAAAATGAAACATCAGTGCCACCTGTGGCGCAATTGACAATAGGCATAACGACTCATTTTTAATGTTCATCAAAAGGCTACTTAATAACTGAAACATAGGTGAAAGAATTACTTTGTTATCTTAAAAACTATCACGATTTTAAAATCATAATTTTGAACTCTCCCAAAAACGCTTCATACAAAAATACTATAGAAGCGTGACGTCACAGTATCGTATTTTCTATGCGTCGCGCGTAAAGATTGTATGGTAGCTATATTAAATATTGCGTTTAGGAAAATGGTTTCATAACAAAAGTCACTTGAAAAAAATGGGTTATCCAATGGTAAATACATTTTCTAATAATTTCGTACTTTTAAAATGGACTTGCTCATCCAGCTTCGAATGATCATAAAGTAAATAAGACTAAAAAATATCAAAATTAAAATTGGTGTATATTTTTTTTAATACTGTCATTACATCAAATAATTTAATATATTGCAGGACCAGTCGTCACGCCTATTGATTTTGACAAGATTAAAAAAACGTGAGCTCAAATATCTAAAAAAGCAGGCGTTTTTAGAAATATACCTATCTGACATTGGCATGGTGGAAATTTTATATTCAGTTGGAGAAATATTACGACAAGGAATATCGGTGCCACAATTGATAATATTGAAATTCTGAATTCTGAAACTGTATTCTGAAAATGTCTCATTGTAGCATGAAGCATTGTTCACACATCTTTTACAATATTATTACTGACGCTCTCCTACGTTTTTATTTACTTTAGTACACAACTCTGATCAACATATGGCGGTTTAAAGTTTAAAACAATGAGGGATGATATTAGCCACGATTTTCGTCCACACTTTGTTCTATTACATTTCTTTATTATACGTAAGAAGTATCATTCTTCACATATAAATTATCATGTCTATTGCACGTAAAATTTGTTGAAAGATTAGTTGAGTTAGAAATTTATACGAAAGTCATTGTTCCATGCTTTGTCACCTATCTATTTTTCGTCATATACCTACTATACTTTTACTTGACCTCGCAAATATACCTCATGTTTTCCAATCGACTTATTTGTAAAGTGAGTGTCAATAAACTATTACGTAAGATAATTACATTTTAACAACAATATGGTAGTTTTATATCAATAAACCTAGCGTCACAGATTACAGAAACAATTCAGTAATCTATGTCTGTCAGTTTTGTCTTTTTAAAATATGCTAAGAAATAAAATCACAATTGGTCGAAGAAAGCATAAATAAAATTTGACATCCTTGAGGCGCCATCTGGATATAGCATACCGTAATCCTAACAATAAAGTTTCTGTATGGAAATTTGAGAAAGTTTCTGTATGGATTTGATGATAGAATATAGATTGCTTTCGTGCAAAATCTACTGAATGGATATGGATGGAATTCAATACAGACAGATTATAATCTGGCTTAATAGTTAATACAAATGCTACTTTTAATCGTGAGAAAAGTACTGGAACGGGTGCTATGCGGGTACAACCGCGGATCGGTACTTAGGTAAGTAAAAGCTTTTTAAAACGTTAAAAATGAGTTCAATACAGAGCGTACATACTAATGAGGAGTTTTCCAGATGCAAATTTACTTGTCAAATATAGTTCTAAATTTTGCCAAGTGTGGCTCCACTGTTTGTTTTTGTGAAATTTCTCTAACAAAATAAAACATTGGCGCCACCCATGGTGAAATTGGGAACTGTCTTTGACAGGTCTTTTTGCATTTTGAAACGCCCCATTGTAAACTCATGGCAGTTATATTTATTTCGTTGTCACCATGGACGTATTAAAAAATCGGACGTAGTCTCGCTAAAACAAAAACTGTGTCACTAGAGTCGGCCACATGTGCACGTGTGCGTTGTCAGGTTGTCACTGATACGCGACATCTACACAAGTAGCGCGTGTAATGACCCACTGATGTGTGCGTGTCAGCCTGTATGTGATAGCGCACACGTGCATATTATGTGGCCGACTCGATTGACACAGTTTTTGTTTTAGCTACGTCCGACTTTTTTTATACGTCCATAATTGTCACCTTAAGATGCGAGGCATTTAACCTCAAAGCTCGTTGACTGAACAGACTTGGCACTAACTTAACCTAAATTGGAAAATCTACCTAAATGCTACGTATATAATTAGTCCGGCGGTTCCTGATGGGAGCAGTGTGGGACCGGAGTGGGGGATGATTTGAAGGCTCTAGGGAAGAGGGAGGAGTAGGAGGGTGGTGGCTCGTATTCTGGTGGGGAGGGCAGGGGTTGCGTGAAAAGTTGCTGGGAGGTTGCCGTGACGGAGACTGTCGGAGACAGGTCTATGCATGATGGAGGCATGTTGAGCGGAGTGTCTGATGGCTTGGAGCGTTTGCAGCAACATTCTGGAACAGAAAATAAAGTCATAAGATACGACTGGCAATTTTTTTTTTTGAATTAACTTATGGCAGCTGGCCGCTAGTCGCCTTTACTACCGATCTGACTATTCGGGTTAGCGCCGAGGGCGCAGGACCCAAAAAGAACCTAACCTATAACCTACTGATATGCTAGCACTATAGCATGGGATGATACCTGGGACGCGTTATGGCTGCTAGCACGAGGGCGCCTCAGACGGCTCGACCACGGCTCGGCTAGTGCCGGGGGGACATAGTGTTTGGCACCTCTTGGTGCCCAAGCGGAGTGGGACGACTGCCAATGTTTTTTTTTAAACTTTTATAGGTTTACACTTGACCGCCATTTCGCTGAAGTTAAGCGACGATCGACGATGCGGTCTACGATGGAGCGTGTTTACCTAGAAGAAACCGATTTACTATCGATTTGAAGACACAAATATTGTAACCATCGGGAAAACCCACTCAGGTAACGTATTCTATAGCCCTAGACGTTCTTATCACAAAAGTAGAGTCAAATTTCTTTGGAACATCAACCATGAAACGATGTTGCTTTTTCGAGCGTTGTGATTGAAAAAAAGGCAAGGTATTAAATGAAGCAAATCAGCCCACTCTACGAAGTGTTCCCGATAAAAACCCGATGAGCTAGCGATTTTTAGGCGAATTTTTGTAGGGCAATGTTTACAGAGAAATCAAAGGGTAAAGGTACTTATACATCAAACAGAAAGAAGAGATAAAGTGCCGTCACATGAAATGAAACATTTAGAGACCTTTGAAGTTCACAAATAAACCTACAGATTACTGATCCTTGAGGTCATTCGGGTTGAGAAGCATTGTTATCCAAGCTAGGATTAAACCTGTGTTATGGCGTAACAATACCCTTCTCGGGAAAGGATAAATCCGATAACAAAGACATAAAAGGAAAAGTTTGTCTATAGTTTAACAACAATATATCGAATGAAGAAAAAATATCTAAAATAAATAATCTTCTCGTTCGAACCTTTGAGCCAAGCAGTAAGTAGGTATTATAATGTTTTGAGATTGAAGGTTCGATTCCACTGATGCGGAGCGGAGTAGAACAAAGGCGAGCTGTGCCGCGATTCACCAATCACATGGCTTGAAATCCACATGTTTATCTATACTAATCTATACTAATATTATAAAGCAGAAGAGTTTGTTTGTTTGAACGCTAGGATCTCGGGAAGACTGGTCCGAATTGAAAGATTATTTTTCTATTAGATAGTCCATTTATCGAGGAAGGCTATAGAAAATAACGCTACTATTAATAGAAGCGGAGCATGAATCAAGAATGTAACAATAACGGGACAAAAATATTCCTTTATGAGAGTTTTTTTTGCAATTGAATTGCTATTTTAATTTTCTTTGTGTGGATCCTCTATATTTTTCCGTCGGACCATTTTTAGCCTCACAATTCCATAAAAAACCAAAGACACGTTAAATGATAGACCGTCAAACAAAGAGATAGGGACCAGTACTTTATGAGAGTTTTCGTAGCGTGTTTTGACATGACAGCATGTGTCTATGATTGCGTCAACTTCAACTTCAAGTACAAACTCTAACCCTAAAATGTACACTTATCCAAGTGTGTAGTGTACTTACCCCAAGCGAGGCAGAACATGAGGATGGTGGCGCACACCAGCATGCCCACGACCAGGTAGCTCCACGGGCCGTACGGCTTCAGCGCAGCAGCAAACTCCATGAACGCGTTCGAAGGCTTCTCCCCCTCACCGATTTTCACTGGAACAGTCGGTCATTGAAGTTAAACAACAGGATTTTTACTATGCAACCCACGCCCACGCAAGCATCGAAAAGATTTACCTACTCTCAGCATTTTTCCTTGACGCGCCAAAAGAAGTATTATATCTACAACTTCAAAAACTAAGGAACGTTCACGGCTACCGTCAATTAATATTATTGGCAGTGAATTTTTGGACTATAAATAAATATTGATATACCTTACACACAACACCAAACTAAGCAAGGTTCTATGGGACCTAGATAGCTGATATAATAAAACAGGACTCACTTATAACAGAAGGCTTGGTCATCCCGTCTGGCTGGTCGAGCCCCAACAACTCCTGGTTCCTGGCAGCGAATCGTCGCAGCAGCTCCAAGAGCGGAGGGTCCCGGCGGTGGGAGCAGGCGCTGGAGTCTTCATCCTCCCCGCCGGGGCAGTGCCGCACCCGTCGCAGACCAGGTACGAAGCTATGCACAGCCCGGTACCGCCGCATGTGAATTGAGATTCGTCTTCGCATATCTCGCCTGGAAGGCAAAGATGAGTGATGTTTTAGCCGTTAATTGTCAGGAGATTTAAAAGGTTTAGGCTCTACGAATCACCTAACAGTATGTTCAGCTGTGGACTAAGATAGGCTTACGGTGATGCTGAATTGATGACGTACCTGAATTTCATATGAACCTAATATTATTGGACAGAATGGGATCGCCAGTGACTCCATGGTTTCCGCAAAAGTAATAGCCAAGCATATCGATTTCTTTTCACCAGGCTGTCACTACAACTATCTACGTTAAAGACTTACCGCTGCTAAGTGCCGTGACGACCAGCCCGAGTTTCCCGGTATGCTGGTAGGGTGACATAATTCTAATCTTATTGGACAGGAGGGGATTACCAGTGAATCATACAAGGGCGGATCCAGCTTTGGTCCCAGAGGGTTTGGTCATATAGTCGTGGCCTCAAGCCAAGCCAAGCCTCAAGACTGTACGATAAGTGCATGCGTCCGTTTTAATTACTAGTCCGCCTAGGTTCTGGTCCTAACCCCTGGGGTCAGGGGTTTTTTTATAGTATAGAGTAACGAGACGAGCAGGTCCTGTGCCTGATGGTATGCAACATGCCTGCCACATAACAGCGCAATGACACGCAACTATTGGACCATGAAGAGTCCAAATCATTACCTAGCACAGCACTGCGTTCATTACCCAGAGATATAAGATATTATATCCCTGTAATTTTCCCGGAAACATTGCCCTTCAAACCGGAACATAGTAATGTTTGTTTTTGCTTGGCGGTATAATAACTGGCAATGATGTAGTACTTCCTCAGGCGGACTCTGGCAAGAGTCCTATCACTACAAAACCCCCATGCTAATGACCCGCATGATCCCCCCCTTGGAATTGCCTTGGTCATCTTCATGGCTTGCTGTTTGCTGTCGTTAGGGTGTCACTACGACTAGCTAACGAGTCTTACCGCTGTTAAGAGCCGTGACGACCAGCCTGAGTTTCTCGGTGTGCTGGTAGGGCGACGTGGGCGGGTTCCAGACAATCCTGATCTTGTTTGCAAGTAGGCGGGTGCCCGCACGCGCCGCCACAGACGCTGCGTTTCCACCGCAAAGGGACAGCCGCCATGTTGGTTTCTTCTCGTCAGATTGGAACTGGAATTTATAAAGATAGACGGTGAATACAAGCAGCCTACTAAATGTTCCATTACTAAGATTCGGGGTCTTCTCTCACAAAGAGACCACGCAGCTTGGTGGATGACGGATGACACATGCCTTAGAAATAATATAGTCAGTTGGTTTCCTCATAATGTTTTCCTTCACCGTTTTTAAGTTAGTGACAATACGCACACGACTTTGATAAGACAATGGTACGCGTGGGATACGAACCAAGGGCTCCAGATTGGCAAATAATAGTAAAACTAGGATAGAAATGTAAAAAAATGGATTACGATTGTAAATAAATTACACCTATCTGTACCTATCTACAACAAACGTTAAAATAAAATATCACTGTATGGTAATTAATGATAGAATAATTTTTTACCATGATAATTAAATGAAGTATAGTAGAAGTATAGGTAGGTACTGTATTTGTTTACTCTTACTTTTACTTTTTAGCCATTTTATTCACTAACTGATGAATATATGAATAAAGTATTTTGACTTTAAACTTAATTTTACTTTGATCGATGGCCAGAGAATTTATTCTTGTCACATAAATAACTACAGAGCAGTTATTTCGTGACAAGTAGGTACCTATCGACGTAGGTGCAAGGTATACGGTGTAAGATTGGTGCTTGTGAAGTTGTTCGGAATGTCAATCAGCGCGGGCACTCCGCCAGGCCATTGTTTTTACGCTCGTCTCCAACATTTCACGGCGCTGTGAATGGTGCTGCATGCTGAGTAAACGACGTGGGTTGGCGACATACATGGCTAGGCGTGGAGCCAAGAAATATCATCTACAGCTATATACAGCCGAAGTTTAATTATTGCTAAATTTTGTTTAAACGCTATTGTCTCTGAAACTGCATAAATATATTTTTAACTTTGATATTTTTCCAGTTTGATGGGAATGGTTAATTAAAATTACACTACGACTTCCAATAAACTTGTCTGCCCAAAAATGAAAAGAAGGCAATTAACGAAAATTAAGTAATAAATAATAAAATTGGCAGTCAAAGAGACTGCCGATAGAAATGAATACTAGCCAATGAAAAATAGCTAATGGGAAATGCTGACGCATTTTTCAATGGCCATGGCCCCGAATTCAACCGAAGATTTCTTATCATTCCCGAGCGTGACGCTAGGATTCAATTCACAGTCCACGAAAAATCTGTCTGTGGCAAGCCAAAAAAAAGGATGACCATCTAGAAATGCTGACGCATTTCATGGCCACGCTCTTCGGTTTCACCCGCGTAGTTTCCAAAGCTATCAAATTCTGAGTTATAAGTTTTCACTGCTATCGGCAGTTCCTATGATTGCCATTTTTTCTAATTGTCAATGAGTGTTTTTTGTGTCCAGTTACGGACACATAAAATGTCGACGTTTGCTTATGGAGTGGATGATTTCATACTGGTTCTACGAAAACAAATATTTATCGGTAGCTTGTAGGTATCTGAACTCAGACAGGACACAAAAAGTGGCCACATTTACGACAAGGTTACCATAATGCGCTTTAAAATCGACAACACATACGTAATAGTTGTTTTTTCACGATTTTAGAGTTGTCAACTGTCTGAGTCGTAGTAATTGTCAGTGAAAGTTTGTTTGGAAGCTTGAAACTTTGAGCTTTTGATTGCATATCCTAATAATAAACTATTATTATTAGTAGTTATATAAATGTCAAAGCTTGGATGTTTGTTTCTCAATCACGTCGGAACGGCTGAGTAGATCGTGTTGAAATTTGGAACATAGAGTATAGTCTGTATTAACACAGAGTATTGGTACGCTTTCTCACAGGATTTTCCTACCTTAGCTGCCAATGCACTAATATATTAATTAATACATAATAATCTACATTTTTACGAACTGTTTTTGAAGTGAAGACTACTTTTGGCGCGCCACAACAGATTTTTCGTTGGCTGTGAATTGAATTCTAGCGTCACGCTCGGGAATGATAAGAAATATTCAGGTAATCTCGGGACCATGGCCAATGCTCAATGCTCACGCTCAATGGCCACGCCTTCCGGTTTCAGCCGCGTAGTTTCCAAAGTAAGCTTTCAAATTCTGAGTTACAAGTTTTCACTACTATCGGCAGTCCCTATGTATATTTTGTTTAGTTTTAAGCAAATTAATATTATTTTTAAATAAATAAGTAGCTAATTTTTGTCGCAAGAAATTAACGGGGAACGGGAATTTCCCGGGTAAAACCGCGTGGCGTTGTTTGTAAATAAATTTGACTGTCAAAGCTTGTAAAAAAATTACCCCCTTTAGAGGGGTAAATTATGCTAGCTCTGGGATTATGTTAGCACTGTAGGGAGTAGGTAGTTAATACTCCTAATGTTAAACGATTCTACCACTTATTTCCTATATGTACCTACTTGACATTGACTTTGGTTATGCATAAGAAAAATAACACAACAATCCTAAGCCCCTTGAAATAACGCGTATAAAAATACACGCTACGAAAATACTCACAACACAGTTGTCCTCGATGGCTTCAGTAAGACCTTGCCAGTAATGTGATTCCAGATGCGTTATTTCCATATGAATGAAGCCAGTCTTATAGGGACGTCTCATTCTGTCGCTTGACACCAATTAGCCTCTGGGTTTTCGAGTAACTCGATCCAAGGAGGTGCTCTTGAATTGCACTTGAGTCTACTTTGTACATATTTAAATGAGGCTATCCACAGAACATATAATTATGTTCTTTGGGCCTGTCATTCATAAAGTACCGATACTGCACATTGACATAATGGCAATGATGACTAAATTAATTAGCTTGTTAGTTAAATTATTCAATAATTCATTTTTTACGAAAAAAGAAATATCGACTTCAATTTAAATAGACTGCAGACTACATTATTCCACAATGCCGTACAAAAATCATGTAACAAGGAGAAATGATCGAGATTTGCAACCCCCTATCTTCACCTGCACTCAGTTGGACAGCTTTCAAGTGACGGTTTAGTGTTCAATCTTATTATTTTATATCCTTCTATCAACCTACATAGGTCTACTGGTGGTTCATTTGACCCATAAATTTTGTTCACGGGCCTGTAGTCTAAAAGTTAAACAAAGCACTCGACCCAATTTCATAAGAATCCATCACTAAGTTGTCTAGATAAGTATATCAAAGTATATTTTAGCTATTTGTTCATATTTCGAAAACCACCACACCGACTATAATTATAGATCTATTTGATCTATCAAAAGAAAAATAACAATGCTATCGCTAATATACATACAAAAACATAAAACTGATTAGAAAAACCTCCTCCTTTTTTAAGTCGGTAAAAGTATTGTACACGTATTTTTTGTTATGTTTCGCAAACAAAAAATGACGAAGAAATAGTGCTTAAACGTAGCAGTTTCGAGTGCGACTTCGACTTAGATTCCAAATCAATTACGTAGTGACGGTAAGCGGGTAATGCGGGGAAAACTGCCAGTAAAATATAGTTAATAGAAATGCATTGCTCTAGTTACTCGCTGCAGTTGCAAAGATAAGGCCCTCAGCTAGGTGCAACCACCTACCAATGGTCCTTATCTCTGTTATTTTTACGACCCAGCACTATACACGTCATGCTGATAAACAAAAATAAATTATGACTACTACATAGAGTTGCGCAAAATGCCTCTACTAACTCATAGGCCGATAATAATAATGGTAGGACTCTTTGCTTAGCTCTCCCGGGTTAATATACTACCTTTGCCGATTATTTTACCGCCAACCAGTAATATGTATCATTGCTTTCCGGTTTGAAGGGAAACGTTTCAAGAGAAATTACATAGTGGTAGTCGTTGTTAGTCGCAGTCACGGTTGTAGTTGTTATAACCTTAGTTACAAGAACGACTACGATGTAGTTCTTGTAGCCATAGTAGTCATAGTCGTAGCCGTAGTCCTTGTTTTAGTCTTAGTCACAGTCATAGTATAGTAGTTATTATAATCTTAGTTCGTGCTATAGTCCTAGTTGTAGTCGTTGTTGTAACTTTAGTTACAGTCGTAGTTGTTCTTGTAGCCGTAGTAGTCGTAGTAGTTGTTGTAGCCGTATTCACAGTCGTAGTACCTACTTGTTTTAGTCTTAGTCACAGTCGAAGTAGTTATTATAATATTATTCACAGTCGTAGTCGTAGCCTCGTAGCTGTGGTCTTAATCAAAGCTGTAATCGTTGTTGCAACCGTAGACACAGTCATAGTCGTTGTTGTAGCCTTAGTCACAGTCATAGTCGTCGAAGTCGATGCCACAGGTACAGTTACAAACAAACTAATATTTTTAAAACAACTTGCACTGTTGTTTTTTTACTTACAATGTTAAGCTTGCAAGCATCAGTGTTGTTATGCGAGGTGGGGGGCGCCGGGCCATCGGTGTCCTGCGCCTGGTTGGCGCTGCGGGCGCTCCACTTGCGGCCCGGGGCTCCGCCCCCGCCAGTCAGCTCGCTGAACCCGCGCTCCCAGTCTGATAGAGATTCCTGGAACAAGGAAACTCATGTTAGCTATGTTTCTTGTGCTATTTTTGTGGGAAATGAAATTGTGGGTCGCTGTTAGAATACCTAATATAGTTTTAAATGCATACTTATTATGTTTTTTTCATATTAGTATTATAACCATGTTTCAATATTTTGATGTTTGTTGCTCAATCACGTCGTAACGTATGAACGGATCGAGCTGAAATTTGGAACACAGTTAGATAATAGTCTGGAAAAACACACAGGATTAATTGCTTCGACCTTTCGGCAGCGTTACAACCGCCGTGGTCACGAGAAGACTGAAAACATCCTCATTTTCTAATAAGAGGACCCGGAATTATGTACCTTCATAAACATACGAATTTATTTCTCAAAAAACAACAGAAACGGATAAACCCGAGAGGCCCTACTAGTTACAGGTACATACCTACGCTGGAATTCGAAATACCAGCGTTCGACAGTCCGCAGACATGGGGCTTAATCACTGAACACAGATGTTAGCTCTTCAAAATACTGAAGCCGTGTCAGGCCTCTTCTAAACTTGTAGAAAATTATTGCACGAACATTTTCCTTAAAGATTAATTTTCATACGTAACCTGACAGATTCCAATCGACGAGTTATTATCGATTCGCCACAAAGTTAATTCGCCACAAAAACAAGTGTGTGTAAATTCGCCACAATTCTATTTTTTCAATAAATCCTCGTTTATGAATTGTGTGTTCGTCGCTGTGACTGAACAATAATCCTAATACTGTCAACTGTTTTGAGATTCAACATTTAAACGTAATCTGTGATTTAAACACATTCGAATATAGAACAGTCCTAAATTCAAAATTGGCGGGAAATATGGAAACGACAGAACATAAAACCTCGTAGAAACATTCAGGCAGTATTTGTATTCACACAAATATTTGCAAACAAGTACATATTATATATAATTTTTTAAATATTTATACTGCCTGGGAATCAAACACAGTACTTAATATTTTCAAATTACTGTTATCTGGAGACGGAAATATTCATATTCTTCTATAGGCTTATTACGTGTCATAATTAGGCCTAATCGCCCTTGGCCTAAAAACCGCCGAGCTCGTGTGAAGGCAAATGATAAAAAGGGCTAGTCGATCGATCAGCACTTGGCATACAAAACAGGGGAGACCCTTTATTGTTCGACTAAGGTACTAGCTGCAGTTATTTAGTCAATAAACTAGCAATATGTACCGGCTTCACATTAAACTTTAATGGATTATCATCTTAATATCTTATCTATACTAATCTATACTAATATTATAAAGCTGAAGAGTTTGTTTGTTTGTTTGTTTGAACGCTAGGATCTCGGGAAGTACTGGTCCGGATTGAAAGATTCTTTTTCTATTGGATAGTCCATTTATCGAGGAAGGTTATAGGCTATAGAAAATAACGCTACTATTAATAGAAGCGGAGTATGAATCAAGAATGTAACAAAATCGGGAAAAATATTCCTAATTGAGAGTTTTCGTACGTTTCGTGCTTTGACATGACACATGACAGCATGTGTCTATAATTGCGTCATTGAATATCACAGATGACATACCTCTTGAATTTAAAACCATTGCTAATCAATTTTTTTTTCTAAATCTGAGTTGGTACAACCAATTTCCGACAGGTGGCGTAGCAGGTAGCTGAAGAGGTGTTTTGTTTGAAAGCGATATTCTCAGGAATGACTGAACCGATTTCAGTCATTCTTTCACCGTTGTATATGTACGGGATCCTGATGAGTACTATATAATGTACCACGGCCGAGGCGGACATCTAGTAAATATTATAAATGTAATTTATTAAATTACCAGCCCGCGGAGTTTCCGTTCCCGTTATTTTCCCGGGATAAAAAGTAGCCTATTTGTTCTTCCAGACTATAATCTACCCGTGTTCAAAATTTCAGCCTCATCCGTTCATACATTACGACGTGATTGCGCAACAAACATCAAAATATCCATACATTGAGATTTATACACTTATAATATTATTACAAACAAACAACTTCTTCAACGTCTTTCGTCTTCAATTTTCCATTAAAAAGTATCAATCTGACATCGTTCACTCACTCGCTCGTTCTTCCATCTCACATTCTTATCATTCACTCTCAGCTGCGTTCTGTGATAACATGTTACAATTAAGATGCGTTCAGAAAAAATAAAAAGTGTAGCATCCTACCTATATCTTAGGATAATATTAGTAGGATAGGATAGGATAACAATGTTTGGATGTTCTTTGCTCAATTGCGACGTAACGTATGTACGGATCGGGTTGACATTTGGAACTCGGTTAGATTATTTATAGCCTGGAAGAGCACAATAGGCTACTTTTTATTCAGAGAAATTGACAAGAATAGGAACTACGCGGAAAAAACAGCGGGGTACTGCTAGTATGTGTGTAGTAGTGGTAGGACTCTTGCCAGAGTCCGCCTGGGGAAGTACCACACATTTGCCAGTTATTCTACCGCCAAGCAGTAATGTGCAAACATTACTGTGTTCCGGTTTGAAGGGCAATGTTTCCAGATAAATGACAGGGCTTAGAGATATTATATCTCAGATATCTGGGTGACGAGCGCAGTGCAGTGCTGGGTAATGATTTGGACTCTTCGTGTTCCAATAGCTGCGTATCACTGTGCTGTTATGTGGCAGGCATGTTGCTTACCATCAGGCACATGTCCTGCTCGTGTCACGTCACTCTTTACTTTAAAAAAAAGTTATAAAGCTAAAATACTTACAGATACTAAGCACACAGATAGTAAATTAGATATGGCAGTATCTAAGTATATTATAGAGCTCTTAAAACGAGCATATCAGTTTCGAATTCACTCCTGATCTCGCGACCCGATAATTTTAAGATACATTATAACGTCTCTAGACGAAACCAGATGCGTTTGATGGCCAATAAAACATTTCACGTCACGAACTGAATGAAATATCGCAAAATAATTTCAGCTGTACCGTTCCTGCTATGCAATTTGTGTTTTCAATGCTGGTTTTTGTCGGTAGAATGTGAACTTTATGTCGAGGGCGTAGCGGCGATGTTAAGAGGAGTGCAGTCAATTTTGCAACAATGGGTGCCGGGAACTGGCATGAATTGGATTTGACGAGTGTATCGTTGATGGCGATTGTTGGACATTGTTGGAGATAATGATAGACAGACGTATGTAGGTCAATTTACCAGTTCCTATATTAAGAGCCATTGAGGAACTCGAACCGAGTGGTCTTGCGCGTGACGATGGCAAAAGACCTGACGGCATGACTGTTGTGCCTTGGAAGTTGGGTCGGCACTCTGGCACCATCACATCTTCCAGAGACACATAGTAGGGCCGGTGCAGCGGCTAATTCAGCTGAGCAACTCAAACGGCGCAAATATGCAACCCTCGGAAGCATATTACATATTTGAGCCCTTTGGGGTTGAGACATTGGGCCCGTGGGTGCCGGGAGCTCACCTCATCTTCAATAGCCTATCCGAGCGCTTGGTCGACGCGACGCGTGACGAAAATGCTGGCGTTTATTTGGCCCAACGCATAAGCATTGCCATTTAGCGTGGTAATGCCGCCAGCATGCTGGGTACGCTTCCGATTGGTAGTGGGCTTGAACATCTTGATTGTCTGTAGACCTACAGTGGTCTATGGATAATTCAGGTGTGCTTAGTGTAAGTAGTTAGTTAGGTATGTAGTGTAGTGTAGTACTCATTGTATTTTAAATTTGTTAATAAAGGCTCTGCCCAAAAAAATAATTGAGGAATGCGTTTTGGGTATTTATGTTTTTATTTCATCTTTCGATGTTAAGCTTATACCCTAAAATTACTAGAGTACTCAGCAGATAGAAAGTTACGGCTGGTCTAGTTGGAACAACGGCAACAGCCGACCCGGAGTTTAATCCGTTTAAATGTTCTAAGCCTACTAATTAGAATATTTAAACGTCAAACAATGTTCGATCGGATGAAACGAAGTAGAACCAGAGTAGGAAAGTCGCGAGTTTATTTCGAAATTACGTTTTTCTTAGAAAGAGAGTAGACGTGGTTCGAATCCGATTCGCACCACTGTCTTTTCGAAGTCATGTGCGTAATGCCGCTAGCTTAAAAACGGCGAAGAAGAACATCGTGAAGAAACCGACACGTTCCTAGACTCATTTAGCCACGCTACTTACCAGCCAAGTAGGTCTGCACTTCTGTGTTGGGGTATAATATGAGAGCTTTATGACAAGATCTCAGCTTGCTTCAAATACCTAGGTACCCAAAATTTCGTGCCAGCTCCGGGATATTCATATTATCAAGCAAATAAAACTACAATTGAGTTGCATCAAGGATTAAAATTAAATGAAATGAATATCAAAATAGTCGAATGTAGCGAGTTACTGCTATCAAAATTAAGAATTATAATATTGCGACTGATAATAATATGGTTCCATTGTCATTGACTGTAGCAATAATACGACTGGCCGTTCTCAAAATTCATACAGTAGATAAACCAGTTCCTACCAGCTAGAGAGGTGGTCATTGTAAACTTTGATTGTGATTGGAGCCTGAGGAAAACTGAGTGTGATTGGTACCTGAGTCTAGTACAATGAATGAGTAGATACGTTCTAGGATTGTGTCTCACATACGCACACTTGGGCGCATCCATTGGTACCAGCGAGTTTGTGGTTAAACGTAGACTTAACCATTTATAAATATTTTTAAAAATCCCCGACACAATCCTACTAATGCCATCCTACTTCTTATTAATATTATAAATGTCAATGTCTAGATGTTTGTTTGCTCAATCACGACGTAACGTCTGAACATGTAATCGGAACACAGATTATAATCTGAAAGAACAAATAGAACATCTTTTTATCTCCAGGAAATAACGAGAAAGAGAACTGCGCGGGTATATCTACGGGGCATTGCAAGTTAATATTATAAATATCAAAGGCTAAGTGGATTGGGGTGAAATTTGAGACGCAGTTGTGATCATAGCCTGGAATAAAACAGGCAACTGTTTATCCCAGACAACAAAACGGGAACGGGAAAACGCAGGTAACACCGCGGAGCGAAGCTAGTAAGTGATAAATGGATTAATATGTATGTAAAATATTGACATTAACTTATACTTATCAAATAGCTCTCACAAAATGAAATATTGACGTAATTGAGATTTGTTTTTGTTTGGTAATTTAGCTTTCTGAAAATGTCAAATGGTTATTCTCTTTTCACGTCATTATAACTTCTATTTAGACCCAAATATCAAGTACAGTAATCCCAATTAAAATTCTCAAAGCGATTTCAACATTTTTAAGAGCCTCAAGAGGTTTCAGCAATACAACTATTCTAAATATACACAGTTATCGATTAGCGACGCACAATGGTTGCTAAAGCAGAGGCCGGAGGGGAATGCCCACGGGAGTACACGGCGAGTGAAATGCAGGGCTATCGGCGACCTGATGACCTCATTCCTCGTTGCGTAGTGATTTACCAAAAACAAACGCTTTGTGCTTTCTTTGTTCAAAATTTTAATCTATACTTCTATACTAATATTATAAAGAGGAAAGGTTTGTTTGTTTGTTTATTTGTAATGAATAGGCTCCGAAACTACTGAACCGATTTCAAAAATTCTTTCACCTTTGGAAAGCTACATTATCCCCGAGTAACATAGGCCATATTATATTTAAAAAAAATTAGGAATCTTTACTAAAACCCAATAATGTAACATAAGGTGTAAAAAAAAAGACCTGAAAAATTCCTTACGTCGCGTGCGCTGCGAAAACTATTGATGATAGAACAAAATCATTTACTACGACTTTGCAGAACTCATCATTATCTACAAAAAGTGTCGCGAGTCAATGTAATAAAATAAAGTGCCGCGCGGCTCACTCGCGCGATCGGCTCCCTACGCAGCGGTCGTGTGCGTGATCGTATGATTTTAGCTTGAAAATTTTTTGAATTCGCTTTAAATTCGTTTCGTAGGTAAATAAGTATATGATAATAAATATTATATTTTAATGTAACTTTTCAAACTGCTTATAGTAGTATTTTATGGGTATTAATTCCTGTTCAAAATTTAAGCAAAAATTTAGTAAAAGGTAGTTTTCTACGCCCATATTTTTAATTTTCTTTCAATAAGTACCTACTACTTACCTGATAATAAATATTATATTTTAATTATTCAAACAGCTTAGTACTTCATATAGTTCAATAAGCAAAAATTTAGTAAAAGCCTGTTTAATTATTTATTTCCTTCTATTTTTCATTTTATAATGCCCTAAAATGCCAAAAAGATATCAACTTTCTAAACATAGTTCCCAGGCGAGGGCAATAAAAATACGGCGTAATTAGGAATCTTCATCAGAAACTGAAAATCGCCTTGCAAATCGGAGAGAATACGCGTCGCAATCGCGTGCTAGAGAGTCAAGTATCGAGCGTTCGCAGCGGCTTGCTGAACAAAATTTTATCACTGGCCCAGCAGCTGGTCAACTAGCTCATATACCGAGGATACCGATGATTCCAACTGATCTGCCAATCCCTTTTAAACGACTTCAGTTTCCGGTGAAATCATCTTTCGCGTTAACTATTAACGAGTCCCAGGGCCAAACGAAAACGAAACTTCGAATTATTAGGGATCGACCTACGAAAAGAATGTTTCACTCATGGCCAACTGTATGTTGGCCCACGTGTCGGAGCTCCTGAAAATCATATTTCCTGAAAATTTTTTTCGCTGCCACAAAATAAAACTACTTCAAATATCGTTTACAGGGAAGCTCTGACTCACTAAAACTAATGGCTTTTTTTTTTTGTAAATAATATTATATGTGTATAAAATTTTAAAATAAAAAATACAAATCATAAAAAAATTCAAACTCCCTTTATAATTTTACTTTTTTTTAAACCCGATACAAAAAAAAGGGTGTGTGTGTTTATGTACCCGTGCGAAGCCGGGGCGGGCCACTAGTAATATTATAAAGGGGCTATCCGAAAATTACAACACGAATTTCATGATATTCATTTTTTAAGTCTTTATCTAGCGTGACGTCACATATTTTGCAGTTTTCGTTTTAATTTAGTGTTGTGATAGTATAGAAATAAGACATTTTAAAAAATGTAACATCACAAAGTTTGAGACCCCTTCCAGGCCCTTGTCACACAATGTCACACTTCATCGACCCCCTCACTCCCCCTTAACGTGTGACATACTTAATTTATGAATGACCCCAAATGTGAAAGTTAGGATGTTCGCTGCTCGAGCACGTCAGAACGTTTCGAGTTGAAATTTGGAACTTGTAGTCTGGTGATAATAAAAGTGGCATAGTAATAAAAAAACTTAACTAAACTGCTACCTATGCTGATTTTAACTCTCCCCATTCAATGCCTCTCTTGTTATAGGATTTCGGAGGATATAATGAAATAATTCGCTATATTTCCGAGCCTACTAGTAGCTAGCAGTTTTACAAGTTGGTACGAGTAGCTACTTGATATTCCACACGAGCCTCCACGAACAATGCACTAATTTGTGATTCTAATATTTTATTTTAAGAAATGCGAACATATTCTTTTGTCTGTGAGGACTATTTGAATCTGTTATTTTGCAGTGGAAACTGTATTGTATTCTGGTTTCTTTTTTTAACTAACAATAGGACGGTATTCATCGGCAAGCAAGTAGGTTTTAAAAAGCTTGAGGTAACAACAAACAGGGAATAAAGGTTTTAACAGTGAAAATCGTGAAAAAACTACGCAGTATGAGGCACTTGAGGGCAATAGACATGAAGACTGGAAAAACAAGAACAAAATTAAAAATTTTGATTTTGATAAAATTTGACCCCCAACTACCTAGGATTTGTTAACTGTACAACATTCTACTATAATAGAGCCAAGCCCTTTTATATGATACCCGTATTGAGGTAGGTTGTGAAGATATATTTTGTCCGCCATTTTGTGGAAGCGGCCATCTTGAATCGATATTGACCAAACATAGCTAGTTTGAACTCTACGGTGCCACAGACAGACACACACAGAGAGAGACATCGACGTCAAACTCATAACACTCCTTTTTTGGTCGGTGGTTAAAAACAAACAAGTTTACCTAATTAGTCCGTCAGCGAGATAATATGGGGCAAATATTTCTTTGTTTTTTTCAAGTTATTAGAATCGAATCAAATTTCCATAGCGGGGTTAGAACGTCACTCGTGGGGAAAAATCGTACCATCAAGTGACGTCACACGAAACTTTGAAGCACTGTATCTGCGACATTTTTTGTTTGTGAAATAGGTAAACGAAAAATATACTTGCGCAATTTTTTTAGCATACATTTTATTTTTGTAGTAATATTTTAGGAAAGATTATTCAATTGTTTTTACAGGAACCTATTGCAATTGTTTGCAATTGACTTCAGTGTGTCGGTAAGCGAGCGCATTGAAAAATTTCACTCTAAAGAAACAGTTGTCAGTCAACCTTCGCACCTTAGTGATGGACCGGCTAAGTATCAGCTTGAGGCTCTGGAATCGATTGAGAGACGTACTCATGCAAAAGGCTCATAGGCAATGACACTCTAGTGCGAAAAGACTTCAAAGTCTTGAACATCGCCGCAAAATTGCTAGCTTATCGGGTTTTTATCGGATACACTTCGGAGAGTGTGCAACTGATCTATCTGATCTGATACCACCTTGCCCTTTTTTCTATCGGACTTCTCGTAGCTCGAAGAAGCGGCACCGTTTCATGGTTGATATTCCAAAGACACGGACGAAGAGGTTTGACTCTACTTTTGTGAAAGGAATGTCTAGGCCGTGGAATGAGTTGCCTGAGTGGGTTTTCACTGATGGATATAGTCTTGGTGTCTTCAAATCGAGAGTGAATCGGTTTCTTCTAGGTAAACACGCTCCATCGTAGACCGCATCGTGGCTAAACATCAGGTGAGTCGGCGGTCAAGTGTAAACCTATAAAAGTTAAAAAAAAACTTCATCATGTCTTTTTTATGTTGTCGTTAGAAATTCAATTTAATATTTTTTCCAAGCGCTCCAATAGAAGTACAACTTGGAATGCATTGCACCACTAATTAGTGTGGACTGATAGACGTCGAAACTTAAAACAATGGCAGTTATGAGTGCAAAACGAGATGTTACCTAATTGCAACACTTCACACAAAATCCTGCACTCTTGCGCAAGAACCTATTGTGCTGCTAGCATGTACGGCCGGTAAAAAACGGTTAAATTACCGTACTCGTTTATAGCTACACATGTTAGTTTAGAGGTTAGTGAGAGACCAACAAAATTGTGGTAAGTAGTACCAATTTGACTTTACTTGGCTTAGTGGGTAGTCACTTTGTCTGCGAAGCCGAGGGTAGTTAGTGGGTTCGATTCCCACCCAGTGTAAATATTTGTGCGATGAATTCAAATATTTGTAGGTACTGTGTTTGGGTGTGTTCTATGTATAGGAAGTGTGTATTTAAAACTATATAAGTATTATATCAGCTATCTGGCTTCCATAGTATATAAGCTTTGCTTAGTTTGGGGTCAGATGGAGTTGTGTGTGAATTGTCGCATCAAGGATTGTTTTTATCTAATTTTGGATTACAATGTGGCACAGCGAAGCGTGGCAGGGCACAGCTAGTTTTCTAATAATTTCGTACTTTTAAAATGGACTTGCCCATCCAGCTTTGAATGACCATAATGTAAGTTAAACTAAAAAATCAAAATTAAAATTGGTACATATTTTATTCTATTTAAATATTGTCATTATATAAAATAACTAGCGTCCCGCCCCGGCTTCGCACGGGTACCGGGTATCGGGTTTAAAAAAAAAAGTAAAATTATAAAGGAAGTTTGAATTTTTTTTTATTAATTTTTTTTTATTAATGTTTTTTTTGTATTTTTTTATTTTAAAATTTTATACATATATAATATTTTTTAAAAAACAAAAGATATTAGTTTTAGTGAGTTAGAGCTTCCCTGTAAACGATATTTGAAGTAGTTTTATTTTGTGGCAGCAAAATAAATTGATTTTCAGGAGCTCCGACACGTGATAGGCCAACATACAGTTGGCCATGAGTGAAACATTCTTTTCGTAGGTCGATCCCTAATAATTCGAAGGTTTGGCCCTGGGACTTGTTAATAGTTAACGCGAAAGATGATTTCACCGGAAACTGAAGTCGTTTAAAAGGGATTGGCAGATCAGTTGGAATCATCGGTATCCTCGGTATATGAGCTAGTTGACCAGCTGCTGGGCCAGTGATAAAATTTTGTTCAGCAAGCCGCTGCGAACGCTCGATACTTGACTCTCTAGCACGCGATTGCGACGCGTATTCTCTCCGACTTGCAAGGCGAATTTCAGTTTCTGATGAAGATTCCTCATTACGCCGTATTTTTATTGCCCTCGCCTGGGAACTATGTTTAGAAAGTTGAGATCTTGATCTTTTTGGCATTTTTGGGCATTATAAAATGAAAAGTAGAAGGAAATAAATAATTAAACAGGCTTTTACTAAATTTTTGCTTATTGAACTATATGAAGTACTAAGCTGTTTGAATAATTAAAATATAATATTATTTATTATCAGGTAAGTAGTAGGTACTTATTGAAAGAAAATTAAAAATATGGGCTTAGAAAACTACCTTTCACTAATTTTTTGCTGAAATTTTGAACAGGAATACCCATAGAATACTACTATAAGCAGTTTGAATAGTTACATTAAAATATAATATTTATTATCATATACTTATTTACCTACGAAACGAATTCAAAAATTTTTCAAGATAAAATAATACGATCACGCACACCGACAACCACGCGACTTTTTTCTAATACTTACATTTTTAAACTCGTGATATCTTCCGAATGAAATGTCTGAATTGAATAATTCAAAAAAATATAAAAAGGTATTAAAGCCGTCTTGAATATAAAGTAATTTATTTTGATAAGGATTAATACCAAAGTACAAATGAAGAGCCTTTTCAAGAGGCGGCATATATAAATTAGTATTTTAGAATAAAAAACTGCTTACTGTGACATAATAACTATAATATTTAGACATATGCTGTCGCGACACTTTTTGTAGATAATGATGAGTTCTGCAAAGTCGTAGTAAATGATTTTGTTCTATCATCAATAGTTTTCGCAGCGCACGCGACGTAAGGAATTTTTCAGGTCTTTTTTTACACCTTATGTTACATTATTGGAGTTTTAGTAAGGATTCCTAATTTAAAAAAATATATAATATAGCCTATGTTACTCGGGGATAATGTAGCTTTCCAAAGGCGAAAGAATTTTTGAAATCGGTCCAGTAGTTTCGGAGCCTATTCATGACAAATAAACAAACAAACAAATCTTTCCTCTTTATAATATTAGTATAGATTTAACATAATTGCAGGAGTGCAGGACCTGTCGTCACGCATATTAACAATACTCGTGTAATAACGAAGACATTTGATGAAACTGTATTGAAAATTTTCATCATCGTTGGAGGTGTTGTATATTAATTTACAAGGAAAATGTATTAAAATTGTATCAATTTATTTTCAAAGCTGTGATTGCCAGTTAACTGGCTTACCTATAAACCACAGGGTTGGAAAGAAGGTCGTGCGGAAGACATGACAATACAACCACTGGTTAACGAGAGATAATATCATACACAATACATGCAACTCATTCAATTTATGCCACTGACATAGGTAATAGATAGAGCAATTTCGCTGCTTAGGCGATTCTATTTTGTTTTTAAATAAAGACAACATAAGAAAATTTACGTAGTTTTCGGTGTGAAAATGTTCTAAAATCTTTTTCAGTATTTTGCAAACAAAAATGACCACATTTATGACTAGCAATAGGTATTTCAGGCCCAATCACCAGAAAGGGTTCTTGCCTGGTATTTCTGGATGCCTGGAACACAATACATTACTAGCAGAAAGTTTGAAAGATGCCAGAACACATGAGAGGCAAATTACAGTCTGCTGGATAGACCTAGAGAACGCGTTTGGTTCTGTCCAGCATGAACTTATGATATTTGCCCTAAAATGGTATAACTTTCCTGCTGAAATTATTGACATAATTTATTCTTATTATTGCCACTTAAAATTCGTCATAGCAGTAAACAAGGAATACACAAAACCACTTGAATACAATGTAGGACTATTCCAAGGGTGCTGCTTATCACCAATAGCATTTAATATAGTTATAAATATTTTAGTAGACAAATTAATATCCCGTGAAAAGAAATGGGGCTACCGGTTTAAAATCAACAATAAGTACACTGAGTCAATCTTGGCCTTTGCGGACGACCTTGCAATACTTACACGTAATCCCAAACAGTGTCAAGAATTGTTGAACGAAGTCGATGAGTTCTGTACATGGACGGAGAGAATGAGGACAAAACCATCTAAATGTCATTGTCTTTGTCTGGGTAGAAGAAATACCAAATATACGTCTTACGATCCGGGACTCTCCATAAGTGGCCAAGGAGTTGCCACAATTGCAGAGGCAGTGCCTTTCAAATTTCTTGGTAGAAAGATAGATCACAAAGGACGTACACCATCATTAGAGGTGGTTGTTGAAAATTTCATGAACAACCTCAATAAGGTAGACCAGCAGCCTATCAGCAATATCAAAAAAGCATGGATATATGACAACTACCTCACATCACGTCTCACTTGGCCTTTCCTAGTATATGACATCGGTAAAACTCTCCTGGGAAAGCTAGATGCCAATGTCATAAAGATATTGAAGTCATGGTTCGGATTGGCACATCCGGCTGATCCTCTACTCTTTTAGGGATCACAATAGTTTTGGGCTGAAACTAAAGAAACCGTCTGAACTTTACAAACACCTAAGAGTTACAAAAACGCATGTTTTGGGAAAGTCGCAAGACGAATTAATTACATCTCTCCCAAAAGACAAAACTGCTTCAGACCTGGAATCTAGACTTCAATTCCATAAACAATTTATGGCAGGTGCACAAGTAAATACTGCTGGGTTGGGTGCGAGAAAAAAAAGGGAAGACCGAGACATGGTAAAACCTTTTCTACAACAAGACGAAAATGACAGTTACAAAGTGCACGCTATGAATTTAGAAATGCAAAGTGAGTGGTTAACCATAGGTGAGTTCTGTATCCCATTAGCTCTAAAATGGCGCACCTTGATCTATGACTGGTCCCCTGCCTTATTAAAATTTTATCTAAATGCATTCCAAATGACCCTCCTGACCAGAGTAACTTGGTAAGGTGGGAAAAAGCCTCTGAAAATGTTGCTATACTTGTGGAGAGGCGATATGTACAGCAAGGCACATATTGGTGGGATGCAAGGTGCTCCTTAATGGGGTCATTACTCACGGCGTCATGACAGAGTACTTGAAATCATACGTGAAGCCATGAGCCTTTCGGTAGCTAGAGCCCAAAAGGGATTGACGACAAACAACAGACAAATTAACTTTGTAAAGAAGGCTCAACTTCAAACTCCAGGAACAAGCCTTACTCAATCCTGGGTACAGCACCTGATTGGACTATTTTAATGGACACGTATGAAAAGCACTACAAAATCCCAGAGGATGTGGGTGTTTCGTCATCCAGACCGGACATTTTCCTTTTTTCTAGAGCTACGAAACGCATAGTCCTTGTAGAACTTACCGTACCGTGGGAAACTAATATACCTAAAGACCACGCGATGAAACAAAATAAGTATTACGACCTCCTAAACGAATTAACAAAAACGGCTATGTAGTTAGTTTATACGCTGTAGAAGTGGGAGCGAGAGGTATACCAGCAAAATCTCTCTATAACCTACTGAAAGACCTTGGCTTATCCAGAAGTGCTGTAAGTTCTATACTAGAACGTGTATCTAAAGCTGCACTAGTAGGCTCATATCAGATTTGGCTGGGCAGGGAGAGAAAACGAGTGGTGAAGGTGAGTGTTGATGTACGTCAGAAAGGGGCCCCTTAAACCTACGCCCGAGTCACAAGTCTCGGGAACTACTCGAGTTTTTCTCTCTCTGCCACACGATGGACCCGGCACCCGCACGGTGAATCCATGGAATGCTAAGAAGATCGTCTCTGTATAGTCAAAAGTGCCGATCATTTCAGCATTCAAACAAAAAGATACTTAGACAGATACATATGGTGTACGTCAATTTTTTTCGACTCTTTTGTCCAGTGTTAATAAAATATTTTCCAATAAAAATTCGCTGATATCACGTTCTGCCTAGTTAAAACTGCAAGACCAACAAAGTTTTTGAAGGTCAATTGTTATGACTTATAATAAAATAAAACACCTAACAAATTTAACAATTCTCATTAAAACTTCATTTAAAAAATCAATTTAATAATTTTCCCTTTTTTCATTACTTTTTGGATTGTGCTTTGTTGTCCTATATATTGTGAATTCTAATTATATATTAACGATAGTTTTTAAACCGTTAGCCTACCAATATAACATAATACATATTACCAATATAGACGCAAAAAAAGAATAAAAAAAAAAATATAACTACCAATTGTATTTTTTACAATTTTATATGTATTATATCTGCTATCTGACTTTTATAGTACTAGTTTTGCTAAGATTCTCCTATCAATCCTAATTTATTAACATTAAAAAAAAACAACAACATCAGTCCTCTATTCTTCGATTTTGGGCGAAGGTTTTTCTTAATGCAGTATGCTGAATGCGAGTAGTGACGAAAACAATACGTGCTTTGCCGAAAGTGCCATTTGTGAAATGTCACACGTGACATTTGTATGATGAAATTTACAGTGCCTGTAGCGTCAAGTATTTTAAACAGTTTGAACGAGTCATAAAGTCACAAAAAACGTTTGGTTATCAATCTGAAACATTTACTGTGTCTATGTATATCTGTGGTGATTTACACTACATAACATGTATGTGCGAAGCAACAGTGTAGGAAATTGGCTTATGTCAGGGAAGTGGTAGCTGTGATATTAGATCGGCTAATAACCTTTTCCGGGATAAAAGGTACCTTCACACAACATTGTTTTCTGACGAGCTAAAGAAAAAATAAAAGCGGCCAAGTGCGAGTCAGACTCGTCCATGAAGGGTTCCGTAGCAGCAAGTAACAATACATAAGTTCATGTAGTTTGGTGTAACTTTGATCGAGGTTTTAATACTTAATAGCGTAAATCAATATCTACACTGTCATATTTGTATTTTGAAACAAGAGGTTATTTTGAAGAGATTGTTTTTAGCGAGACTATCACTTTTGGTGATCATAATGTGTCGTGGTTTTATGTTTTGTTTTTTGTCATCTTTGTGTTAATTTTGGTCGACATTTTATTTCACACAGTACTTTATATTTTCACTTTACGTGAAGCTTGTAGTATGAAGCCAAGTCGCTGAAATAATACGTATGTGATTTATAGTTTTGTGGTTCTAATAAAGTTTTTTGTAATGTGTTTTATCCCTCCTATCATATTGTATGACGTTAGTACCTACTGAAAAGCTTTGACAGTATTCGTATATATATATACCTTGCAATACATAAGTAAATTCAAATTTATTTATTGACCTTACAACATCAACTATGAAAAGCACGCCATGCGCTGCCTCCTCTGGTTGAAGATCCGACCCAAAACCAGGTGGAAAACTATAGTCCAAAAGGAGATGAAAGAATGTGACTGTCCGTCCGTAGTACGTAGATGTAAATTAGCTAATTTCTAGGCAAGCATATCAGGCGAGGTGGCAGTCAAGTGTAAACCTATTATGGGTAAAGAATAAAAAAGGATAAATAGCTAAGTTATAGTTACTAAATACAGTATTTGACAGAAACTATATACAAGTAACTTTTTCACAAATTTTTTTTCATTCTACTTGTAGGATATATTTATTATTTGATTTAAATTGTATCTTGTGCAAGAGTGTCCATAAGTAATCGCCATACTGGCCACCCATGCTGAATATGGTCAATATTTGAAATAAACAGTAGAACCTAACTATTTGCGATATGAATATACTCATACAGTAGGTACTCATTAATTTCAAGAAACTGATTTATCACCGACATTAGGTTGCTCACAATACCTAGCTCTAAGGCTAGGCTTGTCTAGGTCCAAGGCGACGGCAAATGTTTCCAGCGTTACAGATGGAACAGTAGATCTACTGTCTTTGCGTTTATGTTTTACTCCTCATTCGTACTGTTTTTTGATTTTTTTACGTTTTTTAAACAAAATAATAGCGGGTATTTTAGACCGAAGACGTATTAAGAGGTGTCCTGTTTAACGTATAACCAAACACTAGTGTACTTAGTATATTTAGTCGCTACTGGTACATTCTTTCTTCTATACTAATATTATAAAGCTGAAGAGTTTGTTTGTTTGTTTGAACGCTAGGATCTCGGGAAGTACTGGTCCGAATTGAAAGATTATTTTTCTATTAGATAGTCCATTTATCGAGGAAGGCTATAGGCTATAGAACATAACGCTACTATTAATAGAAGCGGAGCATGAATCAAGAATGTAACAAAATCGGGAAAAAATATTCCTTTTTGAGAGTTTTCGTAGCGTGCTTTGACATGACACATGACAAGCATGTGTCTAAGATTGCGTCATTGAATATCACAGATTACATACCTTTGCTAATCTTTGTTTAAAATCTGAGTTGGTACGACCAATTTCCGATAGGTAGCTGAAGAGTTGTTTTGTTTGAAAGCGATATTGTCAGGAATCACTGAACCGATTTCAGTCACTCTTTCACCGTTGTATATGTACGGGATTCTGATGAGTGCTATATAATGTACCACGGGCGAAGCCGGGGCAAACATCTAGTTAGGAAATACAATGAAAGATACAGCGACATCAACCGTGTCGTAACTGTATCCATTTTGGTAGAAGCGACCTCTTTGACACATGAGGATATTTTAAATGAAGAATTTATTTAAAACAAATATGAACACCGACTCACTGCAGTGGTGCTTGTCTGCGCTCGTTACCTAATAACGGCTTCTTTATCTCTTAGTCCTATAAACATTATCTGACAACGTACACAGAAATGTTTACACATTACTGTTTGACAAAAGAGCTATAATCAGCAGTGAAAATAATTATAATCAATAAATAATATAAATTTTTAAAATATACAGGCAAAAATAGCCTATTTTGCGTTACTCGAGCTGGGTTTCGAGGCTTCCCCTTACCGGAAGAGAGACCAGACCAAGCCGTACTCAAAACCGAAAAACGAGTTGATGGATGTCAAATCCTCGAACCACGCCAATAACTTAGGTGTTATCCTTTACCGTCAAACCTTCGCCTTTTCCGACTAGTAACTTTATACCTTAAATTGGTCTATGGATAATTTTGATGTGCTTAATGTAAGTAATTAGGTATTGAGTTTAGTGTAGTGCTCATTGTATTTTAGTTTTGTTAATGAAGGCTCTGCCCGTTAAAAAACCTTTTTAAATAAGTTGATGACGAATGCATTTTCACTGACTTGGACAGTGTGTTAGACAGAGCGTATTTTCTTTGTTTTTTAGCTTCGTAAAGCTGGCAACCGCGCCGCAAGGTTCGACATGATCAGTGGAACACCTAACTGCGTAGGCAACCTTGGTTAGCACCGATTATACTGTAAAGGTATTTTTACAATGTAGGCTGTAAATATCATGTGACTATGAAGGTTGACAACATCTGGATCATGTTGAAAAATAATTGTGTGACTTTTCATTGTTTTTCTACGGGAAAACCTTTTAGTCTGTACCTGTCTACGATATGAGTTGTATGGGATTGTAACACTTTGTCTGTAGAGAGATACGAATTTTACAGTGGGAATATGCTACTAGTCTTACTACTTTTGTAGTGGTAGGACTCTTTGCAGAGTCCGTACCACACGTTTGCCAGTTATTCTACCGCCAAGCAGTAATGTGCAAACGTTACTGTGTTCCGGTTTGAAGGGCAATATTGCCAGATGTTGCGATAAGAAAACAGACCGACGTGATAGATGCTTTGACTTTCGCACGCGGTCTAAAATGGAGATGGGCGGGTCATGTGGCACGCTACACTGACAATAGACGGACTAAGACCGTCACTATGTGGAGAGGACCTCATGGTTATAGAAATAAAGGTCGGCCAAAAGCTAGGTGGAAAGACGAGTTAGAGACCATTGGATCATGCAATTGGGCAAGCCTGGCAAAACACCGAGAAAAATGGCAAGCCCTGGAGGAGGCCTTCACCCGAAGTGGGGTTCAGTTGATAGCGAACCATACCTAAATATTTATAAATTGTTTATGTTTTTTACAAATATGTATATGCTGTCAACTTGAAATATTAAAGGCTTTATTATATTATAATGTTGCCAGTGAAATTACAGAGCATAGAGCTAAAACATCTTAATCTCTCGGTAACGAGCGCAGTGCAGTGCTAGGTAATGATTTGGACTCTTCATGTTCCAATAGCAACGTGTCACTGTGATGTAATGTGGCAGGCATGTTGCTTACCATCAGGCACGTGTCCTGCTCGTCTCGTCGCTCTTTATTTAAGAAAATAAAAGTAAAGTCAGCTGAAATGCAGCAGTGGGAACATTTAGTGGGGAGCTTAGGCTTGATAGAAGGTTAGTGCTAGATACAATTTAATTAGCACTGACATTTTTATGTGACTTCACTTACGTAATGTTTTGCCTTCAAGGAAAACAAATAATTACCTATTTCAAAGCCTGCTGTTAATTAATCGTCTGTCAACTGTTATGTATAACAACTGTTTAATTCATAAGCACGGTTAACTGTTGGTTACGAGTTACGTCTCATGTAAGTTATCGAGCATTGATCGCAGTAAGTACCTAAGTAATTGGTGTTTACGTATAGGTAACTGATTTTGGCGTATTTATTTGGCGCGCCCCGGCTCGGCACGGGTACAATGCTGATATTAAAAATACGAATAAAAACGGTTATTGTGGGTTATTTCTAGGAGATAGACATATACCATTGATGACTTTTTTAAGGGGTACAATACTGCAGTACATTATTTTGATCCATCTCGCAGGATCTAGCCAGCGGCAGCGTTTGCAAAGTAAGCGAAAAAAAATGTGTTTATTTATGACATCAATGAACCTTTAAAATTATTATTATTCATTCTCTACTGTTGTATGCACATATTATGTAGAAGAAACCGATTCAGTCTCGATTTGAAGACGCAGATTATAACCATCGGGGAAAACCCAATCAGGCAAACATAAGTAGGTACATACACCTATGTATTCTAAAGCCATGACGTTCTTATCAAAGTAGAGTCAAATCTCTTCGTTCGTGTCTTTGGAACATCAACCATGAAACGATGTCTCTTTTTCGAGCTACGAGCATCACGATAGAAAAAAAGGGCAAGGTGATATTACATCATGCAGATCAGTTGCACACTCTCCGAAGTGTATCCTATAAAAACCGACAGATAAGTATTTTTCGGCGATGTTAAAGTTGCAAAATGTTTGCAGTCTTTTTCGCACAACACTGTTGTTGCCCATGAGCCTTATAACATACTAGCGGTCGGCCCCGGCTTCGCCCGTGGTAGATGATATGTATTCTACAGCGCTCAGGGACCACCTAAATATACAACGGTGAAAGAATGTTTGAAATCGATCTAGTAGTTCCTGTGATTAGCGCGTTCAAACAAAAAACCTCTTCAGCTTTATAATATCAGCATAGATATTACCTATGTTCTGACGTACAGTGACGTATAAGACTTAAGGTTCCAAGTAGATAGTGTTCTTGTGCCACTTACAGCAACATCATACTGGAAGCAAGCAGCTGCAGTCGTGACGGTTCGCACGCTGCGTTTATTGACATTGAACGTTTTATTGATCGTGCCTTGATGAATTACTGTTCAATTTGCTGAATTGACCACTGACACTGATACTTTGAAAGGCCTGTTGCTACTCGCTTTATTCATCCTCAAATGTGGGTAGTTTTTTGTTTTAGAAAACGGAGAATAACTTATTTATATCAAGAAGAAAATTCTGTCGGTTACGAATTTCCACATTAACCACGACGTTTACTCTCTTTTCAATTCAATTCATTTATTTGAACCATAAATTCATAAGAACACTTGGTAATGTCATTTACAAAAAGGCAAAGAATCTGTGTACATAATAAGATAAAATAACAATGTCAAAATTAATAAAGCAGCTGTAAACGGGCCTAGTCAATTAAATGCAGCTGTAAAAAGGCTTTGTCGAAGACAAAATAACAAATAATCAATACACATAGTACACAGATACTACATGAGTACAAACAATGTTACATCAAAAGTTTTTTAAATCTATTATTTTACCTTATTACAAGATTCTAATTTCGACACATTTCTTTTCCATACGTTATTAATCTTTAACAAAGTCACACCCCGGACACTCCACTAAAACTCCATACAAGCGCCGCTGTTGAGTTACCTACTCTTCACATAACTACGCAGATGTCTATATTACCTATTCTATGACAAAGTCGTCTATATTATGATATGTCTTTCTACGAAAAACGTAATTTCGAAATATGTAAACTCGCGACTTTCCTACACCGGTTTTACTTCGTTTCGTCCGATCGAACATTGTTTGACGTTTAAATGTTCTAAATCTACTCTAATTAGAGTTAGTGTAGAACATTTAAACGGACGAAACAACGGGCCGAAATAGAACCGAAGTAGGAAAGTCGCGAGTTAGAGAGTAGTCGTCATAGGGTCACTTACATCTTTTTTTTTTAAACGTGGCTAACTTTGTTGAAAATTGCTTTAGCTATAACGATGGTTCATAACACTGATGGATAACAAAATATATCCCGTGGTGTATGAAACTGTATCGAAATATCGGGCTCTCGTTCCACGATATTACAGATACTGTAATTATTTTAAGCGTTGAAACTCAATGTAGATGCATTTTATGTCATAAAAATAGACCATTACTAATATTAGATACATTAAAATTCGATAGAACCACAGCGAGGCCTGCGCACAACACATATATACGTGATAAATGGGTAAAAATATAAATAAATGTAGGTTATGTGAGTTAACCGTATAAATTAAGTCTTTATACTTAGAGGTGGGTCGTCGACAGTTTTGGCGTCGACGAAACGAGACCGTTTACCGTCGACTGTGAACCAGTCTAAGAAACCGTTCAATTTTTTTTCGACTAGTTTACGCCATAAACGGAATAGCCTAAACTAAAATAATAGTTGTGAATAGTCTATCCGTTCATGCTTAGTAAACAGTTGAAATTAACTGTTCGTTCATTCAACGCCCACCTCTACTTTGTATCCTTTTTGGGTTAAAGGGTCAAAAATTTCGAGAAATTCACGCAGGAAAAGTCAGGGGTGCAATTGTATTATGAAATACGACAATAATACAAATGCACTTGACGTGTTTACTTAGGCATAGCTATTAAAAATGCATGCGTCGATAACAGACGTACTGAGTAATTACGTGACTATGCGAGGTAAATTGACTTTACGAGAAAAAACCTGATAAGGCAATTTATTACGGATAAGTGATATTGTAAAGAGGCCATCATGTAATATTCTTTGTAGGTAACTACGAGTGTTATGTGTCAAATCAAATGTATGATATAATAAAAATGTTAGGTACTTATTTAATTAACATAATCAATCAACTCAATCAATTTTTCCCTTAAAAATGAATCCCAGAATTACCCACCCCGAATTACTCCCAGCAGAAAGGTGCCTATGACGCTCGCAGTGTTCCCAAGTTGAATACGAGCAATTTAATTCTAAAACTGAAACTAATATCAGTGTTCCAAATTTCAACTAAATCCGTTCAGACTATCGTGATTGACGATTGAGCAACAAACATAAAAAAATTCGCCTTTATAATATTAGTAGGACAGGACGTTCCTTGATATCATAAATATACCAAGCATTATTAGTTCGATTTCAAAGTTTTACCAAGCGGTAAGTACCTACATGGGTTCACAGTGACGTCATATCGTCTGCAGTTTGATAACCAAAACCGGTAACATGTAGGTATTATAGGCACTTACGTCAAAGACAACAATAAATTTTGTGATGCTAGTTGGACTCTTACAACGCAGTTTCTAAGAAAAAATATAAGTGTAGGTATTATTTTCAAAGTTTTACCATGTCTGGTGGCACTATAGCAATGTATTTAGGATACTGTAAACATTACCTACTTGTATCTATAATATTTACAACGCATGATAAAATTGAAACTATTAATTAATTGTTTATGTATAAGCATTTCATTGCAGTGTAAGCAGTTAAATTCAGTCACTATTGGGACATGGAATTTTTTATTGCAAGAAGAGTGTCCACAGAAATTGACCAAATCTGGATTGGTCGATGACGCATGTCTGCCATGTTTCAAGGAAGACTTCTTTGGCCAGCGCTGTTGATTATGGCTTTGACTCTCTCTCTTTCGAGAAAAAGCTTCTAGTTCGATCAGTCGCAACATAAGTGGATTACTTATGGTGTATTGTTTTGGGGTAACAGTACGTACGTAATATAACAAGGTGCAGCTAATACAGGCAAATAAGATAAAACCAATGCGGTAGCTACACGTAGCGGATCCGGTTTTGCAGTTTTCTCCACGTAATGCAGGTCTGTCCATTTAAGTACCGCCTCCAGGTTGCCGAGCTAAAAATAACCTCTGGCCGGCATAGCAGCAGCCTGCATTCCGGCCACGGGGGCGTTTCTGAACTAACCTTTTTGCTGCAATCTCAACGCAACACACGCAACTAATTTTAAAAACATTTGTAAAACAAACTAATATTTGTAGTGTGCAAATATTGAAAAAAAAATTGAATGTCAACAACGTCTATTTTTTGGAATTTATTTATTGCTATAAAACTGCTCAATTAATTTTCATGCAATTTATTAGGAACAACACAATTCATTTTTCGAACCGTTTCACGTTAACAAAAAAACCAACGAACTAAGAATTTTCTCCTTAACATACGTTAATCATTAAATAGTACATTGTTTTATAGGATGAGTAGCAAGTAACACGCATACGGACCGCCTGATGGTAACAAGATCCTGATGACAAACATCTGCAATGTTAACAAGCGATGGCCACCACAAATTGAAGATGCTGAGGAAGTTTTTTCAGTCTGAAGAGTTGTTTAAAGTTGCCCATTTTAAATTTCTGAACAGATACATGAAGTAGGTACGGTACGTAAGTACACTATGAGCACATGAACTAATTTATGTGTTTACGACCAAAGTCCTGACTAAAAATATTCTCTGGTTAACCAGAATGGCCCGTGACCATTTAAAATACTTACAAGATTGGGTTTACGATTTGAGACGAGATCTTATAAGGAGTATGAGTCATTGCATTTAAAATAAATTAACATTTAACTAAATGGACTGAAAAAAAATGTATACGTGCGATTTCGCTTTCCGTTTTAAAGGTCGTAAAAACCTCGTAATTATTACAAGTATTTAAATGTATTTTTTTACAAGAAAGGCAAAAACAACCGATTCGTCTGATAGTAAATGGTTCAAAAGGCTCAAAGACAACGACTCTGTTCGAAAAATACTTCAAAGATTGGAACATCGCCATAAAGTTGCGTCTGTATTTTATCTGATCCATTTAGAAGAGTGAATGATCTGTCTGTCTTGCCCTTTTTTCTGCCGGACTGCCCGCAACTGGAGAAACCCCACATCGTTTCATGGTTCGAACGAAAAGGTTAGACTCTACTTTTGTAATAAGGACTTCTAAGATATGGGTAGGTATTAATGATGGATACCAATAAGACCTACTAAACTAAGGATATTTTGGGTGTCTTCAAGTCATGAATGAATGGGTTTTTTGGTAAACACTCTCATATTCTATGCCACTATTCACATCGTCTTATATTCTATGACATCGGCTAAGATGGCGGTTAAGTACAAACTATCAATAAAAAAAGTGACATTAACTGAGTGTACACAGATAAAAAATTACATGCTTTGTTCTGAACTTCAATCATGTATTTAACGGCATACCCTTTTAATCAAGGCGTATAATTTTATTTTTCTTTCTTATTCATGAGATCTGTGAATGAAGAATCAAGAATGAGCCAAGGAGAATTACGCATAAAAGGTTAATATTCCAAAAGTGAGGTGTACAAATGATCATGAGCCAGTTCTTTAATGCGATGGACCCAGAAACAGCGACGAAATTGACGAGTGATTCATTTATTTAACTGTTAATACATAAATAACTGAAATAAATCTGTCTGTTGGTACAAAAGAGGGTTAACTAGCAAATAATTGTTGGTTAGTAGGTTTGTTAATGTTTTAGAAACGCTAAAAGGAAACATATATTATTGTGACGAAATAGGATAGCGTTTGTCTATGTATTCATCTGATGGAAAGCAAGTCTGAAATTAACAAGTTTGTACACGAAGCACCCCTATTAATTCTACTCTTGGAGATTACAGGTTTGTATTGATTGTTTTTAATAGTAAGCTTAAGTTTAGTAGTAAGCTCCCACCAACTCGCCAGGTAGAAGGCGACTTTGTGGCCGAAGATGAAGCATTTTTCGTAGAATATTCTCGACTTCTCAACTCGAAGACACCCAGGTTGTAAGTTTCAGGAGACAAGGAAGATGGCAAAGTATTACAAACCCTGCCGGTTCACATTGAAAATTTAAGCGATTTTTTAATAAGAGTCGGTGGTAGATCTACTGTGTAGGTATAAGTTCTTCTATTACTATTACTTTTTCCAGAAATACCGAAGCTGAGATTTTAACATTCTTGTCCTTTGATGCAAAAAAGAAGTGAAAAGCGTGTAATGCGTATCCAAATATGAAGATGTAGCCAGATTATAGAGCATCTATAATTGTATGAGGAAAACCGAAAATAACTTACGACCGTTACTTTAATTTAAAAGCTTAGGATACAACCCGTGCCTCAGGTGAGTGTTACCATTATAAATGGTTTGCTAATAATTAATGGAGTGAAATGACGCAGCGGTAACTTGAACGGGTGTGATTCTCATTCATCTATTCTGGGTTAATGAACTACACTAATTTTGGTTAGCTTTGAATAAAAAAATATTTAATACCCTAATTGTATTATTATAGAACTATCAGTTTTTGATTTGTTACACAACAAGAACAAAATTAAAAATTTTGATTAACCCCCGACTACCTTGGATTTGTTATCTGTACAACGTTCTACTAGTCAAGCCCTTTCATTTGATACCCATATTAAGGGAGTTGTGAAAAAAGAAATGTATTTCACCATTTTGTGGTAGCGGCCATCTTGGATTTGAAAATTGTCATAGTGCAAAGTATTCTATTAGTCAAGCCCTTTCGTTTGATACCCATATTGTGGTAGTAGTGAAAAAAATATAATAATTCGCCATTTTGTGGTGGCGGCCATCTTGGATTTGAAATTTGTTATAGTGTATAGTATTCTACTAGTCAAGCCCTTTCATTTGATACCCATATTGAGGTAGGTTGTGAAGAAATATTTTGTCCGCCATTTTGTGGAGGCGGCCATTTTGAATCGATATTAATCAAACATAGCTAAGAACATCCGCACGGATATTAACCTTCAAATAAAAAAAACCGCATTGAAATCGGTCCTTCTGTTTGAGCTCTACGGTGCCACAGACAGACACACACACACACACTCAGACAGACAGACAGACATCGACGTCAAACTTATTACACCCCTTTTTTTGGTCGGGGGTTAAAAAGGGCGCTCTCAGCCCCCAGTATGTGAATAAAACTGCAGTTTTATCCACATACAAACCTACTCTAATTAGAGTAGGCTTAGAACATTAAACGTCAAACAATGTTCGACCGGACGACGTAGAATCGGAATAGGAAAGTCGCGAGTTTATTTCGAAATTGCGTTTTTCGTAGAAAGAGAGTAAACGTCCAGACACTTTTTTCTTAAACTAAAATTTCACCCGTGTCTTTACGACATAACATAACTGGAGAAAAAATGTAGTTATTCAATTGATAAAAATAACGTCATCATCTACAAACAGTTTTGACTAGTAAGTTCTTCTCTACTGGCAACCCTAAACTCGAATGACACGGCCTCAACCGGTTTCGAATACCAATCAGAAGACTAGAACACAAAGTTTCGCATGACCGCCTGATTTCCACGACACAAAGATTTTATAATATTTCGTTTACGTTGTCCAATAACTTACGCATTCAGTTAGAATAACAATGAATGATAAGACAGGCGAGTGGGCGTTTCATGAATGAAATACTGGTAGAAATCGCGTCATCACGCCTAGCCTTTGTCACGAGATTAGCCTTAAATCTTTACACAGATTTTTGGGTCTTTGTGTTCTTTTGACGTCATAAACATCCAAGAGAATTCCTAGAAAATTTGCTGTGGTGGCAAATTCGAATGTCTTTTATTTCGGTTTTTAACTTGGTTCCAAACTTCTCAATTTGGTTGTATGTTTTTGGTACTGTATCTTATGCGATAGCGACGCCAATTGTGAATCGATTTTAATGATTATTTTTTCATTGGGTAGATCATAGTTCAGAGTTTATATAAATTATTTCGAAATCCGTGTAGCGGTTTTTGAAATATGAACAAAAATCTAATTTCATGTATTAATAGATAGATGTAGTGATAGATTATTGTGAAATTTTTTAGTTTCTGAATTTAATTTTATATTGAAGGTTGTTTTGGTTTTTTTGAGACAAATTATACAATCTCGAGGTCACAGGGAATCCCGGCTACGCCTCTGCATCCAGCATCCGCTGATCCCTCAGATAAACTCTCAGCTCGTATCCCGAGGTCTCTTGAATTATGAGGTATTGCCTTCATCAAGTAAGACACAATAAAAATGTAATAATTATATAGTTGACTAAATTATCTTTTAAAGTTTCTAGAATGATGTAAAATGTAAGTAAAATTACGTTATTCGTAAAAGGCTTTTAGTCTAGATACTAGATGATATGCATTATTCCTTAACAATATTGAGTTACGTCAGCTCACAAATAGATACCTTCGTTGACTTTTCACGCTGAAAAATAAAAAGATATTTTATGGAGAATGAGGTTTTATGTATTCTGAATATTTAAGTTTTAATATTAAAGTAGCAGGGAGAGATAGCTACATTAATACTACCAATTAACATAATCGGACTTGACAACCCTTCTAATATTATACATGTGTAAGTAATTATGTCTGTACATTATGCTTTCACACCTACTGAATTCTTGCAATAAAATTTACTACAGAGATAGACTAGATCTTGAGAACGGACACAGGCTACTTTTCATTCGAAGAATTGCTTTTAAAGGGGGTGAAATAAGAGGCCAAAAGTTTATATGGAATTTTTGTCCCTTTTTAAGTTAGAAACTAATTAGGCTTCTGACTAGACATAGATAAGTACCTAAGACATTCAAAGTTTGTAAATTTATTCGTAATGGCCGAAAATAAATAATCGTGAAAAATGTAAGAGAGGTAACATCGCGAGACACTGATAGTCAAATAATATACTCTTATGAATGTTTTCAAATATTCTGTCTTCGTCATTCGTGAGCTCAGTATGTTGTGGGTTACTATTACGTAAGCTATTGTAGAATTATGTAATTAACACGCCCATTGAATACATAATAACACCTAAAATTTTATTGACAATAACACGAGACAAATATTTTTCTGCGACGTTTGTACGAAAGAATTTGCAAATTTTGGCGTAGTGCGAGCAGAAAAACTTTATGTTGTGCGACTTCTTCGAAATCTCTTTTTAACATAAATATGTACTTGAAAAAATACGGAGGCTCTCAATTCTTAACAATCGTTTTAACTATTATTTAATTAAGTAATCTTCGGCCGAGGTTTGTGGGTTCGATTCCCACCTAGTGCAAATATGTATTTGTGTGTCTGGGTGTTTCAAAAATAAGTATGTATTTACAACTATGCAAGTATTATATCAGTAATACGGCTACCATTATACAAGCTTTAGCTCAGTTAGGGGTCCGATGGAGTGGCGTGTGAAATGCCCATCAATATTTTGTCTGCCACCTCCTGATATTTCGGTCGCGTTACAACAGAACGTCTACTCTCTTTCTACAAAACATAATATCGAAATAATTAGCAACTTTCCTAGTTTTTTTTTTTTTTTTTTTTTAACTTTTAGAGGTTTACACTTGACCGCCATCTCGCCTGATGTTAAACGACAATGCGGTCTACGATGGAGCGTGTTTACCTAGAAATAACCGATTCATTCTCGATTTGAAGACACAAAGATTGTAATCATCGGGGAAAACCCACTCAGGCAACGTATTCCACAGCCTAGACGTTCTTATCACAAAATTAGAGTCAAATCTCTTCGTTCGTGTCTTTGGAACATCAACCATGAAACGATGTCGCTTTTTCGAGCTACGAGCATTCCGATAAAAAAAAGGTCCTAGTCCGGTTCTACTTTGTTTCGTCCAATCTAACATTGTTTGACTCTAATTAGAGTAGGCTTAGAACATTATACGGACGAAACGACGGATCGAAGTAGAACTGGAGTAGGAAAAGTCGCGAGCTTATTCCGAAATTACGTTTTTCGTAGAAAAAGAGTAGACGGCGCGTCGTCCAGCCATGATCACGAAAAATATTTTTTTTTTTTTTAAATAAATGGTGACGAGACGAACCGGACATGTGCCTGATGGTAAGCAACATGCCTGACACATAACAGCACAGTGACACGCAGCTATTGGAACATGAATAGTCCAAATCATTATCTAGCACTGCACTGCGCTCATCACCCAAAGATATAAGATATTATATCTCTAAGCCCTGTAATTACTCTGGAAACATCCTTCAAACCGGAACACACAGTATTATCCTACTATCCTACAATTATTATAAAAGTGGAGTAAAAGCTCTTTGTCCCAGTCATTGGAACATCAACCATAAAACGACGTCACTTTTTGGAGTTACGAGCAGTCTGATAGAAAAAAAAGAGCAAGATGGTGTTAGATCAAGTATATCTGTATCACACTCTCCGAAATGTATCCGATAGAATACCGATAAAATTGCAAGTTTGCGGCATGCTCTGCGTAATAGCAATTGAATTACATGTGACATCAGGAAGTCTAGATTCAGACATGCGCCCACGCATACACAAAACCAACATGCAAATTGGGAGCTCCAAAACACATGCGTTATATCACGAGAGCTGTTAATCATAAAATATTATTTATATTCTAGTGTTGTCCTACATGACATAACCGGGCACAAGGAAACTGATTATACTTGGATGTATAATACGGTAAGCATACATCTTAATTGATTAGATTATTCTAGTCACGTTACTATCTGCCTGTGACTTCTAATCGTTATATATACTAGCATGGTTCCGTGGTATCACCTGTGTTGTTCCCGATTCGATCAATTTAACCCCTTGAAGGTAAAATTCGTACTAACTTTCACGATTTGAAGTTAATATTACACAGGAATTAATTATATTGAAAATATTACACAGGATAAGGTCTACACAGGGCCTTCTCCTTTTCAATAAGTCGCATTCAAAGTTACTTTTAACTAGCTTTTATCCGCAACTTTATCCGCGTGAAATAATTATAAAGGTTATCTTTTTACCAGGTTTCCTAGTTTTTTTTTTGTTAAAAGACACACTTATTCACGTTTAAATTTAAATTTGCATTACTACGTGTTAATCATCATACATTTTCATCTACATAGAAAGCAATAAAAATATGAACTTTCATACCTTTTTCGCATTAAAAAGTAAAAGCTTACGTGCCAGGTGTCAGGCTATCTATATCCAGACCATCTCTGTATCGCTTCAGTAATTTAGCCGTGAAAGCGAAACAGACGAACAGAGGGTGACATATGATATACGAGTAAACCTACCTAGTACGAAATAATAAATATTAAAAAAACATACTTTAGTAAAATATGGATTAATATTATTTTTTTACAAATGACTAATTTACTATTTGACAAATGACAAATATGACATTGTGACAAAAAATACATACATAAATACATCTAATATATAAAATTCTCGTGTCACAGTTTTTGTTGCCATACTCCTCCGAAACGGCTTGACCGATTTTGATGAATTTTTTTGTACTTATCCGGTATCTATGAGAATCGGCCAACATCTATTTTTCATCCCCCTAAATGTTAGGGGTAGTCCACCCCTAAATTTTTATTTTTATTTTTAGACAAATTTTTTAATTTCTATTATTTTATGATACAACATACAAAAATACATACAATCCTCAATTTTCACCCTTCTACGATCAACCCTTATTTTTTAATAGCCGTTTTAGTAATTTAATCATTTTTCCTCTCCGGTCGAAAACTGATCAATCGTCATTGTGACAGGTGTCACTTCTGGGACCCAGTAAACAGCACGATAATTTGGGGATCAAAGGTAGCCTATAGCATATATATAGTTAGAACACGCTAATCTCGGGAACTACTGGACCGATTTAAAAAAATCGTTTACCGTTATTTCATATGTTCGTAATCCTTGACCGCTGTAGGTTATATACATGTACCACGGGCGAAGCCGGGGCGGGCCGCTAGTCGTTCTATAAAATCTATTCAATGTATGCATTTTTGCCACATCCCGGCCCCAGCTCAGCAAAATGCCGGTTAGATCCAACCGGCGCTGGTCTTCCGCGATGACATTTAATATAATTCCGTCATAATATTTAATTATTATTGTGTTATTAGTATCGATATACAAGTACCTTTATAAATCGCTTTCGTCACTATGTTTTTAGTTGTTATATACAATACAATATAAAAACAATTTATTACACAATTTAGTAAGTCTGAATCTTATAGTCTGCACGTATGTAGATATTAGTTGATCACATCGCCTCCAAATTTGGCAATAACACCATAGAATATAAATTAGTTAGTACCGGAGTAGTGACTAACAGCTTATTTATATTCCTTATCTATTTACATAACGAAGTCTTTCCACACATAGCCATGCCTCTGTCTGTAACCGGTCGGACGGGTTCCAAAGTGTTCAAACGGTCAGACCTGTACTCATTTCCTAACGTTAAATTTACTGGCAATGTCGAAGATATTGCCTGGTTTTCTCGTGTCTATTGGAGTTTGGAAATTTGAGGTTACGTGCTTGGAATTAATAGTTTGTCGAGGCAAATGTCAAATGTAGTGAGATTCAGAGAGTGCTATCAACTTTTGCGGCTTAGTCGAATGAGTTTGCAATTTTTTTAAAGAATAATAGTTATGTACTTGATCGCCATCTTGCCTGATGTTAGGCAATGATGCGGTCTACGATGAAGCTTGCTTATCTAGAAGAAACTGATTCACTCGTAGACTTGTAGACACCAAGATTGCAGCCATAAGGATAACCCACTCAGGCAATGCGCCAAACGATGACACTTTTTCGAACTACGAGCCTAGAGTATTATAGAAAATAGGGCTGTATAAAATCATGCAGATCTGCACCATACTTTCCGAAATGTGTTCGATAAGCAAACAAAGCGGCGACGAACATTATAAACACTTTTAAAACTAAAGGATTTTACGAACAAAAATGTCTTACGACGCATCTCTATCGAATGACGCGTTTGGTCCGTCTGTCGTCTAGACTCTAGAAGACCAGCCGACTACGTGATTCGCCAAATTATACATTTTAAACCCTCTACACACGAGCCCTAAAATCAGAGGAAATTACGTAAAAGTAGTGGAGAGGAACCTACCATAAATCACCAATCATATGGTGCGATGTAGAGTCCTCTCCACTACTTTTACGTAATTTCCTCTGATTTTAGGGCTCGTGTGTAGAGAGTTTTAGTCCTATCGGGCAGTAAGTAATAAACAAAAATTACAACACAAAAATTACAAAATTACGAGAGTGAATCGGTTTCTTCTAGGTAAACACGCTCCATCGTAGACCGCATCGTCGCTTAAAATCAGGCGAGATGGCGGTCAAGTGTAAACCTATAAAAGTTAAAAAAAAAAACAACAACAATTTATTATTCGTGTATTAATTAAGCGAATACATAAATCGTCTTGCAAATACACGCAGGAATCCATATTTGTACTGGAGCTATTACCTCAGTTTAAAATATCAGTCATAAAGCTTTTAGCTTTAAGTTTATATTCGTATAAATTGGCCTTACATGCGTATTACGCATTTAGTTCGAAAACCTTGTAAGAATAAATAGAATGAGTTTTTAAATGGGTTCATATTTTGTATCAATGTAAAATCCGCGTTCAACTTGTTAAACGTAGTTTAGGTATACGGCAAATTACTTACGTCTTTGTTTTAATTATCACTTATAAATACTACTTTTCATTATTATAATGTGAAAGTTTTAATCATATCAACAATTTAAATAAGTAATGTTTATTGTTAATCAAATAAATTTATATAATAATTTCACTATGTACCTAGAGCTGCGGAAGGCTAGAAATTGTTACTTAACAGAAATCTGGACCAGAGCGCCCAAGATACAGGCTCAGCCTAGTTTGGGGCTCAACGTTAACTGTGTAGTATTTGATAAGGAAGTAATTATAAACTCTCTTTGTAAAATGTAGTGGTAATATTTAAGGAATGAATAAATGAATTAAAAATGAATTAAATGAATTAAATGAATCTAAGTGACTACAATTAACTTTGTGAAACAAAAACCCCTACATATAATAAAAGAGATAGGTACAACGCTAAAACAAATTCAAAAGCAACCACACGTTTTATCATACTCGTATTTAATGACAGGGCTTAGAGATATAAGATCTTAGATCTCTGGGTGACGAGCGCAGTGCAGTGCTAGGTAATGATTTGGACTCTTCATGTTCCAATAGCTGCATGTCACTGTGCTGTTATGTGTCAGGCATGTTGCTTACCATCAGGCACATGTCCTGATCGTCTCGTCACACTTTATTTAAAAAAAAAAAAAAAATATTTAGAAAAGAGCTGATTATGACGGGTTTTTAACAGTTTAAAATAGATGTCAGTTGTAAAAACATATGTCAATTCCACTATCATCATCAATGTCGGCCTGTTATCGGCCTCTCTTTGTGTACGATACTTCTTCCGATTTCATGACACCCTTATTAGTTCACGATCCCAGAGCCACCAGACGTCACGTATTTTCTGATGGATGAAATGTGGACGATTCAGTAGAGTTAATACGTACTAAAAACACATGCTTGCCCGATAACTTGCTTAGACGGCCGATTATGAGATATGGGGTCCAAAATATACATTACTTTCACCGAGTTTTAAAGCGTCTGTTAAGCAAAACGACCGACGGAAAGTGTCTGGGAATATTGAGGCTTATTTTTAAACATATTGCCTATAACATACGTGAAAATCAGTTATCAGAAAATACGTGAAGTAAGTAATGTATCTTTTGGACCCCATATCTCAAAATTGGCCGACTAAGCAAGTTAGCGGGTAAGCATGTGTTCTTAGTACATACTAACTCTACTCAATCGTCCACATTTCATCCATCAGAAAATACGTGACGTCTGGCGGCCCTGGGATCTTACTCTATATTTTTTATAGTATAGAGCTATAGAATAACGGGACATGTGTCTTCATACAGATCTCTTCAGTAATACATATACAGGGTTATTGGCAATCAGTCTCCATCCTTTCAAGGGGATGTTAGGTACATTAAATACGTAATCTTTTGTTTTACAGTTTATAAAAATACGTATTTTTCCCATACCAAGTTAAAAAAAGTCTAAAATCATAGTACTCTTCGTAATAAGAGGTGCGTGCTCATTAACGCTCGATAAATTATTTGCCAAATTGGATAAACACTAAACAGCTGCTAAACAGTGCTAAAAAGGACTACCAACACAATTTTTTTTTGGGATATGTACTGAGTTTTAACAAAAGTTGTTTAAATATACAAAACATGTCCTTAAACGGATGCAGGCTGATTACCAGTAACCCTGTATAGGCACGTGAAAGAGTGACAAACATTTATACATAGACACTCACAAACTTTCCAATTTTTTATATTAGTAGGAAGTAGAATGTAGCGAAACCAAAAATTAAATAAAATCAGTTTCATACTTTCATAAGAAAACATCAAGAAGATTATTTTACCAATTAAAATTTGGTCAACTCAATCCAATACCATTAAGTGAATAATACCTTAAAATTGAAGATTATTATGTTATTGAGATACGAAAATTGTGGACGGAACATGTCTTTCGACGAAGAGATCCATCAGTGTCGTTCATTAGGATGGGAAACCTCAGAAGGCGTAATTCCGTAACGTAATTACATTTAGGTATCAAACACGATACGATGGAAAATTCAGACTCATGCACGTTTATTTAGCTACATGTCATCTATGTATTTTACCTTTTTTTTTAATATGAAGCGACACATAACATTTTACCCTAGTAACTCAATAAGAAGTTTTCATTTGAAAATATTATCTTATATATAATATCTTACTATATTATAGGTATTCTAAAAACGTACAACAACTTTATTCACCTGTGACATTGTTCATTTGTTTTTTTATAACTTGTGGCGAGTTTACTTTGAATGTATGGAGTATACAAATTGTGACGAATTTACTTTGTGGCGAATCGCCTATAACCCATCCTAACGTGTCACATGACCTATCTGTCAAATTCAATTCAAATCAAATTCATGACATAGGGTATTAGCAAAGACGTTGAAAAACAATTCGAAATCTATGGGTGTTAGAGTGCCCCGCGGCTTCAGCCACGTAGTACCCGGCCTTCTACCGCCTACCTAACTACGGCTTTGGCTTTGCTATTGCCATATCTATCATTTCAAACGAAAAGAAAAGAGAGAGAAACATCATAGGTAAGACAGTTTTCGTTCGGCAGTAGACACACCGATCCTGTTATTTTTGAAGTGAAAACATCTTTTAGCACAGCACAGACAGTTTTTTCGCGGGCTGTGAACTCAGACCAACTATGGTTAAATCCTCGAAGGCTGTGAATTGAATTCTAGTGTCACGCTCGGGAATGATAAGAAATCTTCGGATAAACTCAAGAACACGGCCATGCTCATGGTCACGCCCTCCGGTATCACCCGCGTAGTTTCCAAAGTAAGCTATTAAATTCCGAGTTATAAGTTGTCACTTATATCGGCAGTTCCTATGACTACCAATTTTTTTCGGGATTAAAAATAGCCTATGTTTCTGCTTCCAAAATATATGGTTAAAAGGTATAAGTAGACATAATTATTCAAAATAGTAGTTCATTATATACCGCGAAATCTTTTGTAGCAATCTACCAACGTATTTCGCTTCTAGTTAATTCGTCAATTACGTTTCGTCTCTTCCGAGTAGTTGATGAGGAAAAATTACGCTTCAAAACAAGATGCTATTCAAGTTCAGAGCAAAATCAATATTTCATTTTCGACGTAATCTTACTTACATGTAGGCTTGCTTGAATAGCCGAGTGTTCTAGAGAAAAACTGGTCATACCTGTGAACAAGAGATTTCTAGAATTAGGCATGAATAAATAAATATTGGAGGACATTTCATGCATAATACAATCTGACCCTAAACCAAGCAATGCTTGTAGCTTGTAGTAATAACTAGAAGCCAGATCAAATATCTGGTTAAAATCCTACGCGCAACGCTGTCTTTTCGAAGTCATGTACATAATGAAACGGAGAACGAACACATCACCACAAGAAACCGGCGTGTTCCATTTTTATTTTTTTATAGTTTTTTGGTAAATAGGTTTATGGTCTTGATGGTAAGTGACGACGCGGCCTGGATGGAGCGTGTTTACCTAGAAAAAACCTATTCACTCTCGATTTGAAGACACCAAGATTATTTACCATCGGGAACCACCCACTCAGGAAACTCATTCCACAGTCTAGACGCTCTTATCACAGAAGTTTTTTTGACGTGACAACGTCTTATAAATTGGTTTGCCGGGTGACACTTCAAGAAACTGCGTTACGCTCCGCTCACGTTATGCGCTCACAACGAGAGCGAGTGAGAGGCACGCGTCCCTTCCACTAGGGCATGGTTAGCCCGCCTAAGAGCGAGAGAGACAGACATAAAAAGTGAAAGACACGCGTCCCTTCCGTAAAATTATTTTACCACTCAAAGTCGTTGTCACGTAAAACTTTCGCCCGTATACCGACTTTACAGGCAACTAATTTTTTTTAACTTTTATAGGTTTACAATTGACCGCCATCTCGCCTGATGGTAAGCGAATATGCGGTCTACGTTGGAGCGTGCTTACCTAGAAGAAACCGATTCACTATCGATTTCAAACCAAGATCATAACCATCAGGAAAACCCCTCTCAGGCAACTCAAAGGTCAAGGTGGTATTGGATCATGCAGATCAGTTGCACACTCTCCGAAGTGTTCCAAGAATCTTTCGAAGGTATGCGTGATACCCAAACTGGACCAGAATGATTTATGGCTTTGACTCCTTGCGACAGAATTCCCCGAATACAAGCAGTGTGACCATTTAGCATGCTGATAGAAATAAAGGGCTCAATGGTAAATTGCAGAGAGATACAAATTACGTAAAGTTTTGTACGGCGATAAAATGGCGTTAACAGACGATTAATAAAACTCTGAGACAGCTAACTCGTTCGTGATTATGTCACATGTCCACCTTGAATAAATGTAGGCGTGGCACACCGTCACCGGCACCGAGAGTCCAACAAAACAAGTCTTCGTACTTACCGGCAATCATTATTATACCTATATATTAGGAACTAACAATCAGTTCCGGCTTCGTGCGGATATTGTCACTTAGAGAGTATTAATCGAAATAAAAGCTATCCTATCTCTCAAGTTAGATCAAACCCTGCTAATCTATACTAATATTATAAAGCTGAAGAGTTTGTTTGTTTGTTTGAACGCTAGGATCTCGGGAAGTACTTATCGGTCCGAATTGAAAAATTATTTTTCAATTGGATAGTCCATTTATCGAGGAAGGCTGTAGGCTATAGAACATAACGCTACTATCAATAGAAGCGGAGCATGAATCAAGAATGTAACAAAAACGGGGAAAAAATATTCCTTTTTGAGAGTTTTCGTTGCGCGCTTTGATATGACAGCATGTGTCTACGATTACGTCAACTTCAACAAAAAAAAATATTTTGGCTTCTATTCGGTAATGTCACCGTAATTTCGCCAATGTCCAAGATTGCGTTATTGAATATAAGCCTTTGCTAATAAAATTTGTTTCTAAATGTGAGTTGGTACGACCAATATCCGACAGGTGGGGTAGCAGGTAGCTGAAGAGGTTTTTTGTTTGAAAGGATTGAAATCCTTTCCCCTTATCCCGTTGGATATCTACGGGATCCCGATGATTGCTATATAATGTACCACGGGCGAAGCCGGGGCGGGCATCTAGTATATTATAAACGCAAAGTATGTAAAAATTTGAAATTTAGTAGTGGTAGGACTATTAGCAGAGTCCGCCTGGGGAAGTACCACACCTTTGCACATTACTGTGTTCCGGTTTGGAGGGCAATGTTTTTAGAGAAATTATAGGGCTTTAGAGAGATAACATCTTAGATCTCTGGGTGACGAGCGCAGTGCAGAGCTAGGTAGGTAATGATTTGGATTCTTTATGTTCCAATAGCTGCGTGTCGCTGTGCTGTTATGTGACAGGCATGTTGCTTACCATCAGGCACATGTCCTGCTCGTCTTGTCACTCTTTATTTAAAAAAAATATATATGGGGTCGGTCCCTAGTGTGGGACGCAACTTGCGTCGGTAATCTGGCACCGTCACATCTTCCAGAGACGCAAGTAGCGGCTAATTCAGCTGAGCGTCTCAAACTGCTTAAATATGCAACCCTCGGAAGCGGTTACATATTAGAGCCCTTTGGGGCTGAGACTTGAGACATTGGGCTCGTGGGGGCCGGGAGCTCATCTTATTTTCAAAAGCCTTTCCGAGCGCTTGGTCGACGTGGCGTGTGACCAAAATGCTGGCGTTTATTTGGGCCAACGCATAAGCATTGCCAAACAGTGTGGTAATGCCGCCAGCATGCTGGATACGCTTACGACTGGTAGTGGGGCTTGAACATCTTGATTGTATGTAGACGTGTAAGTCTATGGACATTACAGGTGTACTTAGTGTAAGTAGTTAGGTATGTAGTGTAGTGTAGTTTTATTGTATTAGTAGTAAAGTTAAGAGTTGGAATAACACTTAGGCTACTTTTATCACTGGAAAATAACGGAGACAGGAACTGCGCGGGCGCAGGGCACTGCTAAGAACTAAACAGTAAGTAACAGTAACAACTAAATTAAAAGTACAAAATATTTGCTATGCCTACACATGTGTACGTTTTACACGGGTTAGTTCTTGCGTAACATACTATTATATGTAAGACAGCTATGTAACAATGGAAATAATCTTGTCACTGAAACATCTTACGGTTATTTTAAGACCGCTTTGTCAAGCTGTTTATGAAAATCTAATTTTAGTTATGATATGACAATTATTCATTTAGGAAATTCTAATATCTTCAGTAACGTGGAATGTTTGACGTAAGTATAACCATTCTGCGTGGTTAAAACGACAGCATGCTGGGTATGCTTTCAACTGGTAGTATCTTCTTAATTGTATGGTTTACGGATAAAATCACCGATATAAACAACTAGATGTGCTCTAAGCACCTTTAAAATGGTAAAAAAATACACATCAGTGTGTAGTGTAAGTGGTTTACTCATCACCAATCTACTTAATCCCTAGAGTCGCTAGCGGCGAAGTTTGGTGTGGTTCTACTTATTTTGGTCGTTAACAACATATAGTAATAGGTATAAACGTCCGGCTTTCACCACTTCCTGCAATTCACTAGAAGGGAAGAAGAACAAGTGAGCTCACTCTTCCCAACGATGTTATAATTCCGTGCGCCTGACTTTGGGAGGGCACATCTTACGGTTTATATCGATGGATAAAATAATTTTGATGCGCTTGATGTAGGCAGGTTTGTAAGGTTACGTTGTAGTGATTTTTTATATACCTACTCGTACCTATCAACAAATAACCAAAATTGTCTTACTTGGACGACGTATATATGTAGATATATAGATAAATAAATGTCCAGAGGTATAAAAGAATTTCCCAGTAATGTGCCTCCATAACTTGAAATAAAAAAATCTTTATTAGATTAACAACTCAAACAACTCTATTGTTATTTTTTTATCATACAAATGACATTTGATAACAATGGCGGAGAAAGTGAAAGTGGAAAAACCAAGTTTCTACGTTGATACTGCGGAGCTGGTACTACGTGTGTTTCATATTATGTAACTCTAGTAGGTCTGGAGGCTCTGAATTCAATCAAAAAAGTACCAAAAGGCTCCTAAGGCAACGACCGCCTGTACCTCTGAGTATTTTTTCAAGTGTAGACAAATTCGTCACCACTACAAGCTTTAACAGATTCAGATTCTTTATTGACCTTCTGACCATGCTGCGTTACATTAGGCAACTCAGATACAAAGATAAGCTTCTTTTTTTTTATGAATGGCTCTTTGTGGATTAGCCTTACAATTCCGCCAAAGACACGTTAAATGATAGACCGTCAAACAAAGAGATAGGGGCCAGTAATATGAGTATTGTACTAAAATAAGCTTCTTAATATTTTTTTAAATAATTTACAGTAATTCAGTTCAATGTCAAAGCTAACAAGTCCAAATAAAAAAAAACAATTACTACACTACAGATTACGTCAAAATCACCATAAACACATATACATAATTATAAAATGTCAAAGCAAAGGCAAAATATAACAGCGAAGGAGAACATCGTGAGGACACTGGTGTGTTTTATGAATCTTTCAAGATCATGCCCCAACCGCCAAATTGGCTGAGCACTGGGCAGGCGTGGTGGATTATGACTTTGAGTCTCTCCTTGTGAGAGGAAGCCCATCAGAGTGAGTATTTAGGTTATGACAGACTTCCGACCGAGATTTGAGGAAAGTTGACTAAAAAATGAATTAAACCGTTTGTTAGATTATACAAAATAAATTATACTTACACGTATTTATTCTTTTGTTTCACAAACAAAAATCACGAAGAAGATACTTAGTGTTTTTGAAGTTTCGAGTGACGTCACGTCTAGATACGATTTTCATGTAGTCGTGACGTCACAACTTCCTATTCCGAAAGTATAATGATCTGTATCTTTGGCGATTTTTAATAATTTGATAGTACAAAAGATATGTGCCCCAAGTTTTTTGTAACCTAACTGACTGACATATATATACTTATCCTTAGATTTATTCATGAAATATTGTCGAAATAAAATTACAAAGCTGTCAAAAAAGAAATTAAATACAAAAACACGCAACAAAAAAAAATGTTACTGGTCAAATAAAAACTCCCCCACGCGCTGAGCGTCGCTCAAAGGTCCCCATAATACTGGCCGCATTCCCCCGCTGGATCGCCATGGAAATCCGCTGAACCAGATACCAGCCAGCCCGGGAATCGCGTCCTCTGTCACGCAAACTTACTTATATTTAATGGTATATTTTTGAACCAGTCATTCTTCCACTTTTACAATAGTAAAGAGTGTATACTATTTTAGTGAGTACATTAGTAAAACAGTACGTGCTATTCTAATGTAGGCTGTTTGTAGAAAGTGGCGCTATGGAACTATGATTCTATTCTATGGCTTCGTACAGCGCCTGAGGCGTTTTGGCGTAGAAATTGGTGACGTATGTTGCCTCGGAAATACTTTATTAACCGACTTCAAAAAAGAGGTTTTCTCAATTCGGTAGTAGTAGTCTTTAGTGGTAGGACTCTTGGCAGCGTCCGCCTGGGGAAGTACCATACATTTGCCAGTTATTCTGCCGCCAAGCAGTAATGTGCGAACATTACTGTTTTCCGGTATGAAGGGCAATGTTTCCGGAGAAATTATAGGGCTTAGAGACATAACATCTTAGATCTCTGGGTGACGACCGCAGTGCAGTGTAATGATTTGGACTTTTCATGTCCCCAATAGCTGCGTGTCACTGTACTGTTATGTGGCAGGCATGTTGCTTATCATCAGGCACATATCCTGCTCGTCTTGTCACTCACTCTATTTAAAAAAAAATAGGTTGTATGTTTTTTTATGTTTGTTTCGCGATAGCGACACCAATTGTGAATCGAGTTTTTTTTTTGGTATATCATAATTCTGAGGTGGTGGTGGTGGTGGTGATAATTCTTATAAACCAGAATGCAGCCATGTTGCACACTGTTGCAAATGGTATACAAAGGTGTGGAACTCCCCCAAGCGGGCTCTGCAAAGAGTCTACTACAAAACCCTTTCAACTTACATCCGTTTTACGTAAACTAGTAAATGCGTAATGCAAAGGATCTTGTTTTTATTGATGTAATCATAGACAATCGGAAGATATACGCAAAAAGTTAGTTCGAACGCGCAAAAAGTTGTTGTGCGATAAATCCAGTGCGTTTTATTTTTTTTTTTTTTTGCTTGTTTTGTAATTGCTCGATTGCCCTAATTAAGTTGTATTTTAAGCGTTCAGGCATGATTCGATAGACGGGACGAACAACATATAGTTTGATGTTTCCCAAATCAGTATAGTCACGAAGTTAAACAAACATGAAGAATCCAAATCGCATATAACTGCGTTCGTCGTCCAGAGATAAGATTTGTATGCACGTTACTGCTTGTTGGTAGATAAACAGGTAAGTGAGGTACTTCCCGTCGCAAGTCTCCAAAAAGTCCTTCCCATTCAAGATGTATGGCTCAGATATGCGTAAATATTAGATTTATTGTCTGGCTTCGAGACTTAGTGGGTAAGTACGTTAGTAACTCTGCCTGCAGAGCCGAGGGTCCTGGGTTCGTTCCCACCCTGTCAAATATATTTGTACTGTGTCTGGGTGTTTCTTCGTATAATAAATATGCATTTAAAACAATATAAGTATTATATCAGCTGTCTGAACGCCATAGTACAAGCTTTGCTTAGATGGGAGAGTATTGTGTGTGAATTGTCCACCAATAAATATTTATTTATTTATGATTAATGGACTCTACATTTTGATAAAAATCTTCATTTTTAATTCTAATTTTAACTAACAACGGCTGACGGCCATCATCATCCACAATCTTCTTAAGCCAACTGCTGGACAGTGGTATTCTATCACGCCATTTACTATTGAGTAATAACTTCAGAAAATATTATCATAACCAATTTTATCATAGATATTTATTATTGCTGGCGCCATATACAATTACCTGTCTCATAACATAATGTTCCTAGCATGTATGTAAGTAATTAGCAAGCCTAATGAACTATTGACATAATAGGTGGGCTTGAAATTACGTGTAAATATTGTTTACTAAATAATCGTAAAACGTAAGTTCATGTAGGTACAATGTCCAATTGTACATTCTACATAGGTAGAGGTATCTCTAGTTTGGCAACTAGGACAAAACTCGCTAAAATCCCGGATTTTAAGAGGCCAGAACCCGTACATGTCAACAGGTTTTTTAAACATATACTAGTAAATGCTTAGAGATTCTCTGAGGGATCGTATTCGGAAGGAAATGATCTGTCAGAGGACCAAAGCTACGGACATAGCTCAACGCATTTGCAAAAGATATGGCAATGGGCTGGTCATATTTGTCGCAGAACCGATAATTGTTGGAGTGGACGTATTCTTGATTGGAGCCCGTGAATCGGCAAACGTAGTGTAGGACATCCTGTGACTAGATTGAGTGACAATATACGGAAGACAGCAGAAAATAGATGAAGACGTATAGCGGAGGACAAAGCTGATTGGCGACCCATGGGAGAGGCCATGGGAGAGGATAGACCACAGCTGGACATAGCCAGCTGTAGACTAAGATAGCCGCTTATCTACAAAGCTTAGCATCAGTTGAAACAATTACATAGTTTCCGAGCCTATACTCGACAAATAAAATACACTCAAATATGGGCTTTACCCCATGATTTTTAAATGTAGATTATACTGGCAACACAAATTAGCAGACCGCTCGCTGTCAGCCGTTTACTAATGTATGTTGCCAATGTCATCTATATTTTAACGAGTATGACATAAAGCCCATATCTGAGTGTAGATACGAAGTGACGAATTGACGATAGATGTAAGGCAGTGACTGAGCGTGTAGAAAATTATCGGGCTGAATGCATTGATAGTCCAAAAGTCGTATTTTGGGAGAATTTTTATATAAGTACTCTGGTAACGTGGGCTGTTTCATGTGATGATAATGATGTTTGGTTACAACTCTCTCCATTTATATGTTTTGAGACACGGTTATGTATCAGAACTATGTTAATGTCTTTTATTTTTAAACATTACTAATTGCTATAGTTAGGTGTTGATGCGTTTGGTAATCATTGATGTTTTTCGTAATGGACTTTATAAAGAGGACTACGGACTACAGACATAAGTTAAAAACCAACATAACGTATGTTTTTTTTAAAATTTGGAACGTAATTTTTATTTTGACATTAATAATCGACAGAGCGACACCTATCGGAAGATTCGGAAGTAGATTTTCCAGTTCGAATCTTTACCTAACCTTGTTACAACTGGATTTATTACAACTGTTAATGAATAACTGGCACAATAATATACTTTAAAATATGTTCAAGTAAATCAACCGATTGCTATAATTAAAATAATACTTCATTCATAACATAATAGATAATAATTTACACCGACGCGACATGTACAATTTATCATATTATTCTTTTGAGAAATATATGTCAAGATCGAATTACCCGTATCATTAAAATGAATGACATAATAATAAAAACAGTTGAGATGTATAAAAAAATGTAAATAATTGACATAATAATTATACCACTATCAGATGTTGTCATATAAAGACTACTCGAAATAAAAACTATCCTATCGTTGAAGTTGGATCAAATGGCATACAGTGTGCAAATTTGAAAAAAATAGCAATAATAGCATACGGTGTGCCAGATGGTACGAGTAAATGACATCCGTCACTTTTGGATCTGCAACATTAGTGATATTGTCGACGTTTTGCGGCCAATTTAAAGGTGTTTAATAAAAATATCTCATTAAATTTAAAGTATTAATTTTATGTAAAACTACATAAAATATACCTATTCCACAAAAACTACGGTTTGCCTTACCTATTATTTATACTTTTTTTTAAATTATGAGCAATAAAAAAACATTACACACACTACAATGTATTTGTCACCAGCATATTTATTATTTACTCTTTTGTTTACTTTTTAAGGCTAGGCTCGTCACTTAGTGGGTAGTAACTCTGCCTGCGAAGCCGAGGGTCGTGGGTTCGATTCCCATCCAGAGCAAATATTTGTGTGATGAATTCAAATATTTGTTCCGTGTCTGGGACATTATCAGTAACAGTTTCGACCACTTGGCGACATTTATTTTATAAATATACGGCAATAGACGCATTGACGTATAAGTAGACAAATTACTAAAGTAATTTAGATTAATAAAAAAAACAATAAAAAAAATATACAAATCATGGCGCCTATCTGACGCTTAAATATCAGGTGGGCGCAATCTACATATTTTATAATTGATTTATTGTCTCATTTGAAAATGACTCATTATCTACTCGTAGCAGTGGCGTCGCATGAACTATTAAGGGCGTGGGTAAAATCACAGCTTTTTATAGAATAGAGTGACGAGACGAGAAAGACATGTGCGTGATGGAAAGTGACATGCCTGCGCTATTGGAACATGAAGATATTAAAATCATACCTAGCACTGCAGTGCGCTCGTCACCCAGAGATATGAGGTGTTAAATCTTTATGCTCTGTAATTTCTCTGGAAACATTGCGTTTCAAGTCGGAACACAGGTATGTTCTCGCATTACTGCTTGGCGGTAGAATAACCGGAAAAGAAGTGGCACTTCCCCAGGCCGAAACCAGGCAGACTGCAAAGAGTCCTACCACTCAAAAGGTTTGCTTTGCATGGCCGCTTTTCTTTCGTTCCCAAGACCTACCTAATAAATATCTCCTTACTAAACTTTAAGAGTCGGACTAGGAGGTAAAACTAGAAAGTATATTTTATTGTCATTTCAGGTTCAGAAGTAATGTGGCCAATATTTTTCAGATTTTTATTTAATTGTAAAATTAAGGGCGTACCCCGAGCAAATAACCTTGAGTATTTCTTACCTCGTCGCGCACCGCAAGAAAGAGCAAGAGAGAAACAGTAGGATTTGTCGCTGTTTTACGCTCAAATTTTAGAATAAACTCTTTATAAAATCAGATTTTGTTTTGAAAAAAATATTTGTACCAAAATGTTCGTAATGGAATTGCCTATCCGTTGGTGTAAGTACAAAATCCAAATAATGGCGGATTTTCTAGTAGATGCATGATAATTCCAATTATTTCTATTTTTATGGTGTCGTGAGGAATTTAACAAAAAAATCCATTAAAAAAATGCAACTACCATTTTGAAGCCAAGAAATGGTAGAAATTTAATGTATTTTTTACCAGTTGATGTTTGTTTTGGCTAATGAGTAGATAGCTCTGAAAATTGGACAAAACCCCCGTTTTCTGGGGGATCCACATTAAACAGTGATTGTAAATTTAGCGCCATCGCATTTAAAGAGGCCCAGCGAGGCCCTCTAAGTGCGAGCCCGTAGCGAGGGCCCCCTTCGCTCACGCCTAGCTACGCCACTGCTCATTCATTACCTATCATTTGCCGTCTACTGACGCAGAGGTCAGGCCACCTAGTGCGCGAGACAAACCCTATTATCACTATTTATATTATCACTTACACTTCAACTATCTTCTCGTCAGGCCAGGGGAATGAACCGGGCGTGGTTTTATATCCCGATAGTTACTTTGTAGGTCACTATAATAAAAATACCCTTGTTTTGTATCATATCATACTAGCAGGGTCCCGCGGATTTACTCGCGTAGTTTTCGTAATTTTCCCGCGACAATGTTCCGGACTATAATGTATTTATGTTCCAAATTTAAGTATTTAGTTTTTTTTTCTATTTTTTGTATCAAAATCTTAATGCGGCTCACAGATTACATCTACTTACCAAGTTTCAATTGTACAAGCTCTTATAGTTTCGCAGAAAAGTGGCTGTGACATACGGACGGACGGACAGACAGACAGACATGACGAATCTGTAAGGGTCCCGTATTTTGCCATTTGGCTACGGAACCCTAATTTTGGTATTTAATAAAAAATATGTTATATTTCTAACCCAAATCTCAGATTCACAGAAAACCTACAATTTCTTGTTATGTAGGTACATCATCAGCCCCTGATCACATCTTTACTCGTATCTCGTATTTTATACAGATGCCGATTGAATTTGTTTTTTCTTTACAAGCTAATATATATAGTAAGCTAATATAATCAAACGTACAATGTACAAGTCAAGTAATGCAAAAAAAATAAAATAAATTGCACACAAATGCAAAATGCAAACACACATTACGTAAACCTACCCCTATCAATATAGATAAAAACCCCGAGTATAAAGACTTTAACCTGATTAAATGCACGGTATTTATTCCTCTAATACATACCTCTATGTACGTCATACACATTGACTATGTATTCAGAGTGCGTCTAGTTACATGCGCGGGTGTTACATAAGACATAACTAGGTAATAATGTCAACAGAACTATATTGCACCTCTGTATTGCGCGTAGTATATGATGAGAATAAAAATTAGGTGATTAAACGTTGTTTTCTTGAACTTTTCACGTCTGTTACTAGACTTTGCCTTTAAAGGAGATCACGTCGTATGTTACCATAAGATGAGTTGATTGTTAAACGCGAACTTACTGAGGAATAGATGTGACCGCGGTTTTACTCGCGTCTCATAGACAGCAGGTGAAGTAAGTAAATATGTGGTCCCATATTTTTATCTAAAATTGGCGGATTGGTTGTTAAAATATCAACAACAAAAATTTGCTCTAGACGACGCCAACGCGACGCGACGTAGTCATAGTTTCATATGAAATTTAGTCGTTTCATTTTAAATTGGAGTCAGATATTTTTTTTTGGAGAAAACAGTCATAAATAATTATTTATGACTGTTGACAGTAGAGCCTTGCAACATTACAGTATTTTGAACAAGAAAACTTAAAATACCTTCCCTGCTCTGCATTATTAGCTTTCAATCAAGTTATGAATGCGGATGCGGTTGCCGCTTGTAGGTAGTGTTAATTCATTTGCCAATTATGTTTATCTATTAATATTCAAGATAACACAGACTGCCTTACTACCTCGAAAGGGATGTCTTAAACTAATCATGCTTTACTGAACTATGTACGATTATACAACTTTCATTTTGTTAGTTTTGAAATTGCATAAAAATAAATTAGTCGTTGTTTTGCTGACCAACTCAGACAAATAAATGTGTTTTAATAACTAGGTCGTATGGAAGAAAATACTTAAAATAGCCAATAACACGCTCCTATTTTCCAATTGAGTTTATTACTTAAACATGGAGTAAAAATTAGTTGGTAGCTGCCTCTGTTGATGACAATGTCGCGTTGATTGCTCTCAAGCCTATAATATAAGGGAACGAACCCATAATGCGTGATTTACTTTGGCCGTAGTATATGTAGAACAAGACCATAGATCTCCAGATAGTTTTAAATGATTTTTGCCCAGTGTGAGTTATAGGTTTAAGTTGTAAGTTTAAATTGCGCTAATCGGAAAATATTTGAATAAACCTAATAGTTTATGCAAATATTTTTAATTCTTCTTGGCTTGAATATATTCTGGAAGCTACCCCTGTGTAATTAGTAATCCCACGGTATTACCTGCCCGTCACACAACCTTGTATGACCTAAGTAGTTCCTCGAAATACTCTGAGATTTCCATAGAAGATATTGAATACGTGACGAAAACGTAAACTCTCCCCCCCCCCATGGTTTTTTTAAGACCCAACCCAATATGTATGTCTACGTACATATTTTCAGCGTAATCCTATTATGCGTTTGTCATTTAAATTTAGGGTTTGACTAACAAAACTATTACACAATTTTAACTACGAGTATATCATTGTGTTTCCGTGATTCTTGCTATTCTACTTTATAACTTAAGTGTTATGTAAGTTAACGTTTGTAGTTTATGATAATTTTTTGGGTTACTATGTTAAATTTTATTTTAAAGTTGTTTAATTTTGTAAATTGATACAGTGATTAAATAACTGTTTCTAATCGTTGCATAGCAACATTTAGCTAAACATATTTTGTACCGTTTTTACCGTTTTGACGTGTGAAGTGATACATTTCCTGTCACTACTATCTACTCTCTAATATTAAATTCCACTACCATATTAGTAATTATTTTGTAGAGTTGTAGACTCGAACCGTTGAACATTTAGGCCGGCTCCACACGTTGGTCCCAACGCTCGTACCAACGTTGGACTGCAAATTCGCTGAGGCGTACACACGTTGGCTAATAAACTAGTTGTGTCCCGTCAGGGTCAATGTGAAGATGTCCGATACAGAAATCGAAACTGCTCTTAGCGCGGTTATAGTACTGAGTGCACATTTATATTTGTTATACTGCGAAAAAAGAAAAAGCCTCGACAAAGAAGATGGTGGATGACGACACATCATAAAACACGGAATCAGGAAGTAAAGATCTAGTTATACACTCTATTTTAAATATTCTAATAACAACAGAACTGAACAAAGCGCCAACGTGTGGACAGATCGCGAGCGTTGGCGCAGATTCCTTTGATGAAACCGACACGAGCCGGCCAACTACCAACGCTCGCCCCAACGTTGGGACCAATGCCATTTTCTAGATCCACACGTTGGACGAGTAGCGTTGGGGTCTATATTTGGGCCAACGTGTGGAGCCGGCGTTAGACTGAGTGGTAGAGTCGGAGTCAAAAAAATTTAGAGTTTTTTTATGTGACCTTTATCTCATGTACTCATTCATATCCCAAGTTTTTACAGTTCTCACTGTAAATTTGATGATTATATCCTATATTTCTTGTTTATCTATAATTTAGAACAAGGTTGGTCAACCCGAGGCCCGCTCAAAATAATTTGACCCGATAAATATTTTTTTGTACCATTGTTTATTTAAAGGATATGTAATCAGCATAAATTGACGTGCCTAGTCAAATAGTACAGATAGCCTGCTGAAACATAAGACGTTGGCGTAATTGAATAGAAGGTCATAAAATTGAATAGAAGCCATAAATAAAAATAAGAACAAGACGACTCCATCATTTAAGTCTCATTAAATAAGTTAAGACTAAAAACAAATTGTATTGCCATACATATGGCATACCTATCGAAGAAACCAAATTTATGGGTCAAATCTTTTGTCTTATTTTACCTGCAACGGGCAATAAATTATTTCGTATTTGTTATAAGTGTGATGGGGAGTTCAATCATTGTCGCAAATGTTTGTTGGGATAGTTAGAATTACTCCAACAGTGCTAGATTGTAAGTAGATCATGCAATCGAGTCACCCTCTAGCACTATCTAAGGGCCGGTCAAGTTCACCGAATCTTCGATACGGCCCGATCAACAAAAAAGTTGAGCAGCCTAGGTGAAAGTAAAACAAAATGTCCGGAAAAAAACTAATTTAAATACAATAGACGTCCATATTCTCACACAAGCATCTATAAACAAAAGCAACCATTAAAACCATGTCTAGTAGTAAACATTTCGTTCACACAGAACTGTGGCAGTGAACTTGACACGAGATGTTCAATTAACACGATAATTGTAGGAGATAAATGCAATTCAAAGCCGTTATGCTCCTAATTTCGCCATATACTGTCTTACTGAAATAGGCAATGAATATAATCCGTGGGAAAATCGTATATGTGATTTTACACAATTTCTCAACACATTGTGAGTTTTTGCGACATTAATAATGTACACAATGGAACTAAAGGTGTCCTTCGCGACACGTATTTTCGAAGTCATAGGTAACGACGTGTTAGAAAAAAAGCGAGGATTTTTTTATTCGATTCTGAAATCAGTTGATTAGTTGAAAGCGTCACGCTTAGGATCGATGAAAGAGTTCCAGGCATAGAGGTCTAATCTCTAGTTTTTAATATCTATGGTTCTAGTATGTCGAATGTCTTGTAGTGGGAGTATTACAGTACTATAGTGGCAACATTAAAATGTTGCCACCTAACAAGTTGTTGCTTGCTATCAGGCATATGTCCTGCTCGTCTCGTCACTCTATAGCTCTATCTAGCGGTCCGCCCCGGCTTCTCCTGTTGTTCATCATAAATATATAAGCCTGTGGCACAGGGAACGCAAGGATCACGTAAATATCCAGCGGTGAAAGAATTTTTGAATTCGCTACTGGACCGATTCCTGAGATTCATGCGCCCCTAGAAAAAACCTCTTTAGCATTACAGTATTAAAAAATGCTGGTTTTAAAATTCAAACGATGTTGACCCATTAGTGGCTCTGATATAATGCAAAAATTTAAACTAACAAAACAAAATCGTAATAACTTAAATTTAACCTAACTTGTTTGTTATGACTGTCCGTCAACATTATTTTATTATAATAATAACTAAGTATTAAGTATGTTAATAACAAAAATATCATTACATAATAACATCGAAATTACCAATAATGCCGGACACGATTAGACAAATGCAAACGACACGAAATTTTATTTTAAAATGGATTAATCGATTTGTGTAAATATTATTTTTCACACATCTTTTACAAGAAAGCTTATTCAGAATGACAGAAAAATTAAAAAAAAAACATGGTCTGGGGGACGAGCGCAGTGCAGTGAATTTGACTTTTCATGTTCTAAGAGTTGCGTGCCACTAGGCTGTCATGGGCAAGCGTGTTGCTTGCCATCAGGCGCATGTCTCTAGTTTTTAACCCCCGACCAAAAAAAGGGGTGTTATAAGTTTGACGTCGATGTCTGTCTGTCTGTCTGTCTGTGTGTGTGTCTGTCTGTGGCACCGTAGAGCTCAAACGGATGGGCCGATTTCGATGCGGTTTTTTTTTTATTTGAAGGTTAATATCCGTGCGGATGTTCTTAGCTATGTTTGGTTAATATCGATTCAAGATGGCCGCCTCCACAAAATGGCGGTCAAAATATTTCTTCATAACCTACCTCAATATGGGCATCAAATGAAAGGGCTTGACTAGTAAAATACTATGCACTATAATAAATTTCAAATTCAAGATGGCCGCCACCACAAAATGGTGAATTACATTATTTTTTTCACTACTACCTCAATATGGGTATCAAACGAAAGGGCTTAACTAGTAGAATACTTTGCAATATGACAAATTTCAAATCCAAGATGGCCGCTACCACAAAATGGCGAAATACATTTCTTTTTTCACTACTCACTTATTATGGGTATCAAATGAAATGGCTTGACTAGTAGAATGTTGTACAGATAACAAATCTGAGGTAGTCGGGGGTTAATCAAAATTTTAATTTTGTTCTTGTATATAAAAATATCGGACAATACAAAATAGAAATATTGGTAGGAGGGGTCTTTGCTGAGTCATCCTGGGGAAGTAGCATACATTTGCCAGTTATTCTACCGCCAAGCAGTAATGTGGGAGCATCACTGTGTTCTGGTTTGAAGGGAAATGTTTCTGGAAAAATTACAGGATCTAAAGATAAACCATCTTATACTTCTGGGTGACGAACAGAGCAGTGGCTAGGTAATGAATGATTTAGACTTTTAGACTCTTTTATGTTCCCATAGCTGGGTGTCACTGTGCTGTTATGGACAGTAGCTTACTCGTACCATCAGGCGCATGTCCTGCTAGTCCCATCAATCAATAAATACCATATAAAAAACCATTAAGTGTCTATTTTTAACCCTCGACCAAAAAAGGGGTGTTATAAGTTTGACGTCGATGTCTGTCTGTCTGTGTGTGTGTCTATCTGTGGCACAGTAGAACTCAAACGGATAGGCCGATTTCGATGCGGTTTTTTAATTGAAGGTTAATTAATATTTGTGCGGATGTTCTTAGCTATGTTTGGTTAATATCGATTCAAGATGGCCGCCTCCACAAAATGCCTGGACAAAATATTTCTTCACAACATACCTCAATATGGATATCAAATGAAAGGGCTTGACTAGTAAAATACTATTCACAATAAAAAAATCCAAGATGGCCGCCACTACAATATGGTAAATTATATTATTTTTTTCACTACTAACTCAAAATGGGTATCAAACGAAAGGGCTTGACTAATAGAATACTTTGCACTATGACAAATTTCAAATCAAAGATGGCCCCTACCACAAAATGGCGAAATACAATTCTTTTTTCACAACTCCCTTAATATGGGTATCAAATGAAAGTACTTGACTAGTAGAATGTTGTACAGATAACAAATCCGAGGTAGTCGGGGTGTGCCAAAATTTTTAATTTTGTTCCTCTTACATACAATTTAGATACATTTCGTTCAAAAAACATACACAAAACATTATTATGTAAATCGAATGGCTTCACATGATTCATAATCTCTATAATATAAAGCAGAATTTTACGTAATCCTCGTTCCCACAGTCGAAGTCATATTTCCTTGAAGTTTTACACGAAATTGCAAAGTGCAAATTGTCGAATTACTTCGGCGAACTTGCGAAAACAGCGTGAGATGTCCTCGTCATCACTCTTGGAAATAACATACTTAACCTTTTGACCACTAATTTTCGATATATTTTTATATCTGTTACCTGTTACTAACTAATATTATGCTGAATAGTTTGTTTGTTTGAACGCGCAAATCTCAAGAACTATTGTGTTTACTGTATTCAATTTATATGTCATCATTTTTATTTTTAATTATTGAAATTATTTACTAGTTTTAAATAATTTTAGTATTAAAATTAACGTGGTTGTTATACATATTTAATTGGATAACGGGACACTCACGTATATTCGGTCGGTCAATCCGACTCGAGTTTTCCGGCGGCCTTTTTCAAGGAGAGTGCCTAACTCCTTGAAAAAGGTCGCCAGACGCGGCCGAAACTCCGACCGACCGTATATACGTGAGTGTCCCGTTATCCAATTAAATATAGTTTTTAATAGTTACTTTTACTTTTAGTTTTCACTTGTGTTGTGCGGCACACACATTTTTTTTAAGTAGATAAGTTCAAATGGCAAAAACATTTTAATTTAATTTAGTTATTTTGTTTATGTTTTGATTTTTAACCTACCTCAAACAAGGAGGAGGTTCTCAATGCGGTTGTATGTTTTTTTTATATGTTCCCCGATGATAACACCGCCTGATCGACAAAGCCTTTTTACAGCTGCATGTAATTGACTAGGCTCGTTTACAGCTGCTTTATTCTTTTTGACATTGTTATTTTACCTTATTATGTACACAGATTCTTTGCAGATTCTTTTTGTAAATGACGTTACCAAGTGTTTTTATGAATTTATGGTTCGAATAAATTAATTGAATTTTTTTTTTTGTAGATCATAGTTCAGAGGTGGGCACCATTTACCTACCTACATTTTATCGAAATAGGTGTGGTGGTTTTTGAAGTTAGAAACAAACAATTAAAATTAACTTTCATTTACCTAGATGACTTAGCGATGGGGTTTTACGAAATTTGGTCGAATATATGAATTTAATTTGAAATTGAATTCCAGTTTTGTTTTTTTCTGACACAATAAATGATTGTTTTAAAGTTTTAAAATAGACGTCGTTAAGGCTCTCGAGTGCTTATCTTGTATAAGTAACAAAATCATGAAAGTAATAAGTACTGCGTAAAACGTTTTTAGGGTTCCGTAGCCAAATGGCAAAATACGGGACCCTTATAGTTTCGTCATGTCTGTCTGTCCGTCCGTATGTCACAGCCACTTTTCTCCGAAACTATAAGAGCTATATACTATTGAAACTTGGTAGTAAGTAGATGTAAGTTGTGAACCGCATTAAGATTTTGATACAAAAAAATAGAAAAAAAAAACAAAAAAATTTTGGGTTTCCCATACATAGAACTGAAACTTAACTATTTTTTTTATCAAAACCATACGTGTGGCCTATTTATGGATATGTCTTTAAAAATGATTTGAGGTTTCAAACATTTTTTTTTCTAAACTGAATAGTTTGCGCGAGAGACTCTTCCAAAGTGGTAAAAAGTGTGTAACTCCCCCTGTAACTTCTAAAATAAGATAATGACAAAAATAAAAAAAGGGTATGATGTTAATTACGATGTAAACTATCAACGAAAATTGGTTTAAATGAGATCTAGTAAGTAGTTTTATTTTAATACGTCACAAATGGACTATTGTTAAAACAATGATTAAAGTAACAACGAACTACAAGAACTTTTATATTATGTTACTTGCTTCTACGGAAGCCTTCATGGGCGAGCCCGACTCGCTCTTGATCTCTACTACCTATCTGACTATTGAATTAGCGCCGAAGGAGCAGGACAACGTATACTTATATATCGTAGGATTTATTACTTCCGTGAATAAAATATGTTTATTATTTATTGTCAAAATGTTAATTAACTTGTTCAAAGGCTTCTTATTCGTCACCAGAGGCTCAGAAAGTCAATTTTCCTGTTTGATTTCGAATTTTATGGCGACCTTGTACCAAGGCCGGCCATGGACATATTTGCAAATCGAGTTTGATGAGAAATTAAGATATTTTTGCGTGTAGTCGGTCACGTAGCTTGGTTAGTTAAAAATAATTTAAAACCTTACTCTTCTTTTTTCTATCTGACAGCTTATAGCTCGAAAACTGGCATCGTTTCATGGTTTATTTTCTTTAGACTCAAACTTCACTACATTTGTTTTTTTTAAATAAGAATTGACGAGACGAGTAGGGCATGTGCCTGATGGTAAGCAACATGCCTGCCACATAGCAGCACAGCGACACGCAGCTATTGGAACATGAACAGTCCAAATCATTACCTAGCACTTAACTGCGCTCGTCATCCAGAGATCTAAGATGTTACATCTCTAAGCCCTGTAATTTCTCTGGAAACATTGCCCTTCAAACCGGAACACAGTAATGTTTTCACATTTCTGTTTGGCGGTAGAATAACTGGCAAAGGTGTGGTACTTCCCCAGGCGGACTCTGCTAGGAGTCCTACCACTACACTACACTTTCGTAATAAGAACTAATGAGGCATTTCCAGACGCAAATTGACTTGTAAAAGATAGTTTTAAATATTGCCAAGTGTAGCTTTGGGGTCATGGTGTTGTGTGTGAATTGTCCACCAATAATTATTTATTTAGTATTTGAGCTTTTTAACGTTACCTATGTGTAGTATAGTTGACATAGCATGTAGTGAAAGGAGAAATGTGCAGCCACCGTTAGTGGTGTACGTGCGGCTATATTTAGACCCGCGCGACTGGTTGCGAGGCGTACGCGACCGGTTGCACGGCGCCGGCGACCGGCTGGACGGCGCCGGCGACCCGGCACAAACATGGATTGAAAAGACCTTCGTTTTGCTAACCGTAAAGGCACAGTCTGTTTTTCTTTATACTGTGGTAAAAAGTTAGTGAGGTTAGTTTTTATCGATATTAGGTACGCGCTTGACCATCATCTCGCTTCGACAGTCTACCTACAATGTAGCGCGCTTTAGGAAAAAATTGGCAATCATAGGAACTGCCTATAGAAGTGAAAACTTATAACTCAGAATTTGATAGCTTACTTTGGAAATTACGCGGGTGAAACCGGAGGGCGTGGCCATGAGCATGGCCATCTAGAAATACGTCAGCGGTTAAACTCTGGACCATGGTCAATGGGAAATGCTAACGCATTCTAGATGCCCATGGTCCTGCGCTTACCCGAAGATTTCTCATCATTCTCGAGCGTGACGCTAGAATTCACTTCACATTGATACAAATAATTTTATTTGGCTCAACGCAAAAGTATTGCCATTCAGCGTGGTAATGCCGCCAGCATGCTGGGTACGCTTCCGATTGGTAGTGGACTAGAACATCTTGATATATCTGTAGACCTTCATTGGTCTATGGATAATTCAGGTGTGCTTAGTGTAAGTAGGTAGTTAGTTAGGTATGTAGTGTAGTGTAGTGTAGTTCTCATTGTATTTTAGTTTTGTAAATAAAGGCTATGCCCCTTTCAAAAAAAAGTTTGGTTTACAGACGATAGTTTGACGTGACAACGTCATAGCAAAACTTTGATAGATGCGGCGCAAACGTACAATGAGCGGAACGGGACATAACGGGACACTTTTTAGTGCATGCAGTCGGCGTCCATCGATTTATTAGAAATTGTCATGTCAGAATATTTTTAAGAGTTCAATAGCGTCAACGAAATTTTAACTTCAAAAATTGGCTTAGTGTTTCCAAACTGCGCGACCAACAATCCATCTTTAAGAGCGGCATTTTCCATTCCTTTCTAATGTTATCTATTCAAAAATATCAGGTACAACGAGGCGATTCAATTAGCTTTTTATGTAAATACGTGTCCTTGCAGTTTGCCACACCATTTACATCCTTATTACTACACAATAGATCTGAAAATTTACTAATATACTTTTTGCATTAAATATGGCTGATGATAAGCGAATTTCGATGTTGTGTCTCGGTGATAAAGTTTAAAAAAGATTGATGGAAATAAGGCTTTGAGACGACGGCAACCGAAGCTGTTAAATTGGGCGTGACAATCAGTTTTCCGGAGTACAGTGCATTTTGAACAATATTCATGACTTGTTTTGCATTTTCAAATTGCTTGTATTTTGTAGGATGTTCCATCGTTTTTCAAACATTTACAAAATTCGAAACATAATTTGTAAATTTTTCAAAGCAGATTTAGAGTAGATTTTTTCTTCTTTTGTATTGAGTGACGAGACGAGCAGGACATGTGCCTGATGGTAAGCAATACGTCTACCCATAGGTAACAGCTCAGTATCCTGCAGCCTCCAGGTATTGGTACATGAAGATTTCAATAATTACCTAAGTATTAGGTACTCTCTCTAGCTGCACTCCACTGGGGTCGTCACCCAAGAATAAACATAATAAACTATCTTTATGTATGCTCTTTATATTTATCTGAAACATTGTCCTTTAAACTGGAACATAGTGAATATTTGACGGTGATAATTCAGTTACACTAGCAACGACTCTCTTTTTCGAAAAATATATCAAAGTCTTGAACATCGCCGCAAAGTTGAAAATTTGCTATTAATCGGAAAATTATAAGTACAGATAGTGATTTACATGCAGGTGTGGATCCAGGAGGGGGGGTCATGGGGTCATAATCCCCCAGGGCTGGGTCCAATACCTAGGTGGACTACTGATTTAAAAGCATGCTTGTACTTGTCGCACAGTTTTGTGACGTGATCACGACTATGTGACCCCCGTGACACCCCCCCTGGACCCATGTGACCCCTCCTGGATCCGCCCTTGTTTACATGATCATAATTTAAATAAATATTTCAATTATATGTATTTCAAATTTGTATCCTTTTCAAATTTAAATATTTGGTTCCACTTTAGATCACTTTTTTTTTTTGTATTAGTAAAATGACGTAAAATGACGGTTAACCGGTCAAGTGCAAGCTAGAAACCTATAAAATCGTGTAATGTATAAAAAAAAAGTAAAAGTACTCAACTCAGGTATTGGTAGAGAGGAGAAAGCTGATGAGCACTGACCCTGACCTTACAGCATCAGCTATCTTCAATCAATTCGCTGTCCAATTAATTAAGAAACGCGTCACAACAGTGAGTCTATAAACTTTATACCTAACGCCATAAAATCCAAAATCCCTTGCCGAGAGAGAATATTCTCAACACTTTTTTGCTGAAAACTGAATAGAGAACCTTAGGTCGTCCGACATTAAGTACAATTTACAAGTAGCATATATAGAGTAATCAGTTATTGGTTTAGTTGCGACAGTGTTTTGTCACGCGGCAAACCACGCGGTAGTGTGGAGGAATTATAATATTACTAGCTACGCCCCACGGTTTCACCTGTATAGTTCCCGATCACTTCATTTTTTCGGGATAAAAAATAGCTTATGTGTTATTCCAAGCCATTATCTATCTAAGTACCAAATTTATTCCAAATCCCTTCAGTAGTTTTTGCGCGAATGAGTAACAAACATTCACCTGCCATATACCTACATGTAGATACGTACTTACCACACATAGGCTTATAAGTAGATAGGTACTCCTTATTTTTCATGCTGAAATAATAACAGATCACATATACAGAACACTGAATTCAGTAGCAACTAAATTCAGTCGACTAAATTTAGCCAAGTAAAAATTAGTTATTGTGAGCTGCTATGCTATACGCAAGCACAACCTGTCGTTAGCATGGCAAAAGACCCCAGAGCCAAGCTGACCCGACACTTTACCGAAGATATCCCAGAAGTCAGCCTGTATGAGATTAGGATGGCCCTCAAACAACTTAAAAACAACAAAGCACCTGGCGACGACGGAATTACGACTGAGCTTCTGAGAGCGGGTGGAAAACCGGTACTTAAAGTCCTCCAGAAGCTGTTCGATTCCGTCATACTTGACGGTAGTACGCCAGAAGCGTGGAGCAGAAGTGTGGTGGTGCTCTTCTTCAAAAAAGGTGACAACACCTTGTTGAAGAACTACAGACCCATCTCACTTCTGAGCCACGTTTATAAGTTGTTTTCGAGGGTAATCACGAATCGTCTCGCACGCAGGTTTGACGACTTCCAGCCACCCGAACAAGCCGGTTTCCGAAAAGGCTATAGTACCATAGACCACATTCATGCGCTCCGGCAGATTATACAGAAAACCGAGGAGTATAATCGGCCACTATGTATAGCGTATGTGGACTATGAGAAAGCTTTCGATTTCATCGAGACCTGGGCAGTGCTTCAGTCTCTCCAGCGATGCCGCATCGACTATCGCTATAGTGTATTTGAAGAAGAGAAGTGTTGAAGTGTATTTACAGTAACGCCACAATGTCTGTCCGACTACAGGACCAGTGCACAAAACATATCCAGCTACAGAAAGGCGTGAGACAGGGAGATGTTATATCTCCGAAACTGTTCACTGCCGCGCTGGAAGATGTTTTCAAGCTACTGGACTGGAACGGATATGGCATCAATATCAACGGCGAATGCATCACCACCTTCGGTTTGCCGACGACATAGTCATTGTGGCGGAGTCGATGGAGGACCTCGGTGCTATGCTCAGGGACCTTAGTAGAGTATCCCAACAGGTAGGTTTGAGGATGAATATGGACAAGACGAAGGTCATGTCAAATGTTCATGTCTCACCTGTACCGGTTATTGTTGGGAATACCACACTGAAGTTGTTGACGAATACGTCTACCTGGGTCAAAAGATCCAATTAGGTAGATCCAACTTCGACAAAGAGGTCCAGCGAAGGATCCAACTCGGATGGGCAGCGTTCGGGAAACTTCGGCACATCTTTGAGTCCAAAATACCCCAATGCCTAAAGACGAAAGTCTTTAACCAGTGCGTGTTGCCAGTGATGATTTATGGAACTGAGACGTGGTCCTTCACTGTTGGTCTCATAACGAAGCTCAAAGTCACACAGCGAGCTATGGAGAGCTATGCTCGGAGTCTCTTTGCGCGACAGAATCCGTAATGAGGATATTCGCAAAAGAACGAAAGTGGCCGACATAGCTCAAAGAGTAAGCAAGCTGAAGTGGCAATGGCAGGCCACATCGCTCGCAGAACTGACAACCGATGGGGAAAAAGGTTCTTGAGTGGCGACCACGAACCGGGAGACGCAGTGTTGGACGGCCTCCCACTAGATGGACAGATGACCTCACAAAGGTCGCTGGAAACCGCTGGTTGCAGGTTGCGCAGGACCGTTCGTTATGGAAATCTAGGGGGGAGGCCTATGTTCAGCAGTGGACGTCTTGTGGCTGATGATGATGATGATGATGATGAGCTGCTATGATTGCCGCCGCTATGATAAGACTATGCCAAACATTTGTTCAAGACTTATAGCCTTAAGAGCGCTATTACATTTTATCTTTCGTTCTCGTTCTTATTCTGAGAAAGATCCATTTTGGTCTTCGTTTCTTTTGAAAATTAAGTTTTTTTATTATTGTAAATCATAGCACTTAACATAAACATTATATCCTAAATCCATTTTTTTTATTAGTTTACTATTATTGTCTTTATATTAATTTTATTATTAATCACTGTTAATAATCAATTGTCAATCAGCATGCATTCATTATATTTCTATTGTTTTTGGAAATTAATGTACATTGTTATCTGATCATGTAATATTTTTTTTCTAGCGGCTCTCGATAACTAATTTTTGCTTGTCTAAATTTAGTCAACTAAATTTAATCGCTACCGAATTCAGTGTTCTGTATATATTATGTGTTTTTTTTTATTTTAGCATGAAAAACAAGGAGTATCTATCTATAAACCTATTAGCTGTAAGTACTTATCTATGTGTAGGTGAATGTCCTACGTCTGACTACAGTTATTCCGTGTCTCCTAAAGGTGTTTGAACCTTCACTCCACGGACACAACCCTCCGATATAACAGCTAGACAACAAGGTATTACCCCGGTCTTATATCGTGGTCGTTATTCCGTCTATACGACCAATAAACAGATAATACGACACTTATGTGTGTGCATTTAGACGTGATTGCCAATAAAAAGTTCAATTAAGCACTAAGTGAGTGGCTTTGGTAGTAAATTTGCCTGCGAAGCCGAGGGTTCGATTCCCCATTGCAAATATTTGTGTGATGAATACAAATATTTGTGCTGTGCCTGGGTGTTTTCTACGTATAATAAGTATGTATTTTTAATTGGATAACGGGACACTCACGTATATACGGTCGGTCAATCCGACTCGAGTTTCGGCCGCGGCCAAACGGGCAGCCGTCGCGCGCGTGCACTCTCCTTGAAAAAGGCCGCCGGACGCGGCCGAAACTCGAGTCGGATTGACCGACCGTATATACGTGAGTGTCCCGTTATCCAATTAAATATTTGTAACAACCACGTTAATTTTAAAACTAAAATAAGCATGTATTTACAACTATACACGTATTATATCAGCTATCTGGCTTCCACAGTGCAAGATTTGCTTAGTTTGGGGTCAGATAGTGTTGTGTGCAAAGAGTTTACATATACTACGTATAGAGTTGGTATAAAAAAAAGTTTTGTAACTAGACAGACAGATAGTCTGGAACAAAGAGTTTACACATTATTCTCTATCTAAGGTCTGGAATAACACATAGGGTACTTTTTATCTCGAAAAAATATTTGAACGGGAACTACTCGGGTAAAACCGTGGAACGCAGTTAGTATAGGTAGTATATACGTGACGTGTAACTATGTATATGTGTGTCATATGGAATAGAGATGTTTGTTGTGTTGCATTGCATATTTTAATATTAATTTATACATTTACACGCCATAATGGCAATACATTAATAATGTAAAATGATATCTTTGTATAAAATGAATCATCGGAAAACCCGTCTCCGGTAAAACATTTAAATTAAAATAGTAATTAATAGCTGTGATGTTCTAATCGTTTTCGATTTTACTGAGCTGTTTTCAAAAGAAAAATAAATAATTCCAAATTACATGCTAAATGGCGGTAGCATTTTGACGTGACAAAGTCTAATAAATCGATGAACACTGGCTGCTTGCACGAAAAAGTGTCCCGTTACGCTCATTGTACGCTTGCGCCGCATCTACCAATGTTTTGTTATCACGTTACGTTAAACTGTCGTCCAAAAACCAACTTTATAGACAACCACAGAGTAGACAACCAATTTTTGACAACGTCTAATAAATCGATGAACGCCGTCTTCATCCACCAAAAAATGTCCCGTTATGTCCTATCAATGTTTTGTTATGACGTTGTCACGTTAAACTGTCGTCCGTAAACCAAACGACTTTACAGGCAACTAAATTTTTAGTACTTACTTAGATCACAACACTATTTGCTTAATCTTACTAATATTATACGCGAACGTTGGGATGTTTGTTGCTCAATCACGTCGGAACGGCTGAACGGATCGGGTTGAAATGGAACAAAGGGAGCTTACAAGCTGGAATAACACATAAGCTACTTTTCACTGCGAAAAAAATACGGAAACGGGACCCACGGGAGCTACGGTAGTACTACACGCGGTAGTACTACCCCCGGTAGTCCTACCTTCGATAGTACTACCCGCAGTAGTGCTACCCGCAGTAGTGCTACCCGCGGTAGTACTGGCGCTGCATGTTCATTTAAAATAAAAAATATTTTTTACCTTGTTTACCCGCGTAATTACCGTTGACGTTGATTTTCCCGCGTTAAAAAGGAGCCTGTGTTATTTCCTGAAAATAATCTAAATTTGTTTCCAATTTCAACATTATCCGTTCAGCCGTTTCGTCATAAGGAGAGTGTCGGGACCACGATCCACCACGGGGGCAGTTTGCGGTTTAGCAGACAACACGCGTACTTGAAAGAAGTTCTTTTTCGACTATTTCGGTTTCTTCACGATGTTTCCCATCACTATTAAAGCCACCACACCAGTTTGTCACCAGTTAATGGTGACAAACCTGCAGGTATGCACTTGGAAAGATAGTCAGATATGATAGATAACTATATAGTCAGACAGATAAACTGTTAAAAAAATGTTTATTGCACTTAAATTAAAAATAAATAAAATTACAGAGAAACTTAGACTAAAATGAAAGTAGCGCATATTATAAATAAGAGTGATACGCAGACGATATTCTAACTTACGACTTTGACTGTGTAATCAGACATTTTCTTCACTATTCCACTACGGTTAACTAGGAATAGGTATTATACCTACTACTTATTATAATGCTTGATGACCAGCTGTTTGTGGCAGGTGTCGCCCAGGTGTTAATGTTTATTGAAATTTTATCTCGATAATTACGATGAAAATAATGAATCAGTCAGGTGGTAACAGTAATGCTGGGGCCACACAAACGGGAAATGCCATTAATTATCGCGTTAACGGACGTTAACCGTAGGTGTAAAATACACCTAATGAACGTGTATCGAAAGTGCATTTTACAAATACGGTGAACGTCCATTAACGCGATAATTAATGGCATTTCCCATTAGTGCGGCCCTGGCATAAGGCTAACTAACTAAAATAATTTACTGCGTCTACTCCTTCGGTAGCCGGGCCATAATCCACCACGCTGGTCCAGTGCTGGATGACACATGATTTCGAAAAGTAGGTGCATATCGGTTTCCTCACGATGTTTTCCTTCACCGTTTTAAGTTAGCGGCACTACTAATATCTAATAAATACCATGGTTTTATAGACCATTTTAGGCCAAATGCTTTAAAGATAAATTTATTTTAAAAAAAATGTTGTCATAGGTCAGACCTGAGATTCAAACTGCATACTGTTCAAATTCGTCTGTTTATCTATTAGAGTAGATTTAGAACATTTAAACGGCAAACAATGTTCTATCGGACGTAACGAAGTGGAACCGGAATAGGAAAGTCGCGCGTTTATTTCGAAATTACGTTTTTCTTAGAAAGAGAGTCGACGTCCTGCGTATCGTATAGATACAAGAACAAAATTAAAAATTTTGACTAACCCCCGACTACCTCGGATTTGTTATCTGTACAACATTCTACTAGTCAAGCCCTTTCATTTGATACCCATATTAAGGGAGTTATGAAAAAACAAATGTATTTCGCCATTTTGTGGATGCGGCCATCTTGGATTTGAAATTTGTCATAGCGCAATATATACTACTAGTCAAGCCCTTTCGTTTGATACCCATATTGAGGAAGTAGTGAGAAAAATAACTTAATTTGCCATTTTGTGGTGGCCATCTTGGATTTGATTTTTTTATAGTGTATAGTATTCTACTAGTCAAGCCCTTTCATTTGATACCCATATTGAGGTAGGTTGTGAAGAAATATTTTGTCCGCCATTTTGTGGAGGCGGCCATCTTGAATTGATATTAACATAGCTGAGAACATCCGCACGTATATTAACTTTTAAATAAAAAAAAATGCATCGAAATTGCCACAGACAGACACACACACACAGAGAGACAGACAGACAGACAGACATCGACGTCAAACTTATAATACCCCTTTTTTTGGTCGGGGGTTAAAAATCATCATTCAAATCAATTTCAAATCATGTTTTACGTATACTCCTTTATGTGATTTTAATACAATTTCCTGGTTACAAAATGCATATTTGCAAATACATTATTTACGTAGTAAACAACATGGTGTCGAGTTGAGACATCTCATACATTGTAACAAATTGGACGTGTTTCATGTTCTAACATGAAGTCTTTTGCAATCTTCGATAGTGAAATGGTAATATGAAGTTATACAATAACCAAAAACAGTATACCCACTTGACTGAACGTACAACTGCCCATCGATACCATTCGCTCAGTCAGGCTTTTGCTTTCGACCAAAAGAATGCTGGCAAAAAAAACGTAAAAAATGTAAAATATGGCTTTCTGCTCTGTAAAATGGTGCGGAAAGAATAGCAGGACATCCAGCTTTACAAACGACAGTATTAGGTATATCATTTCCCTAGTAAGAAAAAGCATCTGTTTAAAGCCCGAATATCAAAGAATATTCGCAAGAGGCTGATTAAGATCCACATCTGGAGTATTGCATTGTATGGCAGCGAAACGTGGATAAAGACTCAAAGGGATAGGGAAAGATTAGAGGCATTCGAAATGTGGTGTTGGAGGAGAATGGAGAGAATCAGCTGGAAGGAAATGAAGAGCAATGAAGAAGTTTTGAAGATGGTAGAGGAGAAAATAACATTAATGGAAACAATAGAAAACAGAAGAGGGAAGATGTTTGGACATCTGATACAACACGACAACTTCATTAGAACAATAATGGAAAGTAAATTAGAAGGGAGGAGGAAGAGAGGTAGATCTAGGAGAAGTAACATGAACCAAGTGAAGGAGAAGATAAATGTAGTGTCGTATCAGGAAGTCAAGGAGAAGACGGAGTGTAGAAGTACATGGAAGGAACTCCACCGACAAGAGCGTCGCTCTTAAATTATGAATGAATGAGTAAGAAATTTAATGCAACAATTAGAAAAACAAAACATCATCATTCTATAAAACTAAAACGAACAGAACAAAACGAAATGGGAACCCGTTGATGTCTTTCTTAGCATCCTGCTCTGTCCTTCGAAGTTTGTATAACTCTATCTCATGTTGTCCGAGGATTGGTGGAAAGTAGTGCACGTCACACGGATATTCAGGTTATCACAGCTTTTTACCTCGTCCTGCGCCCCCGCTGGAGACTTGTGGATGTAAGCAAGATTTGTTTTATCGCCGATCAATAGGGTATTTAATCTGTGTGGATGACTAACTGCACCCCGCAGATTCACTCGCGTAGTTGCCGTTCTGGTGTTTTTTGTTTGTGGAAAGTAGCCTAAATGTTATTCCAGCCTATGTTCTAACTGTGTTCCTAATTTCAACTCCATCCATTGAGACGTTCCAACGTAATTAAGCAAATCAAATCAAAGTAAATCAAAATGTTTACTTTTGTTCTCGTTTAATTCTACGCAGCCGCAATGTTATACCTAGTCACATGATAGTAATTTAATAATTTATGTAAAAGAACATTAAACGATCACGTTATTTCATTATTATTTAATTAACAAAAAAATACATTTAAGACATCAATCACGTTTCGAGCATCGAATAGTTCGAATAAACATTAAAAAGTAATTAATAATTATCAAACGATAGCAGAGCATTATTTTTAGAAATTCTAATGATATAAATATTTTAGATTGCGACAGAAATGGCGCGAAATATTTATCTACTTATTACAGAGCAAAGGCATAAATCTTGTATTATTACACTTGGTTAAATTTAGTCGGCTGAATTCAGTCATTCAGAAAACAACCTTGCGTTGTGCTAAATGCTACTTACTGAATGCTATTTATTACATTTCACTGAATTCAGTAGCGACAAAATTTAGACAAGTGTAGCAAACCTTCAAGTTTGGGTGACGACCGCAGTGCATTGCTAAGCAATGATTTGGACTCTTCATATTCAAATAACTGCGTGGCACTGCGGCTGTCGTGAGCCAGCGTGTTACTTAGTATCAAGCATAACAACACTGCAAATGACGAACATGGTGTTGCTTGGAAAAGATGACTCATCATATCTTCCGGGAAACCACAAAGGAGACTGGCTTGTCTAAACTATTATTTAAACGAATATTACTTTGAGTTAGCAAAAAGGCTTGATTTTTGCTTTGCGCATTTCCTTTTAAAGGACCTATGTCAGTTTGTTGACCTCATAAAGCCTTTTCTAACTTTAAATTAATAGACCATTTATTGTGGTCACGTGATCGAGTGACGCTTCTTGGAGTAGCCATTTTGATTTAGCGCGATGCGCGAGAACTATTGTCAAGTTTAGGAAAATAACATCTCATCTATACTAATATTATAAAGCTGAAGAGTTTGTTTGTTTGTTTGAACGCTAGGATCTCGGGAAGTACTCATCCGAATTGAAAGATTCTTTTTCTATTGGATAGTCCATTTATCGAGGAAGGCTTTAGGCTATAGAAAATAACTCTACTATTAATTCAAGCGGAGCTTGAAACAAGAATGTAACAAAATCGGGAAAAAATATTCCCCTTTTGAGAGTTTTCGTACGTTTCGTGCTTTGACATGACATTGACAGCATGTGTCAAAGATTGCGTCATTGAATTTCAGTAATCTGAGCATTGAAAAACCTTTGCTAATTTTTTTTTCTAAATCTGTGTTGGTACGACTAATTTCCGACAGGTGGCGTAGCAGGTAGCTGAAGAGGTTTTTTTGTTTGAAATCGATATTCTCAGGAATGAGTGAACCGATTTCAGTCATTCTTTCACCGTTGGATATGTACGGGATCCCGATGAGTGCTATATAATATACCACGGGCAAAGCCGGGGCGGGCATCTAGTTAAATATTATAAAGGTGAGAGTTTGTGTGTTTGTTCAGATTCAGATTTTTATTCACTACAATATTAGTTCCATGACAAAAAAAATTGTTACATGAAATACGTGGTATGTACTATGTACTGTTTACTTATTAGTAAAGTGCCCGAAAAAAGAGGCGAAAGTTGGAGCATGCGCACAAAAAATTTCAACTATTTTAGATGCTAGCTGCAGCCAATTGTCGTAATCCCATAAAAAATAAATTAACACTAGTACAAGGGCACTTCAATCGGTTCAACCTCACCTTGGGGTGTCGCCAGTAGGGGAAATCATCTTGCATCTGGACCTGAAATCCCAGAAGAGAGTATGCTACGGGCTTAGCGGGGAAAGTCTTGCATTTGCCAGCTTTTACACGGCATTTAGCTCAGCACATTGAAATTATTCATAGCTTGTATTTTGCGAGATTCCTACAAATATCGGCCCCTTAGACAAAATTAATGTAGATATTATGTAATGTATGTTTGAGTAGTTTTTGTTTATCTTTTCCACAGTCTAAACTAAGCAGATCTTGTACTATGGATGCTAGAAGCTGATATAATATAAATACATAGGAATACACTGATACACAACAGACATCCGTATTTAATATACAAATGTGTGTCCTAGGTGGGATTCGCACCCACGACTAACTTCTCAGATGCCTGATACACTACCTATTAAGTCACAACGTCATTGAAATGTGTAGTATTTAGTTTGAATTATTTGAATGATTTACAGCCTCACTACATTTGGCTACACGAAATACTGATACATAGGCCTCATCGTATTTTCGTCAACAAGACCATAATATTGATACAGGTGCCAAATCCAAGGTAGATAAATAAATAAGTACCTACCCAACGGATATAACAAGCTGCATATATTAAAAAAATACGTTATATATTACAAAACAAGCCTTTGTATATTATTACCATATAATTTTAACAGTATATCGTATGACGCGAATGGTCATGTGACTTATTTCTACGTTCTGTGTATGGTTCAATTTGCACGGTTGAGTCGATGTTTTATTCGTAATCAAATCGATTCGTCGCAGTGCAAAAACTATCGAATCGTAGCGAATTTGAATTCACTATTTTCAATCGATTTGTCACAAAGTGATTTCATCGTGTAATTTTAAACCAAAAATAAAACTGTTGGTTTTATTTAAAACCTTTGCTCAAATGTACAAGATTATGCAGGAAAAACTAATTAAACCGAAAATTGTGTTATTCTTACTAATAGGAAGAACTCTTAATTATACCTCTACACATAATTATATCTACTTATCTTTCTTTGTGCGTATCGTATTATTTTGGTAAAGGCAAATAATTTATTAACACAGCTAAAACAACTACCTACACTATACCTACTACATGGTTAAGCTTCATTACCACGTATTGGCGGCGTTACCAAGCTGAATGACGATGTTGATGCGTTAAGTGAACTTCAGCGTCTATTTTAAAATTTTGTTGGGAGTCATGGACGTATAAAAAAAGACATAGTCTCGCTAAAACAAAAACTGTGTCACTAGAGTCGGCCAAATTTGCACGTGTGTGTTGTCAGGTTGTCACTGATAGGCTGACACGCACACATATACACAAGTAGCGCGTGTAATGACCCACTGATGTGTTTGTGTCAGCCTGTATGTGACAGCGCACACGTGCATATTATGTGGCCGACTCGATGGACACAGTTTTTGTTTTAGCGAGACTACGTCCGACTTTTTATACGTCCATGGTTGAAGTGTGTAAAATGTCAACTTGTGAATTATTATCTTAACTTGGTGCGCATTAATTAATCTTTTATTATAGAAATACAGATAGGTCACAAATTTGTAATAGGTATGTTTTACCTCATACCTCATCTTCAAAAGCCTTTCTGAGCGCTTGGGCGATGCGACGCGTGACCACAATGCTGGCGTTTATTTGGCCCAACGTATAAGCATTGCCATTCAGCGTGGTAATGCCGCCAGCATGCTCGGTACGCTTCCGATTGGTAGTGGGCTTGAACATCTTGATTATCTGCAGACCTTCATTGGTATATGGATAAATCAGGTTTTTTTTTTTTAACTATACATATATAATAGGTTCGCACTTGACCACCATCTCGCCTAGTGTGAGTAGTTAGGTATGTAGTGTAATTCTCATTGTATTTTTAACCCCCGACCAAAAAAAGTGGTGTTATAAGTTTGACGTCGATGTCTGTCTGTCTGTCTATCTGTGTGTGTTGTGTCTGTCTGTGGCACCGTGGAGCTCAAACGGATGAGCCGATTTCGATGCGGTTTTTTTTATTTGAAGGTTAATATCCGTGCGGATGTTCTTAGCTATGTTTGGTTAATATCGATTCAAGATAGCCGCCTCCACAAAATGGCGGACAAAAGATTTCTTCACAACCTACCTCAATATGAGTATCAAATGAAGGGCTTGACTAGTAGAATACAATAAATAATAAGAAATTTCAAATCCAAGATGGCCGCCACCACAAAATGGTGAATTATATATTTTTCCACTACTACCTCAATATGGGTATCAAATGAAAGGGCTTGACTAGTAGAATGTTATACAGAAAATAATTCAGAGGCAGTCGGTGGTTAATCAAAAATTTTTATTTTGTTATTTTAGTTTTGTTAATAAAGGCACTAACCCCTTTAAAAAAAGGTATGTTTTTAGAATCAAGTTTTATAGTCTCCTGTAAAGTACCTAAGTAAAGTTGACCTCAAAACACTGCGGTATTGGCAGCTTGCCAATTGCAAAGATTTTGGTCTTTTAAAAGACAATTCTACCAAAATGTTATGTAATGGAATTGCCTATCCGTTGGTGTGGTGGTGGTATAAAATCCAAATAACGGCAGATTTTCTAGTAGATGCATGATAATTACAATTATGTCTATCTTTTATGGTTTCGTTGTGAGGAGATTATTTAAACAATAAAATTCATTAACAATAAAAGAGAAGCTACCTACTATTTTCAAACCAAGAAATTGTAGAAATTTTAGCTATTTTTTGCCAGTTGATATGTTGATATTTGTTTTGGATAATGAGTAGATAGCTCTGAAAAATGGACAAAAAACTCGTTTTGATGGGGGACGCACCTTAACTGTGTTCCGATCAACTATGACGTGATTGAACAATAAATTCTCCTCGCTATTGACATTTATAATATTGTTATGAATTATTAGGTATAGTCGTGCTATTGATAAAATGCATTACTAATAATGTGATCTTCATGTTGGCTGTCATGATTAACGATGAAACTGAAGGGTCCGAGATAATCGTGAAGTTATCAAAATGCCATTGTTGTTCTGATGCGGATTATCTGTGTATGACGTGCGGTATTACGGTAGTATGCTTTCTACACTCTACGGTGATTCTGTATATAAAGTAATACCCCGGCATACGCTACACCGACTTACGCAAATTCGGATATACGTGTGTTCTCATTTGCTAAACTTGGCTAATTTGCAGTTACGTATAACAATTTCACACGAAACACGTCTGAGCTTATCGTAAATCGAAGACTGGCAGAGAGGAGAGGCTCTCTCAAATCTTGAGGCTGCGTTGTATTATTAATAGTGAAACCAAACATGAGGGTGCAACCGTGCCTGATCATAAATTTGAGTCACCATTTGACATGTAAGTCAAGTGTGCGCAATGATATGTGAGTCTTTTCGGGTGTAAATCTGAGTGAATCGCCATATTTCTCTCTACGACCATGAACTCATTCTAGAAAATGCCGATACGTTGAAACAGACACTATTTTGATCCGAATATATTTAATAATAATTTGGTGTCTCGAATACTTGGGTGTTGCCAACCGAGCAACGGACGATGCGGTCAATGATAGTGCAAAATTGGCATTTTCAACTTTACCATTTACAATACGACGTGCTATTTGCGATTTGGCAGCTAACTCAGAGTCCATATTTAAATGCATATTTAATTGAATTCATCCAAGTACAAACATACTTGATGAAATTTTCGAAGGTCTCTTTGATAAAGCGACAAAATTAACTTGAGTTTAATGTCAAAAGACAAGAACTATGAAATATTAGGCAATGCAGATCGTGTGATTAAATCTGCTGGTTCACTAAGACACTTTTGTAAATAAGAAGCAATAAACTAACGAAATAAAACAAAGCTTTATCGTTTATGTACCGTATATATAAAGAAATACAGGATAGCACTATTTTGGATCTAAATGGCTTTGGGATTCAATATAATTTAGTCTGCTGTCTCTTGATTTCAAAATAGGTAGTTTAAATCATGAGATAATCATTTCTCATATGTATTAGCTGAGATAACATATGATTTTTTATGGACATGTACCGTTTTATGCCGTTTAATCGCGTATTTTTTGGCGATGACAAATAACTCCAAATTGAAGATCTATTAGATTTCCTAATTTCGCTCAGATCGGTCCAGTTCTTATGCAGACGTAATTTTCGTCAGCAGACAGTTTTTGCATAACACAACGAAAGAAGCAACATAAATCTCACGACTATCACACTGCGCTCACTTAACAGCCTCGTCAACCGTTTATTGTCGCACTGATGGTTATTTAAATCGGTTCCCACGATAATAATCTTAAGGAAAACCACAGCGACGAAAGAAGGTAACTTATCAGCACTTTATATATGTACTTATGTATAACTGTAATAGGAGTGGATTATATTTTCCGGTAATCCATTCCCGACTTGGCTAACGTATCATTTATTATTTTTCTAGTAGTGGCCCGTTCCGGCTTCGCTAAGATATTGTCATATAAAATAATTAATGATCAAAATCAAAAATCAAGTGGCACCAAATTACACGTAAACGGCAACTTTCTTGAATATCAGTCAACTTGGCGAAGAGTTCCTACACTGGGAACAAACATCATGACACTGGCTTTATATTTATTAGCCTATAGGTCCCAATGTTGAGCAAAAGTCTGTATTGCTTTTTAACCGACTTCAAAATAGGAGGTTTCTCAATTCGACCGTATAAATGTTTTTTTTATGTGTGTTCGCGGATAACTTCGTCGTTTATGAGCCGATTTTGATGATTCTTTTTTTGTTGTAAAGAAGATATTCCAAGGGTAGTACCGTGATAAGGAAACCAGGATCTGATGATGACATCCTAGAGAAATCGAGGAAAACTTTTTTACTTTATAAGTTTTCCGTTGAATAATGGTTCTTTTTTGTTAAAATTATAAATATAAAGATTTACTTATTATAACTTCCATAATGACTACCAATTTAAGGAATTTGTATTGCGAGATAAAAAGATTAGTCCTATATAGTTACTATTTCAGACTAAGATCCATCAGAGTTGCATATCTGACCCTGATTCGTCGTGTTCTTTCTTATAACGTGTTGGACCAATATACATCGGAACATTTAATCATCTACACATTCAAACTTTCACATTTATAATATTAGTAGGATTGTAGGAGTTTACGGGTACCGCATTTTCTGGAAGGATTTCGGCCAGTTACATAGATTTCGAGTAGGTATGTCGCATTCAAATGGCAATATGTAAGTACCTAATGTCAGGACTAAAGCTGGGGATACACATGCCCGTAGCTTGCACACTAGCATACCAGCTCCTTGGAAGTGCCAGCTACAGTCATGTGTATTCACTAACTGGCATGCATGTGTAATGCCAGTCAATAGGTCAATACCATGTCATTGTTTGATCATGTTTCATCAAAATTCTGTATATAAAAACTCTAACTTTACTAACTATAAATAATTAGAGTCCTAGAAGTAGAGTGCAACGGCAGTTTTCATTTCTGTGTATTGGTACTTTGTTGATATGTAATTGTTGTCAGAGAGACATTAGAGCTGGTTGAAGATTGCACAAGACTGTTACTTGTGGTAATCTAGGATCTATGTTCAGCAGTGGACGTCTTGCTGATCGTCTTGATGATAATCATGAGTCATTAGAAAAATGTGAAAATCAGGAGTTTTTGTAGAGTTATGTGTTCAGCATTGAGCCCGGTTACAAGATAACTAATAGGACTGATAAAATTACTGGACCGACTGGACGAGAACGAAACCCAACTTTCTTAATTGATCTTCGTCCTTGAACCAATTCCAGTAAAAACCACTCAAGAATCAACATCGAACTAAACTAACAGCTCTACTATTTTAGCTATTGTCCTCTTCTTCTCCTTATCCAAGAAATGTGTAAAGAAAAGATAATTGTAATGACAAAGATCACAGACCCCGGAGTCTATGGAGTGGCTAATTTAAATTTATAAAAAAAATAAAAAAATAAATAAAAAAAACTATTTTAGCTTGGACTTAAATCTTTTATTTTCCGGAGTACCAGTGTCTAGACGATCTAGAATAGATTATTTTAGTTATTTGAAAGCGCTCTATGAACTTCGAAATTTGGCATTGAAGAACCAAACTATCGATAAAAATGTGTTCGTAAGAAGTTCTTTGAACTTTGAAAGGCTTTTTATGAAACATGGTTCTAATATTTTTTATAGACACGATTGTTCTCAAGGTAACGAAAAAAATAGCGAAGCCACAATCAATACTTGATTGTACATTTTTGTTTATGATGATAATTGGCCAGTTTTGTGTTGGGGATTTATAAATATTATATTGCGATTGTAAAATAAACCATTCAGAATATTGTTAAATTTGAAATTTTTGTCATTGATATTAAGCTAATAAGAACTATACAAGTAAAGAGGCTGGCGATACACTGAACTGAAATAGACTAATAAATGAATAACTTTAATTTAAAACACCCGACTGCAAAAAAATCAACAGATAAAAGAACATTATGTTATGCTATCTAAGGACACTTGGAAGACTGAGACGAGTCTAACGATATCTTTATTGTCAAAATCCATCCAGCCGTTTGGAAGATACATGGGAATAAATAAATCATAACCCTTCAACATAACAGGTAAAAATAATGAACATTTTTAAAATCAACGTCATCAGTCAATTCTATGGTCAAATTAAAAAAGAAACTAAATACCTTAACATCAATCAGGCGAACAGCAAAGCCAGAAGCATCAGGTGCGGATAACTTAAGTTGACAGGCTTTGGGGGCAGTAGTAGGTCGCACGAGCGTCAACGCTAATGCTGCGCCTGCGCCGGTGTTGCTTCCCAGCTCGGTTAAGTTGGTGCGTCCACATAATAGACTGGAGCAGTGCCCTAAAAAAGAGAAAACGTTTGGTTAGCTGTAGATAGGTACAGAATAATCAAAAATAGGACGGTACTGTTTAAATCCTGGTACACTCCAATCAATATAAAGTAGTGTAAATTCCTCAGCATTTAATTTTGGTATAAATAGATACAAACAAGAAGTAATAGTTTTGTTTGGTAATCATTTTTAATAGGAGGCTATCTATTTATTATGGTCGCTTTGGAAAATCATAAACAGTAATTGAAAGTAGTAGTATCATTAGGGGACATATGTTCTTCCCCTTTATCATACAAGTAGAATATCTTTAGGCGAATAATTGGTATTATCATTCTTCAAAACATCCTTATCGAATTCCAAATATACGTCTTGACATCTACACGTAAATTAGTATTGACGATGTCGTGCGTTTCGTCACTTCCAACATAAATTAGCACCTCACGTATCCCACCACCATCTACGAGTCTATCAAATTGTTCATTTTCTACAACAGTTTTAGAAATAACTATGATGTAGACAAATATATCATTGCTCAATCCGACAAAGTAATCATTTCAGTTAAAGCAGAGTACAAATCGAAACGGTACGAGCTAGTTAAAATGTTGATGATGTTGATACCGAACACTTTTTTACTCCATCTTATTTACAACCTGAAATAAAAACTGAGAGTGAGAGAGAGAGAGAACGATGGATATAAAGAGAAGGAGCAATGGACGTGTCATGGAATGTATTTTTAATTTCTAGTGAAGTTAGCGTATTTACTGTTATTGTCTTCTCTAATCTAAAAGTTCTATTAGTTGTTTTCTACTTTTAGTTAGTTAAAATTTTAGAACCTGATCACAATATCGAGCATAATTGTTCGTACTACAATCACAGCTCAAAGTAGGTAACTAGTTATTCTGTTTGGAGCAGATTTAAAATATACGCATAATGCGATTTAAAATCGTGACATGTTTATGACATTCAAAGCTTCTACGTTTTATTTTCATACCTTACATTTATTATTCTTATTATTTTTCTAATTTGAAATGTGAATGTAATGCTTTTGATTCATAAGCAGTTCTACTTATATCGGCATGTTTCAAGTGTGCATTATGCATTTTCCTGATAAAATCTATATCATTCTACATTCTACGGTAGGTCCTTGACTTTAGTGTTATATCATTACTCGAAGCAAATTACTATATAATTTTTGTCACTACGTTTTGTTTTGGCTATCTATTTTGTACTAAAACACTTATCTTTATCTTTCTGGGTTGTCACTTCTTTACAGTTCTATTTTTATGAGACTGATTGTTATTTGCACAAGGCATGCTAGAAACGAAAACATTTCCTGACTCTTAAACAAGTAGTGGCTGCGCAGATTGCATTAGAAACGAATGTTTTAATTAGATCACGTCTATTTGTGCTTTGATATAAAAGAAATCTCTATGGAAACATTTGCTTTTTCGTTTGAAGATTAGGTTTGTAAACATTTGGAAACTATGAACTACTTTTCTCTTTGGAAGTGCATTTGTGTTGATTTGTTGCACTCAAATATCAGATTTGGAAAAACCATCAAATCCAGACGCAATTAATAGTGACGCCATGTAACTTTTGGAAAGTAAACTTACTGAGTTATGATTATGACAGATTAGTATGCAAAAATCACTGGAACACCAATTAAATTCTGATTTTTTAAATGTAACGTGGCAAATATCTAACGGTATACCATATTACTAAACAAAGCCGACACACGTGTCATAATATCCATTCAGAGCATAAAATTGACGTAAATCAATACCTAATCGATGAACAGTTTACCTCACAACGTAACAAGCCCCGTAATTCGTTTGCGGTGAAGCATCAGATTACGTTGTTGCAAGCCAATTGTCTAATTAATCACCGGTTCTTTGGTTTACCATTTCTATTGTTACCTGAGCAGCCAACATAACTTAATTCAGAAGTTTAATCAACTGTAAACACAACTTCCATTCGCTGAAATTCATTAAAGCATTTGGGTCACGCAAGGTCGCGTTTTCGGGCCAATTCTTTATCTGTCTCTTAGTGTCGCTTCTGCTTGCCATAAATTCTTTTGACCTAAAAACTCACTTTGCCCAAGTAATCTCAGTTAAATAACGTCCTGACAGCATGGTATATTTGATATAACTATTTAGAAACATAACTTTTATGGGATTTTGAAATTAATTAATTGTACATGATTTTAGGCAGGACAATGAGCAAGTGCCATCATACAAAAGGAAAGGTGAAATCTAAATATCAGATTTACAACATTTATGTGAGTAAGTAAACGTGTTACATCCTAGGCTATGCTTTTTTAGAGTGACGAGACCACAAGGACATGTACCTCGATGGTAAGCAACATGCCTGCCACATAACAGCACAGAGACACACAGCGAAGAGTCCAAATCATTACCTAGCACTGATATCCAAATGATACATTTCAAATTACAAAAAGCGCTTCTAGGCCCACATAGTTTGGAATGTAATACAACAGTACAGTTTACTGTTTAATATGTGTTTTTATTACATTATGTTTTGTGTGCTCATTGATTGAATAAATAAATAGATAGAGCTAACAAGCAAATCGCGGTCAAATATAGATCTATCTAATAAATTCGAAATCCCGACTGCATAATTTTAAAAAGTGTTTTTGCTCGCGATGCTTATTTAAAAAAATAGGAATTTAAATAAATAAATTATATAATATATATATTTTGCCTGTATGTATGTATGATTTATGTGATTTGGTTTAGATTTAGATTTATTGTTTTGCATGCCGAAATGTGGATTATGGAACTCTGTATTGACCTTGTGTAATCTGTGTAATCTTTTGTATACCCATATACGCGAATAAATGAATTATGAATTAATAACAACTCTAACAATAATCTATCAAAAACTTACAAAATGTTCTTATCTGGTTCTGTTGATTCTTCATTTATTTTATTATTTATTATTTTATGCGTGTTATTTACAAACACGTCTATTATACGATGCAGCTTCTAAAATAACATTTTTATCGCAGTGGTGTAGCTTTAAATAGCTAATTAGGAACATTAATCTGGTTTTAATGATTCATCTTGTATTATTTTTCCACTAGAAGCGCCCCGCGGTTTCGGCAGCATAGTTCTCAATCCCGTTATTTTCGCGGGATAATAATTAGTCTACGTGTTACTCCAGACTATGTTCTATCTATGTACCAAATTTCATCCAGATATATTTTGTAATATTTGCGTGCAAGAGGTACAAACCTACAAACATCCATCCATCCTCACAAACTTTCGTAATTATAAATATTTCGCATTATATTACTTAGATTTATTATTTTACGCATCGATATAAACCACCGGATGTGCCCTCCCAAACTTCAGGCGGACAATTTTGACGTGACAACGTCTTATAAATTGGTTTGCCGGGTGACACTTCAAGAAACTGCGTTACGCTCCGCTCACGTTATGCGCTCACAACGAGAGCGAGTGAGAGGCACGCGTCCCTTCCACTCGGGCATGGTTAGCCCGCCTAAGAGCGAGAGAGACATAAAAAGTGAAAGGCACGCGTCCCTTCCGTAAAATTATTTTACCACTCAAAGTCGTTGTCACGTAAAACTTTCGCCCGTATACCGACTTTACAGACAACCAATTTTTTCATCGTTGGGAAGAGTGAGCTCACTCTTTCAGTTCTAATCGGTTGAAGGAAGAAGTGAACGCCGGACGTTTTTACCTATCACTATTCGGTGTCAACAACCAAAATAATTAGAACCACAGCATACGAGTATCTCTCCGCTAGCGATTCTAGGCATCAAGTAGATTGGTTGTATGTAAACCACTTATGCTACACCTAGAGACGCAGTTTATTAACCGACTTCCAAAAAGGAGGAGGTTATCAATTCGACCCCTATGTTTTTTTAATGTATGTTACCTGATTTCTCGAGAACCCCCGTACCGATTTTAAAATTTATTTTTATGTGCGGATGGTTCCATATAAATCTTATCGAGATCAATAAACTATCAGGCCAAAAATACTATTCAGGCACGTGGTAGGTAGGCGTATCCCACTAGCCCACTACCTATTAGACTTGGCTATCACCGACTTCACATAGATGAATGAGTAGCACCCCTCAGTAGCACTTGTAATAATGATATTAATTTATTTTTCGCTTTTGAGTGCCTATTTGTTGTTTTGAAGTCGGTTTAATTTTTTGTACGAAAATAGTTTATTACCAATTTCAAAGGGTAATAAACGCTCAGAGCACATCCTTTGGTTTATATCGATGATGTTATTTATGCATATTATTTACAGACATAAAATATGTATTTAAAGATGATACAGCTTCTGAAATAGCTTCTTTATCGCAGTGAGTTAGTTTCAAATAGCTTAATAAGAACAATTACCATTGATAGTTCGCATTTATGAGTAATTGATGCATTGTTATTGGCAATGGCGTGGTGAGAACCGTGATCTGGGATCGTATACACGTGCATATCAATTTGAAAAAAATATTCTGACTAGATACGGAAAGTTTTTGAATAATAATCTTCTTTATAACTTATTTGCAAAAAGGAGGAGGTTCTAAATTCTATTGTAAGTTGTTTGAAGTGAAACCTTCTTTTAGCGCGTCGCAGACAGGTTTTTCTTGGGCTGTGAACTGAATTCTAGTGTCACGCTCGGATATGATCGGGTAAACTCGGAACCATGGCTATTGGCCACCTGGAAATGCGTCAGCATTTCCCACAGCATGCTCATGACCACGCCTTCCGGTTTCATTTCCAAACTAAGCTATCAAATTTTGAAAAAATAAAATATTATATTCGTATAATGCTTGACTTCTTGACGATAATTATTATAATACAGTTAAGTGGTCATTTCAAACTTTGAAAATGTATAATATAATTTGTATGCTCTTTCTATTGTTTTTATTAATTGACGTGTAAATTGTACATTTATGAATAAAGTACTTTGACATTGACTTTGAAGCAAGCAATCCTCGGTTTTGAATTTACTATTTAGCTTACACTTCACTGAATTCAGTGGCGACTAAATTCAGTTGACTAAACTTAGCCAATTGCAATAAGCCTATAGTATATTGGCAGTGCCTTGAATCTATACTCTTATTCACTAGTTGTATGATAAGTACGTTAACCTATTGCACATGTCGGCCCATTATTGAGTAATGCAAGGAGCCTCGGTAAACACCAGCAAACAACTCCTGCCTTGAATAATAATCAACTTAGCTAAATATAACTAAGCGGTTGAACGTCTTTTGATTAACAATTTATAGTATATACTCTATTATTATTTAAATATTCGCGCACCGTTAGTGGATGGAGGTCGTTTTCATCCCCAATGAGGGGTTTTGTAGGTGAAAATTGACTTGTCAAAGGCAAATTTCTAAAAGGAAACAACTTGATTCCTTTTTCTATACTGTTAACGGTTACTTCACATTTGACAGACATCTTTAGTTCCTTGTTCAGATACCCGGCATTGAGGTGCAGCCGGGTTTTGGAAAGAGTAACATTAAGCCTCAAGAATGAGCAATATTAAAACCCTATCAGTAACCTTAATAATAAAAAAATATGAACAAAGAGAAAATATGCGCTTCCTAATTACAAAAAAAAAATAGGTATAGCTTTCTACTAAGTCTGTGGTATAGATTATGTAAAAATTATGCGAATTAAAACTAGTAAAAACAATAAATGGATAGCATAGTTTGACATTGACATTGCAAAGCGCACGCCTCGTGACAACCGCCTTTTATTCCACAAGGTCACAGAAACGAGACAAAAATGTTGTTCTTTTTTTCATATCTACATAAATGCAGATTATAGATTGTTGTAGAGTTCGGAATATTTTGCTGAAAGGCCACCTGACGGTCCAACCAACGCGTACGAACAATGGCTTTTACATGTTTGCGGTTTCACTTTGTCTTACATTTGCTTTTGTTAAACGAGGTTTTTTTACTTTTACCTAACTTCTGTTAAGGCTGTAAGGGTAAGGCTGTACTATCTATGTGACATCTGTCAACGAATTTTGCGTCATTTCCGCGATGTATAAAATGTATGTTTATACATGCTTATTATTATAACCTTATTTTTTGTTTCCTATAACAAAGTTTTTGTGTATCCGTCTAAGCTTTTGTGTTGCCTTTTTGTTTTAAGATAATCAATAAATGTAACGTTGAATTATACCGATCAGTTTTTTATAGAATTAATGACAACCGGTGCCGTTTATGAAGCTGCCACAAAACGGACATTGGCAGAGATGTGACCATCATATATGTATGTCACAGCGCGCGCCATTAAAATAAAAAGAAGAAGAAGTCTATTTTGTGCTAATCGACATAAAAAACTTATCTATTGCACCGCGTACTTATTAATAAAACGAATGGTAACTAAATATATATGTACAGATATGTATCCATTAAAAATCAAAATAAGTATCAAATTAGGAAAATTAATTATATCTCGAACAAGTGAGCTTTAAAATAACAAAGTACCTACCTACCTACATCAAAATGACTCCATTTGTCTTAAATACACTATAACAAATACCCAAGTTAAAGTTCTTACTATCCCCTTTTTAGGTTGGAGTGATGACTCAAAGTCTCAAAGTGGAAGAACAATGCCACTAACAATCTACGAGTAGGTACATCTACATTTTCATGTAAGAATTTAAGGATATATATTTTTGCAACGGTGTGGTGTAAACTTATTGTAATGGAAATTTAACAGCGACATGAATCGTTCCTGACGTCTTGAATTATCTTGTCTAGACGTTGGAGAAGTGCATTCTGTTGATCATGAGAAGGACAAGATAAGTAACTCCTACTTTTTCAATGAGATTTTTGAAGTGAAACTTTTGTAATGTTTTTAGTGGTGGAATTTCTTATGGGTTCGCATAGGTCTGCGATAACTTATACATGGGACGCTCAGAAAGTTTTGAGAAACTAAAAACTAACTTCTATGAAAAAAATATTTTACTAATATTTTTCAAAAATCTTTTCACCAGCTCCTATATAAAGTTTCATGCGTCTGAACCAATTTTCAAAACATTTTTTCCAGTCCTCCACAGACACCTCTTCTCGCTACGCGCTAGCAGCGTTTGAGAAGGCCGTGCGTTCTGCCTGCGAGCGCGTCTTCCGGCGGTGAAAACTGTATTCCTTTGAGTTGATTTTTTATTTTAGGCAATTAAAAGAAGTCACACGGAGCCAAATCAGGACTGTAAGGAGGATGTCCTAAGACTCTGACCGGTATAGAGTCCAGGAAGTCCCGCGTTGTGATCGCAGAGCGCGCGGGCGCGTTGTCGTGGCGAAGAACTCCGCGGAGCCCGGTGTTCGGTCGCTTGTTGCTCATTGCATAAAAAACTTGTGGCAGGCATTTTATACTGTACTGACGACCACTTCTTTGTTCATCCCCAAAGTAAAACGACCGCGTTTGAACTCGCTATACCGGCGGTAGATGGTTGCTTTTGAATGTCCTTCATCCATAAAAGCAATTTGAAGTCGATCAAATGACTCATCAGGTGTTAAGCCACATTTGAAATCGTAAAAAATCATAGCACGAAAATGTTCTCGACGCAGATTCATTTTTTAATGAGACAACAAAATAAGAATTGACTCTCAAAAAAATACGGAGGGAAATTTGATAATCGAACAGAGGTATTACTTTTAAATAGACGGAGTTTCAAAATAATTTCAAGTGGCCAGTGTCTTATAGATAAAGACTTTTTTTCGCAATACTTTCTGAGTGGCCTAGTACAATTCCGCTCCCATCAGATTACATAGTGGTTACTTTTTTGGATTTCACTTTCATTTTTGGATTTTACTTGGATTTCAGTAGATATCAACTAAACTTAAAATGTGCGAGTGAGAGGGCTATAGTACAAAATACGCGTGACTAAAACAATGAGCATGCCAAGAAGTAAGCCACTGGTTTCCGTGAGCATAGTATGTCATCCAACGGTCGACCTGAGGCATAGAATAGGGAACAGTGCAGAAACTGTATCTCTATGAGAAGCATCTCATGGGAACTGTACGACTGTACCTATCGTTTCTATGTCCCCGATATCACATTGCGCCCATTTCCCTAGTACCTTCCTTTTAGACTACTTCGAAAAAGGAGGTTCTCCATGAGGCGTTAAATTTTGCCAAGTGTGGCACACACGGCGTGGTGGCGCCACTGTTGGTTTTTGTGAAATTTCTTTACCAAAATAAAACATTGGCGCCACCTATGGGGAAATTGGAAACTGTATTTGATTGGTGTTTTTGGATCTTGAAAACGGTTTTATTGTTGTATAAACGTATCTATTTTACGGTTCTTAAAATCTGTTTTTTGTGTGTATGCTAGGTAAATCAATTTTGATGTTTTTTTTTGTTTGGTACCTATATCATTTATGAAAACTGATATTATACGATAAATTTTATCGAAATAGGTGTGGCCGTTTTAGAAATATCAATAAAAAATTAAATTTGCTTACTTTTACTTGGACGACGTGTTCGTAGTACAGTAGAACCTAGATAAGTTTAAAGTCCAAGGGAAACAAAAAATATTTTAAGTTATAGAGGTTTTAAGTTACCTAGGGTTTTGGTTTTGGGCTCTGATGGGAAGGGAACATATTATTTTTTGAAGTTATTGAGGTTTTTAAGTTACCGAGGTTTGAGTTATCGAGGTTCTATTGTATATGAGAATCTGAGTTTGTCTTGATGACAAATCAAATTTGTTTATATGAAATTTTATCTGCGTTAGTGGTTTGAGTTTTAAACTTAAAATCCGTTTTTGTTTATTCGGGGAAATAAAATTATTTTAGTCCTCGAAAAATAAAAGGCCAGTTTTGAAATTTAAAAATACCTACTTGTTATACATGTTGTAGTAGTTTTTGCTTGAAACACTCATGAATTGCAATAAACGATGTACCTAAATAATAAGTATCAATCTTCTAGCTTAAAACATGAAGAAACTTCCATAAAAACGTAACCCCTTAAAACGCATTAAAATTTACTCATGTACTTTCCCGGACTCTAGACTATCTTTGCACCAAATTTCGTTTAAACTGGTTCAGTAGTTTAGATATGAAAACTTAACAGACATACAGAAAAGGAGCTATTTCCGAATTTATAATATTAGCAGAGATACAAAGAAATATTTAAAAAGCTGATATAAAACGGAATCTTCTCGAAAACATCATGTTTTATTATTCCATACGCCTTCAAGTATAGGTATTTTATTTGCTGATTTTCATGCCTCGCTGTGCAAATCTGCGCTCCCAATTGACCCCAAGCACTCAACGAACGGCCAATTGAACCAAAAACGACAAAAAATTAACCCACTCATTGACTTCGTTAATCAAGATCAACTAGCACCTTCCATGTAAACAAGATGATTATTCAAATTTTTAACCAACTTCCAAAGAGATGGCAGATTCTTCTTCACACTAATGTTAAAAGTCTTTCAAAAAAATTGTTTTGATCAATGTTACGGATATGCCTGTAACCAACGAAGTAGGTTATCCTAGTGGTAATAATTGTACTTACTAGAACTAACTTGGTTTTAAGTAAAGATTTTAACTGAATATAATATATTTAATTTTAGTACAATAATGTTTCTTCATTCCACTATCAAGTCCAGAACCATGTGCGGTCCGAAGGAGGGGGGTCACAGGGGACATGACACCCCCCCCAAATCGTATATGTTACATTAAAAAATTAAAAAATATCTATTATACATAGACTATTTTTAACGCGGGAATACAACTGTAACGGGATCTACGTGTGTAATACCGTGGGGCGCTACTAGTAAAGTATTTTTTACTCAATTTATTGTATTTCTACTGGTGACCCCCCCCCCCCTCAAATCTGAGGCTTTGTACTGGTGACCCCCTCCAAAATTCGAGGATGGGACCGCGCCTGTCCAGAACTAGGTATTTTTAATGAAAAATAATGTAATTACTTTGAAAATTTATTATTTCATTGTTGTGGAGTATATCCAATAGAAAAAAGTTTATATAAATAAAAACGTTCATAAAAAATTAGATAACTTATGTCATGCGCCAACAAGTTTTTGGCCAGCGCGATGGACGTAGCTATTTCTAGCTCTCTCCTTAAAAAAAACGCTATTAGCGATTAGGCCGAATTTATATCACTATATGTAATTATTTGTTGTCCAAAATAAAGTCGAGGTAATTAAAAAATAATTCAGATCAAGTCCGGACCAAGTCAAAATGTTTTCAACACTTATGAGTTCCTATTGCGAAATTTTAAAACTATATAAATATATTTGTAAGTACTGAAAATTTGAATCTTAATTAATCTGTATGTATAAGTTTGTGTAAAACTAAATTCTTAATCTGTATTAAGCTACACAATGAAAGAAATCTTCAGGTGAAATCGAGATCTTGGTCATCTACTTAGAAATGCGTTACCATGCAGGCCATGATGGCCACGCCCGGCGCCTATCAGTTTCACCCGCGCAGTTCCTAAGCGAGCTATCAAATTCTGAGTTATAAGTTTTCACTTCCATCGGTAGTACCTACGACTGCCAATTTCTTTTCTGTCTGTCTATCTTGTGCGAGAACGCGCCGAGTCCCAACAGTGGGAACACATAGTGGGCGAAGCCGTCATAGCGGAGACACCTACTGAAATACCAAGGTCTCTATCGTCACGCTATGGCGGGAATATAAATATCGCAACTTACATAAGCTTATAGGAGCGTTCAGCTTTTGGCAGTGTCGTTCAGACTGTCTGTCTGCAACTCTAAATATCGGCCGTGGGATGTTGGCAGAAAGAGTTCTGTTTACTCATCACTACTCATTTACTCATGTTCACAGGAATAGAACGCGCAGTCAGCTGGTTCATCTGTTGTTGTTTACGGTTGTTACAGAATGTTTTAATCGGAGTTTTGTTAGTAGTGTATAGGTGACACTATAGTGAAATAAGGAATTTTCAGAATGTCAAAGATAATATAATGTATTAAACTGTAGCAAAAATTTTATACTTCTTATACGAAAATTGCGCGGAATGTAGAGTATGAGATTTCGTACACTGATAACTTACTCGTAGGTACCTATGTACAGAAGGAGTGTATATGCAGAATGCTATTTTTTTTAAATAATGCATTTAAATAAATTTAATCAATATAAAAATAATTAGGTTGCGGTCTATTTGGACTTACTCCCACCCACTACGACGTGTTTGATTCGCACGTATAAAAAATGATCTGTTTATGTATTGTTAAAATGTGAAAACTGCGAATAAATTAATTTAGCTTTTTGTAGAGATTTATATGTTCTAAACCTTTTTATCTCTGGCTATATGGTCGAACTTCGAACACTAGTAATTATAAATGCTACATTATTTAATTTGCAATACGTCAGCGACATGTAGGTAGGTAAGTACATTGAATTCAAATTTATGGGAATTTTGAAAATAAATAAATATTTAGTTAAGAGCTGTATGTAAGTGTGTCTGCTTATAGAAAACAATGAAAATGTTTAAGCTAACCGCTTACAGAATTAGTCAAAATCACTGTTTTTCTTTAAAAATATTATTTATTACCGGCCAGTTCCGGCTTTGCTCGGATATTGGCTTATAAAGATCATTAATCGAAATAAAAAACTATCCTATTTCTCAGGTTGGATCCAACTGCACTCGGTGTGTAAATATGAATAAAATCGGTAGCTCTAAAATCGGTACTTAATGTAAATAATAGGTACTTATTAAGATATTTTAGACAATATTACGGCGAAGGTATTTTATAATCGCTGTAGTTACTTTATTAAGTAGTTTCCGAAATATAAGATTTTCTTTTCGACAGTAAGAGATCCCTAGACACTACAAAAAAAAAAAAAACATGATCAAGATCAAATACTTGTTTTTTTAAATGGTAGGGTTTGAATTGGACTGCTATCTCGGCTGGTGAAAAACCGACTCCGGCAACGCAGTCCACAGCAAAAACGTTCTTATTGCGAAAGTGGAGCCAAACTTCCCCGTTCGACTCTTTAGAATGTTAACCGTGAATCGATGACACTTTTTCAAGCACTGGCAGAAAGTGTCACTTTTTTATAATTATACCATAATTTTTAAATCTGAAAACAATGTGATCAGTAGTGACACATCGAGTTTTCAATCGCATAGTTCCCATGCGAAAAATCTCTGATATTTTGTCGCGATTAAAAATATCACATATTATGTTTGTTATTCCAGACTACATTAGTACCAAATTTAATCAAGATATATCCAAAAGTTTTTGCATGAAAGAGTAGCAACATACGTTTCAACAACAAGTTTCGCAATTATAATTCTATTATTACATTAAGACGATGACCGACCTTCAATTTGGTACTTATGTACTTTGTGTAAATAAAATTCTACCCTTCCAAATCTAATATTTTAATTTAATTAATTCAATGAAGAAGCATATGTTAAATTAAACTACCTGCTTCTACGTTCATTGACTGTGTTAGGTATATTGTTGGAAAAAAATTAGGTAGGCAATCAGCAAACTATAACAACTTACCCAATGTGAAAATATGCAAAACAAGAAGTAAAGGCAGGAATCCTCTCAACATTGTTCGGTATTTACGAAAACATACCCACAACACATATAAATAAAAACTAAAGTCGTTTGCATTGTGCGAAATAAAAACCTAGTAAAGCCTTACAAAAACACCACACTATAGTCGCATTCAATTTATACTTAAAAAATCACTAATAAACTGTTATTTTTTTTAATTCACGTAAAATAGAACAGTTGGTATCACTAGGGAATGTTACAACTCTAGTCGTTCGAAGTTTGAATTCGATTTGAAGGGAACATTTTGGCGCGAATATCAGAACGCGGCCGCTCGCCGCGCGCTTTGAATCTGACTAGCGGAGACGCCGGAGACCAAAGAACGTTTTTATTTTACTCGTAACTCGTACAAGCTTGAGAACAGTCAGTCGGATCGCCTCGTTACCTCGTCACCCGCCTGTCCTCTCACTCAACTGGAATCGTACGTCATACAATAAAGTCAGATATCTCAGATAGGTAAATGGCTATATACATAACAACAAAATATTATACATCGTAAAACTTGCTATTTACTCATAAGGTTGATTCTATCCAGCCAGTCTCATCATTGCTAAAGAACCGTACCTACTACATACGCTATTCGTTTCCGCTTCGAAAATCGGATAATACATTACATAATACCATTATAATGATTTTTATAGATGGAGGCAAATTATTATATAAGATACCTAAATAATCTTATGATAATATGTAATTTGCCTCCATAAAGTTTAAAATGAGGCATTTTCAGATAAGGACACTAAGACGTGATGGTGTGGTGGTTCGTATCCCGCATGCAGGTCTAAAGACATACGTTCCCAGGTGCAGATGTAAAATAAACAATTTATTTTACATAAATATATTATAAAAATATATCTATATCTAATAACTCCGTCATCAGCACCAGCTTTAACGGTTAAGGCGTGAAGGAATTTTTCTAGAGCAAACCATTATTCCAAGAAAGTTCTATTTCGTAGAGTTGTTTCATATGATGGTCTTGACCAACTGTAACTACTACCTGAAGGCTCTAGAATCGATGGAGAAACGTGCCAAAAGGATCACAAGCTAAAAGTTTATAAATAGAATTCGGAGAGCGAGCAATTCTTTTCGTGGTCTGATATTATCTTGCTCTTTTTTCTATTGGATTGCTCGTACCTTAAAAAAGCGACATTATTTCATGTTTGACGCTCCAAAGACTCGAACGAAGATATTTATTTGACTCTACTTTTGTGATAAGAACGTCTAGGTCGTTGAATACATTGCCTCGTTGCCTGGGTGGGGTTTCTTCCTTTCCAGAAATGCTGACGCATTTCTAGATATCCAATGGGAAATGCAAACGCATTTTTAGACGCCCAACGGCCATGGTCCCGAGCTCACCCAAAAAATTTCTTATCATTCCCGAGCGTGGTGGTAGAAGTCAATTCAAAACCCACGAGAAATCTGTCTGTGGTGCGCCCAAAGAAGTTTTCACTTCAAAAAACAATTGGCAGGCATAAAGTCAAAGTCAAAAAGTCAAAGTTTTTTATTGATAAATATACATTTACAAGTCAGGCATAATAAATTGTATAACAGTAATTATACGGAATATAAATATTGTACAATAAAATAGTAATAATTAGACAATGTCATAATAAATATTAATCAAATTTAAAATTGAGCAGACAATGTCATAATAAAAAAAATAAAAAAATCGTAATACAATAATGTCAAATGAGATATAAAATAGTACCAATTCTTTTCAATTATTTTTATTTTACCGTCGGTCTCTAAAAACTCTTCATAACTGTAAAACGTTTGCTCGATAAGCCAGCATTTGAGCTTACTCTTGAAGCTGCTCAAGCTGGGTGCTGCTATCACCGCATCTGGTAGTCTGTTGTATACTTCAGGACCCATAACGTAAGTCAGCTTACTAGATTAGGAGACATAGGGACTGCAGATAGCAGTGAAAACTTTAGCTTAGAATTTTAGTATTAAACGACACGGCACTAACGTCGGACCCGAATATCCGTGCGTCGGACAATACGTCACCTGTGCAGTTGTATAGCCCGGCGGATACAGCTACTGCAGGTCTACTACGAAGTCCGATAAACGATGCATCGGCCGAAGTTATGGACGTTTTATACCACTAAACACAATCGGTCGGTTGATGACACAAAAACTGTCAAATCAGCGTCGGTCGGAATTAACGAAACACCCGATCAGAAGCAGATCAACCGACCGATTGTGTTTCGTGGTATGAAACGTCTATAACTTCGGCCGATATATCGTTAATCGGACTTCGTAGTAGACCCGCAGGTCTACTACGATATATATATATATATATATCGTTTATCGGACTTCGTAGTAGACCAGCAGGTCTACTACGATATATATATCGTTTATCGGACTTTGTAGTAGACCTGCTGCAGATATAAAGATATATTAATATTACTCATGTCGGTGACGACAACTCATGAGATTTCAACCATCTAAAAAGCATCTTAGGGAGCGTTCAAGTATTTCGTAACGCAATTTTTGAAGATTTTAAAACAACACACAACAAACACCTTAACATTTTTTAACACCCTACATCTCACTCTCAGTAAACATCTGGTAACATCCAAGTGATTATTTTAACTCAAAACTCACCACACAAGTTTCCAACTGGGAAGATATTAGTTTCCTAGGTTTTTTAAGTAAAAAAATAGCCCCCATGACGCCGCGTAACATTTCACAAGACACCCCTTCCCCCCAACAAGAACAAAATTAAAAATTTTGACTAACCCCCGACTACCTAAGATTTGTTATCTGTACCTACAACATTCTACTAGTCAAGCCCTTTCATTCGATACCCATATTAAGGGAGTTGTGAAAAAAGAAATGTAATTCGCCATTTTGTGGTATCGGCCATCTTGGATTTGAAATTTGTCATAGTGCAAAGTATTCTACTAATCAAGCCCTTTCGTTTGATACCCATATTATAAAATAATAAATATTGGTGGACAATTCACACACATATTGACATATTCATATTGATATTGAGGTAGTAGTGAAAAAAAATATATAAAGCGCCATTTTGTGGTGGCGGCCATCTTGGATTTGAAATTTGTTATAGCGTACAGTACTCTACTAGTTAAGCCCTTTCATTTGATACCCATATTGAGGTAGGTTGTGAAGAAATATTTTATCCGCCATTTTGTGGAGGCAGCCATTTTGAATCGATATTAACCAAACATAGCTAAGAACACCCGCACGGTAATTTTTTAACTTTCGAATAAAAAAAACGCATTGAAATCGGCCCATCCGTTTGAGCTCTACGGTGCCACAGACAGACACACACACACACACACACAGACAGACAGACAGACAGACAGACAGATACACAGACAGACAGACAGATATCGACGTCAAACTTATAACACCCCTTTTTTTGGTCGGGGGTTAAAAAATGCGATACGTAATAGTTGAACGGTCCTTTACGCGCACGTCCCGTTCCACTGCGACTTGACGCTACGCCGCACAGAGTAAGTAATCACTACGGTATACTACGCCGCTACATTAGCATGTGGATGACGCAGGCGAAGTCCCAGCCGCGAATTTTGGAGGGGTCACCAGTAGATGTACATAAATCGAGGTAAAAGACTTTACTAGTAGCGCCCCACGGTTTTACCCGGGAAGTTGCTATTCCAAATGTTTTCCCGCGTAAAAAAATAGTTTTTTTTATAAACGAAGAGTGACTAGACGAGCAGCCTAATGGTAAGCAACATGCCTGTCACATAACAGCACAGTGATACGCAGCTATTGGAACATGAAGAGTCCAAATCATTACCTAGCAGTGCACTGCGCTCGTCACCCAGAGATCTAAGATGTTATTTCTCTAAGCCCTGTAATTTCACTGGAAGCATTGGCCTTCAAACCGGAACACAGTAACTTTTGCACATTACTGCTTGGCGGTAGATTCACTGACAAAGATGTGGTTCTTCTCCAGGCGCACTCTGCTAAGAGTCCTACCACTACTAGTCTAGTCTATGTACTATTAGATTTTTTATTCTAGTTCCCCACGGATATTAGTTCCCCCAATTCGGACCGCGCCTGCGATGACGTGAGCTGTGAGCTCACAAGATTAAAGATATATTTTTTTACTTCAATAACATCTATTCCATATAAAAATAGACGTGGATGCTCTTTGGACCTCTCAACCAAAAAAAAACTTAATTTACTTTATGATTTAAAGATCGGTCAAAAAAGTCTGATGATGTACAAAACTGGCCTTTGGACTTAATCAAATGGTTGGTCATTATCGTAAATAGCGGGATTTCTTTGAGCAGCTCATAGAATTCAAATCAGTATTCATATTAACTACCTTATACTTCTTGTATTTTAGTGAATTCTATACGTCAGCTCATTTATTTCATCATCTCAGGATTAGCAAGACGCTGAAGATGTTGGGATTCGTATTTCGACTACAATATGCAAACACTAGCAAATGTCTCAAAATACAAGGTTTCTTTTACGTACGCAAAGAGTGATGTAGGTTTCCACATGACTGGATTGTCGCCGCTATGATGCGGTCAAACAAATCCTTGTTACACAATAAATAGGTACAGTCCGTCTTCGGAAAAACGAATATTGATGTATTTAGTTATCACGCCTCGACAAAGCCTAAGTTTTTCAAATCGATATTGATGCTTTGATTAATGTTGGATTTTTTTAGGATAGAAAATTCCGCATTTATTTCCATCAGAATGTTTTTCATGCACCTCAGCGTAGGCTTGGGCAAAAAAAATCGATATATCGAAATATCGATTTTATTTTCGAAAATAATCGATATTTATCGACGATTTTTTTATTTCCGATATATCGATTTTCGATATTTATTTTCGGATATCGAAAACGATATATTTTGCCTCGAATTTTCAAGCATACATGCACTTTAATTCTCCAATTGCAGTATTTAAATGCTATATGAAACACAAGCAACTATATTCGCTCAGAATATTCTTCAGTGTCAAATTTACTCAGGACATCGTTCTCCAGATGTGAGGTCTGACCGAGCAACATCAGCAAAAGCAAAATAAATGAAACGTCTATATGGTGCAGACATGAGCAGCTTTTAAATCTGAAAACAGCTACGCCAGAGATTCCGAGCTCTGGATCTGTCCCCAATAAGCTTAACCAGTGTCTGGACCAACCACTTTTTGAGAGGAAGTCAAATCGGATACACATCGGAGAGTGTGCGACTGATTTCCACGATCTAATACCACCTTGCCCTTTTTTTAAACCCCGACCAAAAAAAGGGGTGTTATAAGTTTGACGTCGATGTCTGTCTATCTGTCTGTCTGTGGCACCGTAGAGCTCAAACGAATGGGCCGATTTCGATGCAGTTTTTTTTATTTAAAGGTTAATATCCGTGCGGATATTCTTAGCTATGTTTAGTTAATATCGATTCAAAATGGCCGACTCCACAAAAAGACGGACAAAATATTTCTTCACAACCTACATCAATATGGGTATCAAATGAAAGGGCTTGACTAGCAAAATACTATACATTATAACAAATTTCAAATCCAAGTTGGCCGCCACCACAAAATGCCAAAATGTATTATTTTTTTCACTACTACCTCAATATGGGTATCAAATGAAAGGGCTTGACTAGTAGAGCACTAGGACAAATTTAAATCAAAGATGGCCGCTACAACAAAATGGGCGAAATACATTTCTTTTATCACAACTCCCTTGATATGGGTATCAAATGAAAGGGCTTGACTAGTAGAACGTTATACAGATAATCCGAGATCCGAGGTAGTCGGGGACTAATCAAAATTTTTAATTTTGTTCTTGTCTATCGTAATGCTCGTAGCTCGAAAAAGCGACATCGTTTCATGGTTGGTGTCCCAAAGACACGAACGAAGAGATTTGACTCTACTTTTGTGATAAGAACGTCAAGGCTGTGGAATACGTTGCCTGAGAGAGTTTTTCCCGATAGTTACAATCTTTGTGTCTTCAAATCGAGAGTGAATCGGTTTCTTCTAGATAAACACGCTCCATCGTAGACCGCATTATCGTTTAACATCAGGCGAGATGGCGGTCAAGTGTAAACCTATAAAAGTTAAAAAAAATCCAATTTATTTTTGGGTGAATTGCCAAATTTTACTCCGGTTCTTTTGGAAATCGCTCTTAAGTATCTAATATCCGAAAGCTACCCAGCTTCAGTCGTTAATTTAACAGTGCCGGATAATAGGAGCAGATTGACAGGTAGGCACTTTAAAGAAAGATTGCTGCTGATGTCTATATCTGACTATTGTATATGTAGGTTGGAGCAGAGCTAGTGACAACACGGTGGGTAAATGCGCACTCGTGCACCTACATAACACAGACGAATGCTGGTTTCAGTGATGGTTAATTTTGAACATTAAAATATGTACGAATTATGAATAAATAATAAAATTGGTTGTCTGTAAAGTCGGTTAGTGTACGAACGACAACGTATAACAAAACACTGATAGATGCGGTGCAAGCGTACAATGAGCGTAATGGGACACTTTTTCGTGCACGCAGCCGGCGTTCATCGATTTATTAGTCGTTGTCACGTCAATAATATGCCAGATATTATGTATTTTCATTTATCTAATTAATAAGTGCTTAATATTTAAGTAACCTTCTCTTGAAAAATAATCGATATATCGAAATATCGATATTTTTTGAAAATATATATCGATACATTTGGTAAGTATCGATACTATTAATATCGATATATTTTGTTTATTTGCCCATCCCTACCTCAGCGCCAAGTCAGTGCGATGCACGTCCCAAAAAAAAAGAACTGTCAGATACTGACATAAGAATGTCATCTGTCAAACTTGATTAGGGAAGTGAAACAAAAACATATACAAAGAATTATTAATTTGAAATTCGATTGTACGATTTCGGAGTTTTTCATAACAGATGAGCCATGTTTAATAATATTTATTCTCAAAGCAGAAATTGAAGGTTTAGCAGTCGGTCATTGGCGGAACAGTGATTAATTTTACTATGTAGCTGCAAGTGAAATTTTCTAGGCATGAATAGCATGTGTATATGACACGACGCCATATAGCGACGGCAAATCGCTGCCGATATCTACTGTTGGTCATGTCAAAATTTGGTCCTAACCCTAGCCACAATTGGTCATCAAACAATAAAAACTGAACATCTTAGTAACTGAATAGCCTCAGAACAAATCGACCGCTGCTTGTAGATTTCTGTAGTAGCATTAATCATTATGAAATGTTTTCAGGCTGACCGTTATAAGTGACAAATTAAAAACAATATGCCAAATTCTGTAAATTAATGTATACATGCTTACCTAATTTCTGTGACAAAATAACACATTTTTGCCAGGCTTTTTACATTTATTTGATATTAACAGTGACCCGCAGTTTTACCAGCGTAGGTACAGTTCCCGTTATTTTCCCCCGGACAAAAATAGCCTATGTTTTCTTCCAGACCACATTCTAACTGTGTTACAAATGTCAGCTCGACTACTTCATGCGTTACGACGTGATTGAGCAATTGTGGGCCTCATAACGAAGCTCAAAGTCACACAGCGAGCTGTGGAGAGAGCTATGCTCGGAGTATCTTTGCACGACAGAATCCGTAATAAGGATATTCGCAAAAGAACGAAATCATCGCTCGTAGAACTGACAACCGAAGGGGAAGAAAAGTTCTCGAGTGGCGACCACGAACCAGAAGACGCAGTGTTGGAGTTGGACTGCCTCCCACTAGATGGACAGATGACCTCACAAAGGTCGCTGGAAACCGCTGGTTGCAGGTTGCGCAGGACCATTCGTTGTGGAAATTCTATGTGGGGAAATATGGGAGGCTTATGTTCAGCAGTGGACGTCTTGCGGCTGATGATGATAATGATGATGAATTAACGGCAAGTTAACCGATTTTTGGATTGATATATTGTTTTAGACTTATAAGTTTTAGGTACCTCTTTTCACTCCCCCGCTTTTATAGACCACGCGAGAGACCGCATCGTGTTACGTCAGTTAAGTACGTGTTATCTCCTCCTCAACTCACGCGGGTGTGCGGGTGTGCTGTGAGTGAATCGAGTTTACTGGCGATCGCGCGTGCCTGACTGACTACGAATTAGTAACTACTAACTGTTAAAATCGAGATATCTCGAGCCATTTAAAAATCGAATGATTTCATTTGTATTTATCTCATAATCGCCCATCTCTAAATTAAAATTGATTACGTTTTGTTTTGATTAGTTAATTAGTTTCGTGTTTCGTAAATATTTCTACACTACATCATACAGTTATAAACAAGATAATATCAATATCATGTCAGTAAATTTACTACTACGATAAAGTTTATTGAATTACTGGAATCTGTGACTAGAATTGGGTATCTAGAAGGATAAATATTCATCGAAAATGCGTTCTGCTAAAAGTTTGGCTAAAGTGTTTACAGGATGCTGTATGAGCGCTTTCCTCATGGAAATCCTAATGGCCAGGACTCCCCAGTCAGCTAACTTTGTTACTTTCCTTCAGTTCTTCGGTATTTCATTATATGGTTTTGCAGTAATTGCGAAATTTGGCTCGGTAAGATTTTTATATTTGTTGACAGAAAGTAAAGTTCTGTCTAAAGTAATTAATTAATTTCAACGTTTTTTACCTATATTATAGTTTCCGAAGGTTTTATTTAAAATTGGAACGCTAATTAAAATTCGATAAACGGTAAAAAAAATATTTAGTTATTTTCCTGTACCTAAATTAACTGAAGTTTATAAAACTTACAATAAGTTTTGAAAATAACAAGTTTAAATTTATGTACATTGAATTTTCAAGACAGCTACATTCTAGTCTATAAAATGTCTTAATTTTGTTAACATTGCTAAGGTTACAAATATTCTTATTTATATTTACCTCTTAGCTTTCCAAATTTAAAATGCCATTTTGGAATAGTCTCATCCGATTATTAACGTTTAGTTATGTTTAACCTCATTTAACTTCATGTTCTTGATAATTTTTAAAACTTAAAAAATTATGAATCAGTTTGAAAAGTCTGCAAATTGATTAAAAAAATGTGAAATTATCAACAATATCAAAATATGTACATAACCCCAACATATAGTAAAACGGAACCATTTTGGTGATATCATCTTCAATTCATACAACAACTGCCAATATAAACTCATCAATATCAGTAAATTTTCTACGATTTACAGATAAATTCATAATATCAAAATTATATTGGGTGCTTTAAATTTGAGCATTAGAAATTATTTTAAACACCAAAATTTGTAACTTTTCAAACAGTCTCATGTAGTATGATTTGTTTGTTTTAGTTTTCAATCATTTTCAGGTAGGTCCAAAAATCCCACTAAAGCAGTATGCAATATTAGTAGCTTTGTTTTTTGTTACGAGTGTGGCAAATAATTATGTTTATGCTTTGCATGTGCCTTCAACGCTGCATATGATTATACGGTAACTATATTTTGATACATGTAGTTGAAATAAATAACTATTAAATCCCATTAACTTAGTTTTTGGTTTAGAGATAGATTTGCTTAAAATTACCAGTTTGCTCAATAAAGATTGGAATAATACAATTAGTATGGGATATAAATAGTTGTTTCTGTTGAAAATGATCACTTACTCCAACATTTTTTCAATGGAGCCATGAAGGTGTGACTTTTAGGAGAAATCAATCATAGAAAAAAGGTAAGTAATTATTGGACTCTATAGTACAATCATTTTAAATAGTTTTTCTGAAGAAAATTAAGTAAATCTTCAGTTAACATGTAAGTATCTCAATCTCAAAGAAAGAAATGTTTTGCAAGATAGTATTATTGCATGTCTCCTGCATTAGCATATTTGTGGCGGATCAACAGTCAATGAGCGTTTTTGAAAGATAAAAGTATGTTTAAACTACACACTAGATGGTGGTAGTGGGTTTTTAATTTCAATACCAAATTGCCATAGCCAAATTTGGTTATTTCATTTCATGTAAAAATACATTAAATTCACTTGAATAATAGATTGTACTATGCCTTATGTATGATGAAGCATAAGACAACATAAAAAATCAATAACATTAGCATAGCTAGTGGCACCAAAATAAAAAAGTCAGTTTTATGAATGTAAGTTGTCAAAAAGTATATTAATTGGGGGGACAGGAAGAATAATCTCAGGAACAAAGACATTGATGAAACCTCACTATTATAAAACAGTGCTTTCCCCAGTCCTCATTTGTGTGAAATTAATTCAGTGTGTTGCATGTGTGTGTGTGAGTGAGTGTGTAGGATTAAGGAGTTAAAAATAAACTAAATCTTTAATGTATAGACACAGACCAGAATGGCCTGATGCCTATAATAGTGTCGGAAATGCAAATAACTGAGTACAGTAATACCCCGACTTACACTACCCCGTTATACGCTATTTCGGAGATACGTTGTTTTTCATTTGCTCACTCCGTACTGTCAGTGTTTGGTTTACGACAAGGAAGGTGTATTCATTGTCGAATTATTTTACGTGTGCAGTGCACATCGATGTTATGTAATTAAGTCGTCCAAAATACAAAGAATAAGTCATAATCTAATTAAATTTTTTGATGATAAATCCAAATTTATAATCAAAAAATTGAATCTTGACTTACGCGAATTCGACTTACACGACTATCGCTTGATCGCACCTGTCGCATAAGTTCGAGGTATGATTGTACCTACAACTTTATCTTTTTTTTTTCTTTCAGGTCGGCATCCTCACCAGCCAGCATGCTTGTATACTGCTGTGCAAAGAAGCAATGGCCCAGGACCCACAATGCCATAGGCTCTATCCTCATAAGCGTAGGGGTCGCTTTAGCCATGTACGGTGGAGCCCCGACTGAGGAGACCAAAGGAAAGTTCTTGTATTGGTGCATTGGAGTCACCATTCTTCTCAGTACTCTCATCACAGGAGCATATACTGGCCTGCAACAGGAGATGCTATATGCTAAATATGGGAAACACCCGAATGAGGTAATATATCATACCTCTTACCTACCTCTTATTTATTTTTTACTTGAATAGATTTACAAATGACCACCATCTCGCCTAATGTTAAGCGACGATGTAGCCTAGGATGAAGCGTGCTTACATAGAAGAAACCGATTCACTCTTGATTAAACAATACCAAGATTATAACCGTCAGAGAAAATCCACCCAGGCAGATCATTCCCAGCCTAGACGTTCTTATCACAAAAATAGAGTCAAACCTCTTTGTTCGTGTCTTTGGAACATCAACTATGAAACGATGTGGATTTCTCGAGCTACGAGCAGTCAGATAGAAAAAAGGGCAAGGTGGCATTAAATGATGTAGATCAGTCGCACATTTTCCTAAGTGTATCCGATAAAAAACCGATAAGCTAGCAATTTTGCGGCGATGTTCAATAACAATTCTTCGTAGTTAATACCAATTTTTGCCGTACAGTGTACTGTGAGATGTTGAGAGTGAATTGGTATCTAGGTACGTACGCTCCATAGTAGACCGCATCGTCGCTCAACTTCAGCGAGATGGCGGTCCAGTGTAAATCTATACAAGTATTACAAAAAAAGAGATCGACAATTGATGATTCGGAGCATCATGTTCCATGTTCGAAAAAATGTACTTAAGTACAATAATTGCTAAGTAATAATTGCAACAACAAAAACCTCAATTGTTGTTGTTTTGTGAGAAAAATGTTTACAAATTTTTCTCTGTTAATTTTAATTTGTTTGCATAAAGAGAAGGAAACCACCCCTAGATTCAAATACCACGCGCACCACTGTCTTTTCGAAATCATGCTACGATGTTTTCCTTCACCGTTTTAGGTTAATGGCATTACAACCTAAAACGGTGAAGGAAAACATCGTGAGGAAACCTTCGTATACTTTTCTAAGTATACGAAGTGTGTCTTTCGAGGTCATTTGTCATCCACCAACCCGCACTGGGCCAGCGTAGTGGATTATGGCCTTGACTCTGTCCTTGCTAGAGAAGGCTTCGAGTCCCAGCGATGGGAACGTTTAGTGGGCTGTTTATGCATAAAGGGGTACCTAACACTCCAACAATACCTAATAATTGATTCACAGATACATCCATCAAAATCCAAATATTGTAAAAAATAGAGTTTATCAAATGATTGTTTTAGATTTTACGATAAAGATTAATATTCGCGATTGTATCTCATAGTAATAATTCCAATCAAGGGTTACTCAAAGTACGTAGCCCACGAAAAGACCACGTGATTCGTGTAGATCAGGGATAGGTATTCACGTAACCACGATCGTTGTAACGCTACCGAAATGTCGGAAGGTAATAAAATTATGAAGTAGTAATTTGGTTCACAATTAGTATTTGTCGACTAAAATTATAGCTAAATGTGAAAATTTTGATGTTTGTTGCTCAATCACGTCGGAACGTCTGAACGGAACGGGTTAAACATGTGGAACATAAATTAAGGTTTGGAAAAACATTTTTTATCGCGCAAAACTTGATAAGTAGATGTATTCTGTAAACAGAATTAAGATTTTCACACAAAAATATTAAAAAATACAATAAATGTTGAAGAGTGCCCCATACTGTGCCTCATACTTAGAACTGAAACTAAAAAAAAACACCAAACCCATACGTGAAGGTTGTCCGGTTGTATATGGATAGGTCTTCAAAAATGATGTTGAGGTTTCTAATAAAAAAAATTCTATACTATATAATTTGCGCGAGAGACACTTCCTAAGTGGTAAAATGTGTGTCCTTCCCCCTATAAGTTCTAAAATAAGAGAAGGATACAACTAAAAAAAATATATGATGTACATTACTATGCAAACTTTCACCGAAAATTAGTTTGAACTCGATCTAGTAAGTAGTTTTTTTTAGTACGTCATTTTTAATACATTATTATTAAAACATCGATTAAAGTTACAACGAACTACGAGAACTTATATATATACGAGGGTCAAACTGAAAGTTCTTAGAACTGGTCACTTATAAACAATATAATAAAAAAAATATTCTATAATTTGAAAATAGAACTCTTTGCCAATATTACTGAGTATATACTTCTTTCATTTGTCATTTGTTTTACGATTTGGCGGCAAATTGAAAATTGTCTGTGTCACGTCAACATGAATTTAACACGAGAAAATTTTCGTGCAATGATTTTTTATGACTTTCGATGTCATTTAAGTCAACAAGAAAGTTATGATAGACTACGATTGGCCTTTCACGATGAAGCCCCATCTCGTGCGACTGTTTACAACTGGTTTAATGAGTTTAAACGTGGTCGCACTAAATCTCACTGATGATTTACGTGAGGGACGGCCTTCTACGGCGACGACTGAAGATAACATCTGTGTTGTGCGGCGTATGATAGAGACTGACAAAAGAGTGACCTATCAGCAGATTCGGACAAGCTTAGGCATTGGTATGAGTCAAGTGCACACAATCCTACACGAACATTTAGCGGTCAGGAAGCTTTGCGCCCGGTGGATACCTCATAATTTGACTGAGGCTCAAAAACTCCATCGTGTGGATTGGTGCCGTAAAATGATTGAAAGATTTAACGGAGGTGACTCAAATGCTGTGTTCGACATACTAACAGGTGACGAAAGCTGGATTTACTGTTACGATCCTGAAACCAAAAGACAATCTGCTCAGTGGGTTATTCCATTCGAGGAGTTGCCAACTAAAGTGAAGAGAGATCGAAGTGCGGGGAAAAAAATGGTGGCCTCGTTCTTTGGAAGGATAGATCATTTCGCAACAATTGTGTTAGATGATCAAAAAACAGTTTCTGCAGAATGGTACACTACCAATTGTTTGCCACTTGTCTTGGAAAAAGTTCGAGAGAAACGACCTCGCAGTAGGATCCTCCTTCACCACGAAAACGCCTCATCGCACACCGCCAAGCGAACGATCGACTATTTGGCGACATCAAACGTTGAATTACTGGGTCACCCGCCGTATAGCCCCGACCTCGCACCTTGTGATTTTTATTTATTTTCAAAAATTAAAGAAAAACTTGAAGAAAGCGGTTTATGAATGCTGAAGAAGCGGTGGCTGCGTATCGCGATGCCATTGAAGAGACCCCTAAGGACGAGTGGGCAAAGTGCTTTTCCCAGTGGTTCCATCGCATGCAGCGGTGTATTGACGTGAATGGACAATATTTTGAAAAGATATAATAAAACTAATAACTGGCTAATGTAATCAGTTTTTGATTTTCTAAGAACTTTCAGTTTGACCCTCGTATGTATTATGTTACTTGCTGCTACGGAACCCTTCATGGGCGAGTCCGACTCGCATTTGGCCGCTTTTATTTTGCAAAATACGCCAAGTAAATTTAAAAAAAACGAACTTTAATCTTCACCGTAAACGCACTGTTAATTATGGCAACGATGATGACGTCACATGCGAGTAAGCATTAAATTTAATCTTTGACAGGTTCGGGTGAACCGTTTTGTTAACGCCCCTTTCGATATAGTACGATTAACCTGCACAATCCTTCATTGGTGATAGTTAATCATATCAATCTGGTCAATTATGATAATGAATTGGTATTATTTTCACTAAATATTCATATACCTATTAATAACAACTATTATTAGCTGTTGCCATCTTATTTCTAAACCTACGTCGAAAAAGGAGGCTCTTTATTTTGCGTTATGTGTATTTTAAAGTCGTCTTTACATATCGTGGGTACGCACTACGAATTTAAATAAACAGAAAAAATTGTTTAGTTTTACTTCGGTACGAGTACCTACACTATATTCAAATGAAATGGGGTAGACGCACAGGAAAAGAAAAAGAGTTTCATTAATATTAGTAGATTAGGAGAAATTCGAATACTAGCGCCACTGTGTGCGTCATGTAAATGCTAAAGATGAATAGAAAATAAAAATGACATTGAAAATGACAATGGCATCTTATTTTCCATACATTTGTTAACGTTACGTCTATAGTATAACAGTTTGCGAAAGATCCTTCTGAAGGAAAGAATGATCAAAAATACAAAATCATACAAATCTGTCAAATTGTTGCGGAGTACGGATAGTACGAACTCAAAAATCATAATAAGACATACTGGGTAGTAGTGATAAGACTCTTAGCAGAGTCCGCCTGGGGAAGTACCACACCTTTGCCTGTTCATTACCTGTCATGTCTGTGTACCTGTCATTACTGTGTTCCGGTTTGAAGGGCAATGTTACCAGAGAAATTACAGGGCTTAGAGATATAATATCTTAGATCTCTCCCACAATATCTCGTGATGACGAGCGCAGTGCAGTGCTAGGTAATAATTTGGACTCTTCATGTTCCAATAGCTGCGTGTCACTGTGTTATTATGTGGCTGGCATGTTGCTTACCATCAGGCGCATGTCCAGCTCGTCTCGTCACTTTGAATTATAAAAAAACTGAAATAAGATTTTATAACACAAGTATACAATAGTGAAGTTCCGGCGAACGTCAATAGATAGCGCCACGGTAGAATTAGAACACTCTAACGTTTGTTAACCGGCGATCGACATTCATCCAGTGTGTCGTCCATTGCGGTATCGAAAACTGATCTAACCAGATCGGACCGATCAATCCATTCGTAGACTACTCTAACGAATATAGCGGACAGCTGCCTGGCCTTATACCACGTTTACAGAGTATTAGTAGGATCCTCTAACGCATATAGCGGACAGCTGCCTGGCCATACTACGACATCTCTTCCCTCATATCTGTGTTGTGTCCGATTTTATTTTCTTTGGATACTAATAAAGTACTACACCGTGTGAATTCGCTCTATTATTCTCCATCATCACCCACTACAATTTCTTTTTAATTTTCAGATGCTGTTCTACACACACGCGCTACCATTACCGATGTTTTTTTTCTATCTACCCACAACTCAGCGAAACATCACAACATCTAACCGTAGACATTTGGTGTTTTATCTTTCTAAATATAATATCACAATTTTACTGCACGCATTCCGTCCACGAACTAGCGACAAAAGAATCGTCGGTTACCGTCACGTTTATACTGACGTTAAGAAAGTTTGTCTCTCTTTTGATATCTTCAATAGTTTTTAAGAATAGTTTGACCGCGTACCATGTTGTTGGTACTGTGATTGTAGCTGCGGGGACTTGTGTGTATTTTGACTTCTTTAGCCGGAGGAAACAGAGGCCAGTTAGCCTGAAAGATAAATGACAGCTATAGCTAGCTTACCCTGTAAATGTTGTTCTGTCATATAAATTGTCAACCGATTGAAATGTCAAAGTGATGCAAGACTTCATAACTTTACTGGATTACTATTCTTTATTCATCCAGATTACTATTTTATATTTATTAAAATTTATGTGTTTTTGTATGTCCTTTATAGAATTGTAAACTGTTATCATGTGATGATCTTTTGCAAAGTAGTTGTGCTTGTCCATGAGCCAAAGTATGTTTCTGAGTTGCTACGACCCATTTTCGACAACTGGTGTACCATCACTCGCAGGGTATTAGTATTAATATGATTAAAGTTAAATTATAATGACATTCTTGTTCGCAAAGTCGGTAAAAAATTAAGATTGAGTGTTTTCACGTCAGGGATGATACAATCCAGACGAAGCCACGCAGTTAATCTTCAAAATAGGTACCTACAAAAATTTAAGGTAGTTAGTATATTTTTTAAACGAGGATAGGTAGAATGTACGTGAGGCAAAAAAGGTTGTTTATTTTGATAAACGTTTATTTTTGTAAACTAACATAATTTAATGGATTGTCAAAATCATGTAATATCCTAGTATTTTATTTCTTGAATTTGGGTAAATATTATTGTTATTTATACAGTAATAAATACCTCGGACTTACGCGATAGATAGGACCAAGCGATAATCGAGTAAGTCGTACTGGCGTAAGTCAGGATTCATTTCTTTTTTATAAATTTGACTTAGTTTTTTGGACGATTTAGTTAAAGCTACGTCGATGTGCACTACATACGTAAAACAATTCCACGAAGAATAGATCCGATCTTGTCGTAAAACATTGACAGTGCGGTCACATGAAAAACAGCGTATTTCCGAAATCGCGTAAAATGAGGTAGTGTAAGTCGGGGTATCACAAAGTTTTAGTAGGACAAGTATGAATACTGAGTATAAAATTATAGCAGGCGCGAATAGGCCTTAACTAACGTGGTATGTCATTAAACATTAGGACTACGTTTATAGTTGCAGTTTATCTGCTATGACAGTTTGCCTCAGATTACCTCTGAAAGCTTCAACCGTTTGCCGAGAGTCACCCAAGCGCAAAAGACCAAGTCCTAACCCATGACATTTAAACAACATCACTATGCTCTAGTTTAAAGGGAAATGTTAATATAAATTCCAGGGGAAAATATATTTTCTAGTGAAGAGCGCAGTGCACTAATTTGGAATACCCATACACTCCGCGAGGTATAAGCTGAGCTTTGCATTAGTGTGAGTGATCACCAATCAGGCAGGAGCTTGAAATGTTGTCCGCGAGGTATAGGCTGAGCTTTGCATTAGTGTGAGTGATCACCAATCAGGCAGGAGCGCGGCGAGACAGAATGGCGCCGCGCCTAAGGCCGGTTGTCACACCTACACTATCCATGTACACTCACACAAATGCAAAGCTCAGCTTATGCCTCGCGGAGTGTACCAAGAATTATGTTCAAATAAGTAGGTGCGAGACGCTACGCTGTTAAGGGCAGGCGTTCTGCTCACCATTAGGCACATGCCATTTTCGTTTCTTTACTCTGTTTTATAATAAAATATGTAAAAACCCCAAAAAGCTACGTATACTACTTAAATAACTAAGTATTCATACTTTAACAATACTGATTTGTAATGCTAAAAGAACACTGAATATTTTCATATGGATATTTAGAAATATTTATGATGTTTGTGAGATGAATAAGGAAGGAAGTAAGTAGATGGACAGATAACCTCAACAAGGTCGCTGGAAACGGCTGGTGGCAGGTTGCGCAGGACCGTTCGTTGTGGAAATCTAGGGGGAAAGCCTACGCTCAGCAGTGGACGTCTTGCGGCTGATGATGATGATGAAGTAGTGTGTTGGTAGAAATCGTAAGAAACCAGAAAAATATGTAGGCAAAAAAATAGTTCCTATAGGTAATTTTTAACTCAAGATACCAAACGGGTTTAAAATTAAAACATCAAGGTTTGTTTTTGAAGTTATATTAGATTGTTTCGGCGCGTTTGAGAAAAAAATGAGTGTATGACTGTATCAGAGATTTTTTTTAACGATGCACACACTGACAGCCAAAAAAAATAGCAGTCATAGGAACTGCCGATAGAAGTGAAAACTTATAACTCAGAATTTGATAGCTTACGTCTTTATAAATTACGCGGGTGAAACCGAAGGGCGTCGCCATGAGCATGGACATCTAGAAAAATGCAACTTGATTTCTAATTTTGTTATTAATTCAGTCGACTAAATTCAGGACATATTGTCTTTAAACTTTCGTGATTTGAACACATAATGTTTATAATTTGTATCTACAATGAGACGACCCGTAATTTCTTCAGTCTTCTCGTGACCACGGCGGTTGTAACGCTGCCCAAACGTTAAGGTATTTAAACAATTAATTAAATCGTGATTAAGTCCTGTAGATATAAATTCAGGACTTCTTAAAAATTAAAAAGGTATGTAATTTCTCTAAACACGTTTTTTCAAGCTCGAATTGCCGAGGTTTTGTTGTAGGTAGGTATTTGCTAACATGCTAAAGTTATGAAGAAAAGCCTTCGTCCTGCTTACAGTGTACTGAAGTTCTAAATAGTATTTTATTAGATACGTGTACTCTATTTTACCTAGTTTTAAGTATTTAATTTATATTTTGCTTTAAATGGTTGTGGATTATTTATTTTGTAAAACTTACGTATGTAGGTATGTAGTTGGATAAGGACAATCTATTTATATTTTATTGTGATAATTAAACATTCCATTTTACCTATTACAAGTATTTTATTTTTGATAGAAAGAGACGAGCACGAGTGGCGCCTGATGGTAAGCGACATATTTGCTCATAACCGTACAACTGTACCTTGAGAAGAGTCTTGAGTCCCTGCCTAGCACTGTACTTGTCATCCGAGAGAGATTACCTTGGTGTTGTAATTATCTAGGAATCATTAACTTTCCAAATGGAACACTTCATGTTCTGTAGAGATTTACTACGATAACATGGCCCGCCCCTCCAAATTACTGTTTTAATGTGTGTAGTCACATCCTTATGAAAGAGTTTGTACGTAGTTGTAATTATTCGTCTGCAGTAGCAGTACGCACACATGCGTGGTGGTGCGTTGTACATACTTTCACAAAAACTTTCAAACGTTTTGAATTCTGGAGGGGCGGGTCATGTTATCGTAGTAAATCTCTACTAGTTATTGGTAGAAGTAATAGTAGGTTATAGAAATCCATATATTTTTTCGTTTTATGTGTAATCTCTTTACACTCATTGGTCAGATCAAATAGCGCGTAAAATCAGATAAATATTTATTAAGAATTGCCGACTTCTGCTATCCAATAACCGGATATTTTGTGAGAGTGATGTCGGAAATGTTTTACGAAACCTTAAGGCCGTTTTTGCGTGTTGGCTACGCTGTTAGCACAAGTCGGCAATTGTTAATAAATGATTTATCTGGTTTTACGCGCTATTTGATCTGACCAATGAGCGCGTGAGGTGGCCGAGATTAGTGTCACTATGCACCGGTTTGAAGGGTAATGTTCTCAGAGAACCCACAGGGCATACGAGATAAATTATTTTATATCTCTGGGTGACAAGTCCATCGCCAGGTTATGTGTTGGAACTTTTCATGTTTCAATAGCTGCGTGTCACTGTGCTGTTATGGGCAGTCGTCTTGCTTACCATATGGCACACGTCCTACTCACTGTAAACTAGATATAAAAAAAAACGGCCAAGTGCGAGCCGGACTGGCGCACGAAGGGTTGCGTAGCACTATCAAATAAACTGCGAAAACATATTTTATTGTATGGGAGCCTCAACTAATTATATTTAAAGAGAACATATAACTAAATATGTGAATAGTTAAAGCGTCTACCTGTCACCAGTATGGTATCGAGCAAGAAACTGTAAAAAAATCAAGTTTGTTGTATGCGAGCCCCCCCCCTTAAACATTTATTTTTAGTATTTGTTATAGCGCCAGTAGAAATACATCATTTGTGAAAAGTCAAGTGTCTAGCTATCACCGTTCTTGAGATGCAGCCTGGTGACAGACGGACGGACAGCGAAGTCTCAGTAATAGGGTTTTTACCCTTTGGATACGGACCCCTAAAAATAAGTGGATATCGAGATGCATCAGGTTATAGCAGAGATGTACAAAATGGTTTTAAAAAAAGCATTTAAATACAAAATGCAAAATACTTTTCAGATTCACTATTTTAAATGCAAAATACAAAATGGTTTTGAGTTTTGTATTTCAAATGCTAAATGCAAAATAGGTATTTTCAAAATACCTTTTCAAAATAAAATACCTTTTGACCAAATCTCAGATATTTATTTTTATTTTAGGTATTTATCATGAGAAATAGAGACATAATGCCGAACCGAACAAAAACTAATAACATGGCATCTTATGCATGACATTTTGGTCATGAAGGGATCAAAAAGTTGTGAGAATGAGATAAAATATAGTTACTATGGATAACTTAATAATGTATTTTTCTACATAGGTTATCTCAGAGTATTTCTATACACCGAGTCCAGAAAAACTAGACTAACGAAAAGAGAGCTATGTCTCCATTTTGTGAATTGTGTTGCTATTTATTTGGGTTGGTTGTGTAACTTATTTTGTTTTTATTACACTTTTCTTTATAACAACTGGACCCCGGCCTGGCTACATTGACATTGTCTGACACTAGTCAGACATAAGGCGCTCAAAGAAGAATAAAAGTGGTCAAGTGCGAGTCGGACTCGCCCATGAAGGTTTCCATAGCAGCAAGTAACATACTTGATATAAAAGTTCTTGTAGTTCGTTATTACTTTAATCAGTGTTTTTAACCCCCGACCTAAAAAGGGGTGTTATAAGTTTAACGTCGATTTCTGTCTGTCTGTCGCCGACGGATGGGCCGATTTCAATGTGTTTTTTTTATTTGAAAGTTAATATCCGTGCGGATGTTCTTAGGTATGTTTGGTTAAAATCGATTCAAGATGGCCGCCGCCACAAAATGGCGGACAAAGTATTTCTTCACAACCTACCTCAATATGGGTATCAAATGAAAGGACTTGACTAGTGGAATACATTGCACTATGACAAATTTCAAATCCAAGATGGCCGCTTCCACAAAATGGCGAAATGCATTTCTTTTTTCACAACTCCCTTAATATGGGTATCAAACGAAAGGGCTTGACTAATAGAATGTTGTACAGATAACAAATCCAAGGTAGTCGGGGGTCAATCAAAATTTTTAATTTTGTTCTTGTAACAACGGTAAATTTATGACGTAATAAAATAAAAGTACTTAGGTACTAGATCTTATTCAAACCAATTTTCATTGATAGCTTAGACATTATGCCCTTTTTATTTTTGTCGGAAAAGTCTCTCGCGCAAACTAAACAGTTTAGAAAAAAAAACCTCAATATCATTTTTGAAGACCTATCCATAGATAAACCACACGTATGGTTTTGATGGAAGAAAAATTTTGAGTTTCAGTGCTATGTATAGGACACCCCAAAATGTATTGTTTATTTTTTCTATGAAAATCTTAATGCGGTTCACAGAATACATCTAGGTACTTACCTAGTTTCAATAGTATAGCTCTTATAGTTTCGGAGAAAAGTGGCTGTGACATACGGACAGACAAACATGACAAATCTATAAGAGTCCCGTATTTTGCCATTTGGCTACGGAATCCTAAAAATGAACAAAATTAAAAATGTTGATTAACTTTACTGTAGGTACAACATTCTACCAGTCAAGCCCTTTCATTGGCTACCCATATTGAGGAGTAGTGAAAAATAAATGTGTTTCGCCATTTTGTGGTGGCGGCCATCTTGGATTTGAAATTTGTCATAGTGCATAGTATTCTACTAGTCAAGCCCTTTCATTTGGCAACCATGTTGAGGAAGGTTGTGAAGAAATATTTTGTCCGCTATTTTGTGGAGGCGGCCTTCTAGAATCGATATCAATCAAGAATAGCTAAAAATCACCGCACAAAAATTCACCTTCAAAGAAAAAAAACTGCATCAAAATCGGTCCATCCGTTTGAGCTCTACGGTGCCACAGACAGACAGACATCGACGTAAAACTTATAACATCCCTATTTTTGGTCGGGGTTAAAAAAAAGGGCGCGCATAGCTAGCAGACGCCTCTATCGGACAAATTTGGTGATATCCGTTATCGTTATCCGTTCGTTTCATATTTTTTTGGCTAAACTTAATGACAAAGTATTTTGTATTTGGAAATGAATATTAAAATGCAAAATACGTCTCAAAGGTATTTCAAATAAAATACAAAATGCTTTTTGCTAAAAGGTATTTAAATGCAAAATACCTATTTTGTATTAAATAGAAGTATTTCAAATAAATCGCATCTCTGGGTTAATAGAGGCGAAAAATAGCATTAAATAAAACAACAAAAGTACAATAAAGAATTTATTGCTGTCACCTAGCTCAATAATAAATGAACTAACGCCTATATGCTTTAGAAATTTGAAATTATAACAAAATTCTATACAACACAGTACCTACTGACAATAAGTGCCATTAGAGGAAGCTGCAAGGAATTTAAAAATTATGACGTGTTCACAGGTTCACATAGTTTATAAATCAATATACCTCTCTGTCAGCTAGCCCAGGTCACACAGACACATATACTAAGCGGAAAGGAATCCATCATACTCATTGTCAACAACTTGCTTTCACAAATATGTAAAAACAATTGTTTAGTACATTTAGCCATTCCTAATTTCAATTTGGTAAATTTAGCGACGTAGAGAAATTTATGGTAGAGGAAAATCTTAAGGGATCGCTTTACCGTCAAACGTAATAACTGTAGCTATACTACCGACATATTGTATAAGATTGGTGCCATTAATACTAAAATTCTAAGTTTTCACTTCTGTCGACAGTTCCTCTGATTATTTATTGTCAATTTATTCCTAGTAAAACTTGCTCAAAATCATGCGTATGAGTTCCTTTCTGCAGTTATATTTCTGTGTAACCTCTTAAACCTTTATCACACAAATAATGTGACTGAAAGTTTCAAGCTGTTGCACATTAGGTGGAAACAGGTAATCATATCATATTGGTCCATACAAAATGTAACATACACAACCATTTTTTTTTTAATTTCTATGACGGGCCATTGCAAAAGTAATGTGTAATATGAGTGGAAAGCATTATGATCATGTATAGAAAACTGTGAAAAGAAAATTTTTTTGGGTGTTTTTGGGTTAATTCTGGTGCATGTTTGTATGCTATGTAGGATAGAAGCTTTATTCCAATTGTCCAATAAAGAATCTACACTTGGGGTATCTATTGCATAACTAAAATGGTAGCTTTGATATTCCACTCTCTTAATTTGAGCTCAAAATTAAAATATAGCAATAGTAAAACCACAACCATTACAGATTGGTGGTCAAAGTACTTTAGCTAGTCTTTACAGACAAAATATTGTTATCATTGTGAAAGTATGTGAACTTCGCCACCTAAATTGAAGATACATTATTTAATGCCTATCAGATAAATCACTCACACATTCACATACACTTCTTAATCTTAGTAGTTACTAATATTTGTCCCATTGTACAGTTTGTTCGCCTTTTGAAGAGCCCCAGTTCAGTATCTGGAAATAGAGAAGGTATGGTTTTATTTTAAGAATAAATTGATAAAACATTTATTTCACTGTTGGAAGTCCTCAATGAGGGTAGTTAGAGAGAATCGTGTATCATTCATCTGTATCCCTTTTCAGTGAGGTTTCAGTTATTAATAAAAAATACCAGTAATGAGCTACACAGTTAATACACAATCAAATAACCAAACCAAAACCGTGCCTAGTGTTTAGAGCAATTTTGGGAGGCCATAATCCCACTTTCACCTCTGAATATTGAAGTGTATGAGTTAGTTATAACCACCAGTTTAAGCATCGAAGTGAAGGAAAACATCGCGGTGAAACTGAAACGAGGACACCTTCTGAGGACATGAATCCATCGCCAACCAGCATTTGGCCAAGTTGTTAGAACACCTTGACTTTTTTTTAATAACTCTGGTTATTTTGTGTAATGAAAGTTAAAATGGCAGCGGCCCATCAGTTGGGATTATCGTTATACTCGGTAAAAGTTCTAAAACTTACTTGTTCTTGCTGTCGGAACGCGAGCGCCTATCGCGCGAGCGAGAGCGACGTACAGAGGGCGAGCGACGGCGCACGGAGGGCGAACGCCGAGGCGACGGAGAGCGCCCGCGCGAGTACGAACGCCGGCGGGGGCTTCGGCTCCGAGACCTGTAGCATCACACTCGTTACAACACAAACCCTTCACGTTAAAGAAGCCCAGCGACGCATTCGCTTCAAAAAAGCAAATTTAGTACTGGGACTTCTTTTTTGAAAAGCACTATCAATCAGGGTTGTCACTTCACGGTAAAGTTGACGCTTGACAACAGACTAACTTATTCACCACACGGTTTCAAGCAAATTTTGTTGTAGGACTTCTTTTATGAAAAGCACTATCAATAAGGATTGTCACTGTGAGGTTTGGGCAAATAGTTTTAAAATTTTATTTTACAAGACTAAAATGTTTTTACTCAACAATATAAACAGCTTTTAAGTGGCTTTCAATAGTACAAGTGTTTTATAATGACGAATTGAAAAGTCACACTATCGGCGTAGTAGAGGTAGATTGCGTAACCCTGATATTGAAGTAATTAGCTTTCCTTTGATTCCATTACTGTCCTCAATTAAGAGATCATAGTTTATTTTCTTTTTGTAATATCTCAAACCACTCCACAAAAGTGAAGATTTTTTTTAAACAAGTCTATAATTTACAATATATCTGAATTGTTTTGAAAAAATATTTCATTTTATAGGGTTTCCTTCCCAAGAAGCCTCTTTTAAATCTTATAGAAATCAGTGTAATTGTTATGGAAAATCAATAAAAACCGAATATTTGTACACATAGATGATATTTCCACTCAATCCAAAAACATGGCCTCCCACATAATTATTTAGTTTTACAAATTGAATTAATATTAGTTGAATATGACTTCAATTTTTAAATTTATGTTAGTTCAGAGCAAAATGATTATGTATTTGTTTTGTAAATATTCAATATCAATTACTATGATTTCATTACAGAAATAATAGGATTCTGATTTTTACTGTTGCAAGATACAAAATTTACAATTAATGCTGCAAATGTGGACATTTGCATCATTTCATGCATGCTCCGTGAAGGAGCAGTGTGAACAAACACTTAAAACACAATCTCGGATTGTAGATCATGTAGTTTTCATAAAATACTATGACAAACACAGCAGACTTAATTAAACCAACAATAAAATTATTAAAAAATTATCAAAACAGTCAATAAATAATATTTTTGTATTTGAAACAATGTTCTCTGTATAGTCAGTCCATTGATATCAATATTACTTTCTATGTTACTGTGATACCCCAACGCCAACATACTAAACTAAGTACATGTAGGTTCTAAGATATAGGATTCAAGTACCGAGCAATGATGGCTGAAGTCGATCGTTGGTTGCTTTGAGGCCGAAGGAAGATTATTGAGCTGTAATCTTCATACGGTGGCGTTAAGCGGAAGTTTCTAGAGACATTGTTGTCGGGAACGCTGGCCGTTGCCGTTGCGGTGAGCGTGGAGGCCTAATCTCTTTACAGGAGCAGGTGGGGGGTTAGGTGACCGCCGCTAGCAGTTTAGTTAGGGGGACGCTGTTGAAGATGTTTGCTGCGCGGCGAAGCAGCCAGCCGAGCGGGATGTTGCAGACGAACGCGGATGTCAGATTGGCAAACGTGCCATACTTGTGGTGAAGACATGTGGTGAGGTCGGTGTGTTGGTGGTTGGTTGATAAAATGGACCTGCAAACGTTCCAACACCCACCACGTTTAATTTCTCCTTTGTGATTTAGCATTATCAATTTTACAATTAATTCCAAGACATTCACAGAAAAGTCTCAATATTTAGCAAGTCAATTCTCAATAAGTCGCAGTTAATTGGACATTTTCACAAAAATGTATGGCCCTCTTCTCACTTCACCAAATATTGATAATTCCGAAACATTTCTATTTTGTGAACGGATTTTAAAGCTAATTTGTATTCCAGTAGTAACATTTGTTTCAAAACAAATGTTACTACTGTTAAACAAATTTGGCATAAAATGCAGTCACAAAATCAAATGTTCTGGAGTTATCAATATTCATGAAGTGACAAGAGTTCTATACATTTTTGTGAAAACGCACATACATCATAGGGTAAAACAACTATGTTGTTTAATAAGCCAAAAATATTAAGCAATCTTAAATTAAAGTCCAGGAATTAAAGATAAAACTGTGAGAACCTCAAAACAACATTACATTTTGTTTTCAAGTATTAGATGACAGAATTAAAGAATTGAAAATTGTGTGTAAATTAAACCAAATATAGTTTGTATACCAAATTGAAGCATTATTAGTATAAGTAGTATAAGTTTATTTAGTTCTGTCAACTAAACCAATTAAAATTGACACAATATTTAATTCATAATACATACAATAAATTGAATTTACACATCCATACTTGAAGAACAATATACAATTCATGTAAATGTTATCAATTTAATTTTTATCTAAAAAGGTCAAGGTATTTAAATGATATTCAGCAAAAAAATATAGGAATGTGTAAACAGTAGATTGCTTTGAATAAAATTGATGCAATAGGAACATAGAGGTATATACCTAGAGTATCTGCGTTCACGTCTTGTGCGACCATTGGACATTTCAACACGGATGCGAGTACCACAGCATCTCCTGGAAAGAAATAAGGCATTTGATTACAACTGTATATAATCATCTTTCTTTTTTACTAAAGTTACAAAGTATACCGTTGTATAACTTGTATATAATCATCTTTCTCTTTTATGTACTAAAGTAGTAACTTTAGTATGTAACTGATTAATATAATGTTTGTTATCAGAATTGCAAGAAATACTATGTAAACATGTTAATCAGACTGTTCCAAATGTGAGTGGTTGACCAAAAAGGGACCTCAAGGGAAAATAATTGATTTTGAGTAAATCGCGTCTGAAATTTTGTGTAGAAACAAGTTTTCTTTTTAGACCTGCACAAGATAAAGAGACTTTGTTGTACTAGAGATAACCTTAAAAGTCCAATAAAACAACAAAACTGATTGTATCCACTTAACCTGACATCACAAAAACTAGTGTGTGTTGTGTGTAAGGTGTAATTTTTCCAAAACTGCCTCGGCTCACAAAAAAAAACACTACGGCACCTAAAAATATTCAGGATAGACCAAACAAAGCTAAAAGACCACAGATAATTTTTTTTTTTTTAAATAACAGTTTCCAATCCATCCAGGTCCCTTTTTGGTCAACCACTCACAAATTTGGTATTTGGTTTTACAAAGGAAAATGATGATAAATGTATTACAAAACTATACCTATCTCATGAACTAATATAGCAGAAAAATGTTCCCCATTCTAAGACAAGAGCCATTCCAGAAGAAATGCCACATCTCAGTCTCAGATTGGAGGTACCATGATCTTGCACACTTATGACTCAAGCGTTTCACATCAAGAATGAAACGGATCTAAGGAGCGTGCGTGGCAAATAATCTTATCTATAGATTGATTGAATTATACCAAGTCGGGATTCGAACCTGGGCCCTTCGGAACGCAAGTAGCCTATTCAACCCCTGCACCAAAGCAGTTCATATCCAAACAGTCAAAACTTTCCACAAGATACAATACTTGTAGGTATTGACAATATGGTAATGTTTTTCAATAGTATAGAATTTACAACACCGAAACGAACTTGTTTCTTGGCCAAAATAGGACAGAGAAATCAAGATGGCGGCCGGTAGTTCCGTATTGATCAAGCTTTTGACCCCGTTCCTATCGAATAAATAAATGGCGAGGGGTTACTTACGTGCCGTCTAATCCACGCACAGAGTCTTCGGCATCCCGTGGATCTTCATATTCCACAAACGCAAAGCCAGGAGGATTCCGCGCCACCCACACATTCCGGATATTTCCGTACTTCGCAAATACTTTCTCAATATCATATTTTGATGCGTTTGTACCGAGATTTCCAACGTAGACTTTACACGATAGATCCCATTCGCGATAGCGAGACATCTAGAAAATACCAGAAAGCAAATATGTAAATGCAATGATGTCAGACAATCTATTGAAAGGGTTTACCGATTGATGTCTAATTTAATTGTTATTTATTTCGCTACACTTACGATTTTATGTATTTAGCACTTGATGTGAAATAACGAAGAAATTATTTTATTTATATCTAAAATACCACAACACGAAACACGTCGACCATACAGAACTTCTATGAAAATGAAAAGAAAAAGAATGACTGAGACAGTGTGACCAGAATCAGTTTGACAAATCTACTCACGGTAAGGTCTAAGGCCGAAATCTAGTGAATTCTACTTACCACTAAGCAGAAATCTACTAAAATGTCTACTTATAACCAAACGGATGTGGAACGCTTAAGTGTAAAATAAAAATGCATTTTAATTCTATAGACTTATTTAATGTAATGATTTACAATCTATACTAATTGAATTTTATATTTGAAGCTGAACAATGCACTAATCTCAGGAACTACTAGACCGATTTCAAACATTCTTTTACCACTGCATTTGTACGAGATGCCTAAATGACATAGATTATTTAATAATAATATATTATTATGTATACCACGGGTGAAGTCAGGGCCAAACATTAGTGGCAGTAAAAAGTTGGTTCCAGAAAATCCTTTTATGTTCTTGGAATGCTTTGATTTGTTCTTGCCATATTATGTTCTTTTCAAAGAGGCAACTCTGCTCAGTATATCGCTATTACAAACTTTGCAATGATTCATTTGTTTTTGAAGTTTGTTGCACAACTTTTGAACAAGGACGTAGAATGAGAACAAGACCTTGTTCTATTCTATGCGATATCCTTGTGTAAACTTTCGTTGATATACAAATAGTTATTCATGCAATACGTAATCTCGACGGCAAACGAATGAATCAGATAAATAAACATACAAAAATCACAAGAGTTCCCACTCGTTGTGATTTAAAAAAGTACCTACGGACTAAAAAAGCATATCTATGGTAATTCCTATCAACGTTTCCCTGAAATTTGGCAATAAAAATAGAGAACGAGATCGAAAGATGAACCGAAGGAAAAAACCACGAAATTCACAAATCTACTAAAATGTACTGCATTTTTTTTAGGTATTTAGTGTGGCCAAAATAATGAGTTATGGATCTTTTTTCAAAATTCACTGACAATAAGCTAACGGACTCTAAAATCAACCAAAAATTGAGCTCGGTAGAAATCTACTAACTCTGGTCACACTAAATTTAATCCCGAACCATAGGGATGAAAATATTATATTAATGCACAGAAGATACTTACATTTTTCCACATGGTTTATTTTATGAAAGCAAGAAAGAAGGATTTTTTCAAATTTATACTACGAGTGACGGTGAAAGTGAAAGAGGAAAATAAATAAATAGAAAGAATTAAAGAATATACATAGATAAAAAAGCACCCGTCACATAGACTATGTAAAAATTTGGTTACTCAGTAATAAAATCCCAAAAAGGAAGAATTAAATAGAAAGAATACTTTCTACAACTCAGTAATAAAATCCCAAAAAGGAAGAATTCTACTTTCACAATTCACAATCAAAATATAAAACTGTCACTGTTAAAGTCAGTGTCAAATAGTTTTGATTTTAATTCGCGAAAAGATTTTGATTTGATGTTTGATAGTATTACGAAAATCTCGATCGAATTTGTAGAAATAGTGTTTTTCTAATAAATTAATTCTAAATCAGTGGAAATGGACGTTGTAGGTCTTCTTAGTAACATAAACGACAAATCGAACATGTTTGCGGTTAAAACATGGACTGCTGAATGGTCTAACAACTTCCAAGAGAACCAGGTGAGTATTTATTGATTTTTTACGCCGCAATTACTTAGAAATAACAAATATTCGTGAAACAATAAGAGACAACGAATAAATGTACAGTGTTCGTAAAAATAAAACAAACTTGTTAAATTTTCGACCTATACATACTTTCATGAAAATAGATATCCTTGAAATCATTGAAATTTCTTATCATAGTTTGGCTACCGATACGGATATTGTTATGCGGGACCTTGACCATTATACGCGCTACCTTGTTTATCTAGTTTACACCTGTAGTTAAAACTTGATGTTGTGTTGTGATCTCCTTGGATAAATATTCTATGATTACAAGCAAGCTTACTAGCCAGCTAAGTATTTAACAGGATATAATTGCAGAATTTCTAAACTATTAACCTAAACATACAAAAATAAAATTGAATAATATTATGAGATATACAAATAATAATATAAAAACAATTGTTCCACTGCACTTTTGAAACTTCAAAAATATATTTTTGTGATGTTGATAAAATCATTACTATACCAAAAAAAAAACAGTTATCAAATGGATGCATTTTTTTTAGATTTCTTTGTTTTTGGTCTTAAACTAATTTAATTCCATGAATTTAATAGGATTATATAATTCAGTCTAAATCAATAGAAATTTTGAAATGAAGACATTTAAACCTTTTTTTGAAATTGTGCTAAAATTTATCATTGTGCCTATTAGTTATTTAACTTAGTAAAATAACATCAATTTAATTGACATTTAGGTATATAATTAGTCTAATTGTTAATCAAATCAATGATTTGATTTTATTTATTCTAAATTTAAATTAAAAAAATATTTTTTGTCTAAAATTTCCTGCATTTTTTTTCAATTGTATAATAGGCACCTACTTGTAAGGTTTTTTAAAATCTGGACTAAATTACTTTCATTTCATTCATTATCACTTGCTTCTGTTTTAATGCTATACTACTAAATATTACAAATGCAAATGTTTGCATGTTAAGATATTTGGATGTTTGTTCATCAATCACATTGGAACTTCTGAACCAACCATCAACAGCCCACTAAATGTTCCCACTGTTGGGCCTTGGGCCTTCTCTCGCAAGGAGAGAGTTAAGTCTATAATCCACTACACTGGTCCAGTGCATGTTGGTGAAAAACACATGACTTTTTTTTTCCTTCACCGTTCCACTTCTGAAGGTAAAATTTGGAACACATATAGATTATACCCTGGAAGAACACATAGGCCTGGCTAGGCATAGGTTTTTTATTCTGAGAAAATAACAGGAACAGTAAAACCGCGTTATGCTGCTTGTATATCATAAGCCAAAGGTCTGTAATTCTTTGTCTCTAATTACACAAACGGTCAGAGCAAAGATCATTTGATACTAAAAGTATTAAATGACTAAGTTAATGACTTGTGTAATGGTTAACTTGAATGCTTATTTGATGGTTAACTGGAACAGAGCCTGTTTTTGGCAAAGTGAGGTTGACACACACATTGTTTAAAAAAAAAATTAGGTCAATGTCTATTTACAGATTTTGCAATGGCGAAATAAAAGGGAAAAGTCAGTAGTACTTAGTAATATAATGTTTGATTTCAACAAAAAATTAGGTTTCAGTTTTGAATCCTTCATGTACTCGTGTTTTCTCGAAGTTTAAGTTTGTCAGTACCATTAAATAAATACATATTTTATTTGTGCTAGACATTTCACACACAACACCATCTAGCCCCAAAGCAAAGCTTGTAGGTACTATGGAGATCAGATAGCTGATCTTAAACTTATATATTTTAAATACATACTTATTGCACATAGAAAACACACATTACAAACATTTGTATTCATCACACAAATATTTGCATTAGGTGGGGATTGAACACACAACCCTCGGCTTTGCAGGTAGACTTACTATCAACTAAGCTACCAGGAGGCTTACCGCCAAACTAAATTGGCTTATGGATTTGCTATTGCTGTCTCTATAATTTCAAGCGAAAAGAAAAGAGAGCACAATATCACAGCTAAGACGGTTTTAGTTAGACACTCAGGCCAGCTTTAACAGTGTAGGTTAAGACTGTTTTTTATCGGATACACTTTGGAGAGTGTGCGACTGAATTGCATGATCTGATACCACCTTGCCCTTTGTTTTATTGGAATGCTCGTAGCTCGAAAAAGCGACATCGTTTCTTGGTTGATGTTCCAAAGACACGAACGAAGAGATTTGACTCAAATTTTGTGATAAGAACGTTAGAACGTAAGAACGAATACGTTGCCTGAGTGGGTTTTCACCGATGATTACAATCTTTGTGTCTTCAAATCGAGAGTGAATCGGTTTTTTCTAGGTAAACACGCTCCATCGTAGACCCCATTGTCGTTTAACATCAGGCGAGATGGCGGTCAAGTGTAAACCTATAAAAGGTAAACAAAAAAAAATGTTGATAACTGACATATTCGGGAAAAGGATGTTTTGAAGATTCTTGTCATCTATAAACCTTTACTCTGTCAGCGTGATGGTTTGAGGACTTTACTTTATCTTTGTGAGTGGAGGCCCTGAGTCCCAGCCATGAAAAAATGTAGTGGGCTGCTTATGACTATGCCCTGCACGTATGAGAGGCAAGTTCTACATTATACTGTCAGTTCTACTTTTTATAGTTACAGCGAGTTTTTATATAGTGATGGCAAACTCACAATAAAATTGTAAAAAATTGACATTGTTCATTACAATTGTAATAAGTACATATATTTTAATTTTTGACACTTATTTGTACGATACCTATTATCGTACAATATAAAGTTCAATTTAAACTTTAAAAAAGTATACTCTTTTTTTAAAATTGACGTGTAAATTGTACATTTATCAATAAAGAACTTTGGCTTTGACTTTATACTGGCATACTGTTTTATTGCAGTCATTTAATGCCAGCAAAAACTTAATATTCATGTTCTGTAAAAAATTACACAAAAAAAATATTATAATAATTATTGTGGTGTCTTAAATTGTGTGTCAGTTGCTTTGTTGTTTTGACTTAATTTAAATAATTTATTTAAATTATGTTTAACAACTTTAAGATTCAATTATACCAATTGTTACGAAGCACATCATTTTCATTTAGTTCTATAAATAAATAATTAGAGTTCTTTTCAATTGGTTTAAAAAGAAGTTGTTAGAAGTTGATTGAAAATCTGTAGGTTCTCAGTTGGTTATCCTTTTAAATCTTTGTTGCTTCAGTACAATAGAATATATAGTTTAAGTTGTGAAATATCTGACATATTAATAAATTAGATATGTGAAAAGTAGATAACCAAATTGGGAACATAATTTTATAGTTCTACTAGCGGCCCGTTCCGACTTCGCTCGGATATTGCCACATAAAGACCATTAATCGACATAAAAACTATCTTATCTTTCAAGTTGGATAAAAAAGCACACGGTGTCTAAATTTGATTAAAATCGGTTAAGTAGTGTATTTCACTACATTGACAAAAAATACAAACACATCTGAAAATGTATCAGAATTTTCCGTCAAATTTAATCATAATGAGAATCGTTAACCAGTTCAATTTTTTGGATAAAATAATATTATGAAACTACTAGCTGTATCCTGCCACGCTTCACTATGGCACATTGTGATGCAAAAATTAATTAATAATTAACTAAAAACAATCCTTGATGCATATATAATCCATATATCATTGTAAAATTTCAGCTTGAGCGGTGCAGAACTTTTTGAGTTTTGAAGCGTACACAAACCAAAATAATATTTTTGGATACAGATATTTTTTTATAATTTAATACCTAAATTATCTTAGCAGGTAAAAAAACAAATTTTACTTGATGTTGTTTTTACCATAAAATGTGAACAGATTAAGTTGAAATTATGCCGTTTAAAACTGGATTATGATCTGTTGTAAAAACATTTTAGTGTTGAATTACCCCAAAATCTACATGTCTTCTGGCAATACTCTTGTATGAGAGAAATGAAAATTAGTAGTCATAAAGAATGCCGATAGAAGTGATAACTTAAAACTTTAGAATTTGAAATTAAACAACTCCCATTTAACTACATATACTGTTCAGCCGGACTCACAAGACTTCACCCATTAATAAATATCGTTAGGGGACGTTCAAGTATTCCGTAAGCACTATAATAGGGGGGCGTGGTGTATGTGTTTTGATTATTTTAGATGACATGATGGATGGGGGTTTCTATATGCTGATTACGTCAGCATTAGTTTTTTTTTACACAGATGGCAATCCACGCATTATCTAGACCGGAAAACGGAACGCATTTTTGAGGGAATGGGTAATAGCTTTGCTTATTTTTCATGATAAGGGGGAGTCAATAATTGGAATAAATCTGGTTACGTAATACTTGAACGGATGCTTACGCGCATGTCGCGCTCCGCTGCTCAGTCGCCGCTCCGACGCTACACCGCTTCATCGAACCCATAAGATTTTGTCAAAAATGCTCAACCTATCTAATAAAGTTTGCACTTTTTGAAGTGAAAACATCTTTTGGCGCGCTACAGACTATGAATTGAATTCTAGTGCCACGCTCGGGAATGATAGGAAATCTTCGGGTAAACTCGGGACCATCGCCATTGGTCATCTGGCCTTTCTAGATGGCCATGCCATTCTCATGGCCACGCCCACCGGTTTCACCCGCGTAGTTTCCAAAGTAGGCTATCAAATTCTGAGTTATAAGTTTTCACTTCTATCAGCGGTTCCTATGACTGCCAATTATTTTTTTACTGTAGTAATATGTTCGCACTTGACCACCATCTCGCCTGATGTTAATGAAGGCTAATGAAGTTATCACTTCAAAAATATACTTTTTTTTAACTTTTTTAGTGTTATACACTTGACCGTCATCTTGCCTGATGTTAAACGACGATGCGGTCTACGATGTAGCGTGTTTACCTAGAAGAAACCGATTCACTTTCGATTTTAAGACAACAAAGATTATAACCATAGGGGAAAACCCACTCAGGCAAGTTATTCCACAGCCTAGACGTTCTTATCACAAAAGTAGAGTCAAATCTCTTCGTTCGTGTCTTTGGAACATCAACCATGAATTGATGTCGCTTTTTCGAGCTACGAGCGTTCCGATAGACATTATGTCATTCTGTATTTCAAGTCTTTGTAAACAACATTGTTTGAAATTTAATTACTGATATTGTTTCCGACTTAGAGTCATTGACCTTTGTACACTTGTAGAAGCCACAGTTTCAATTAACAGTGTCCAATTGTAATGTGTCATGAATAATGAGTCTTGTTAAATAAACTTTGTTAGAATTACTTTAATTAATTAATTAACCCTGCTGATGTTATAAATGCAAAAGGTTAGATGTTTGTTGCTCAATCACGTCCGATACTGCATACTTTTCATCACTAAAAATAATAAGAACGAGAACTACGCCATATTTTGGCAACAATTACAGCTATTTGTAACTGTTACGTATTATACAATTACATTTTTTTGTTAGTTTTTAACCGACTTCAAAAAAGAAGAAGTTGTAAATTCAGTTGTATTTTTCGTTATTGTATTGAGTGTTATGCGATAGCACCTCCCAATTAAGAATTGATTTTGATGATTCTTGTTTTTAACCCCCGACCAAAAAAAGGGGTGTTATAAGTTTGACGTCGAAGTCTTGTCTGTCTGTCTGTGTGTGTGTACGCAGACATCATCGTCAGACCGCATCGAAATCTTCCCAACTAAAAAGATGTTTTTTTTATTTGAAGGTTAATATCGATTCAAGATGGCCGCTTCCACAAAATGGCGGACAAAATATTTTATCAGAATCTACCTCAATATGAGTATCAAATGCAAGGGCTTGACTAGTAGAATACCATACACTATAACAAATTTCAAATCCAAGATGGCCGCCGCCACAAAATGACGAATTACATTTTTTTTGACGTGACAACGTCTTATAAATTGGTTTGCCGGGTGACACTTCAAGAAACTGCGTTACGCTCCGCTCACGTTATGCGCTCACAACGAGAGCGAGTGAGAGGCACGCGCCCCTTCCACTCGGGCATGGTTAGCCCGCCTAAGAGCGAGAGAGACAGACATAAAAAGTGAAAGGCACGCGTCCCTTCCGTAAAATTATTTTACCACTCAAAGTCGTTGTCACGTAAAACTTTCGCCCGTATACCGACTTTACAGGCAACCAATTTTCTTTTTTTTCACTACTACCTCAATATGGGTATCAGACAAAAAGGCTTAACTAGTAAAATACTTTGCACTATGACAAATTTCAAATCCAAGATGGCCGCTACCACAAAATGGCGAAATACATTTCTTTTTTCACAACTCCGTTAGGTAATATGGGTATCAAATGAAAGGGCTTGACTAGTAGAATGTTGTACAGATAACAAATCCGAGGTAGTCGGGGGTTAATCAAAATGTTTAATTTTGTTATTGTATTGAGTGCTATGCGATAGCACCGCCAGTTGTGAATCGATTTTGATGATTCTTGCTTTGTTCGGTAGATATTATTCCCACTTCAGAAATAGTTCAATAAATATGAATTTGACTAAAATCAGTTGCAATTTTATTGGCCAAAATACTGCATGAAACAGTTTATGCCGTACCGATGATTGACTTAGTCGTCTCCGGAATTTATTTGCTGGCAGGTATATTTGTTATTAATGCATTTTACAATTATAATGAAAATGTTAAACTTCATATTAGAGATTTTACTCAAGGTCGCCGAATGTTATATATATATGTATATAAGGTGCGTTCGGGTAAGATCGGATATGGGGTAAGACCATATGAATTATTTTTTTCTCTAATTTCGAAAAATTTTAAAACTCTCGAAAGATTAAATAGGTCGCCATTTTATCGTCCCGCGACCTATAGTTTCATAGTTTCTGTTTATCGCTCCGGCAAATCAGAAATGTGCTGTGTGTGAATTAGTAAATTATGCCAAATATTTAGTTTAGCAAGTGAAAGATCGGATGTATTCTTCTTATGGAATCTGTCTTATAAGCAATAAAGGCTACTATTAATTGCAGTCCGAACTTGCCCTTCGGTGGTAAATATGTTATCGTGATCATGAGAGATTAAGTTTGTTTTGGCAAACGTCTACAACAAAAACTATTAAATCTGTAAGACAGACAAAATACACAATTACCCCAACGCACCTTAATTATCTTGTGTCGTACCGTTTTTTGAAATATCAACCACAATCTAAAATTAACTTACCTCGATGATGTACCTGTAAACATTGCCTGTCAAACCGGAACACGGTAACGGTTGCCCATTGCTGCTTGGCGATAGAATCACTTGCAGAGTTTTGGTACTTTCCTAGGCGCAATCTGCTAACTCCTGCCACAATAGAAGTAAAGTGAAATATTGAGCAAAGCTAGTCATTCCGAATTTGTGATAATTCCCTGTTATTATTCAATAAACAAGCGATAATGACCCTTGTTCCCCGTTGAGATAAAACATTAGTCAGTTTAATTGATAACCCCAGTATATATAAGAGATAATACATCCCCTGTAAACTTGAATAAATATTTAAAAGTTTTAAGATACGAATATACATATTGTTACATATACTATCTTATCCCTGTTATATAACTGGTCATAATTTGCGTGCATACTAGGGATGTTATGGATATGATATTTCGTATCTGGATAGGTACGGATATGGATATGCGAATAACATTATATCGGGTACGGTTACGGATATGTAATTATTCCGGATTGTCTGTCAGTTTCGGTTACGGATATTAAATTGCGGTAAAATATAAACAAATGGTGTGTTGACCACCTAATTATTGTTCTAATAATAAAAACAGAACAGAAATAGATTATATATATAACAGAAAGTAATTTTGCTGCCTTATTATCTGTAAAAATCGTTTCTATCCGAAATAATCCGAAACTTGTGAAACGGATACGGATATATTTTAATTTCGGATATTCGATAGTTTTGGTTACGGTTACGAAGCCCAATAACATCCCTGGTGCATACGTAGTTTTACGTAGAAAATATAGAGCAGTAGACAAAGTACATATACCTATAGTCGTCACCAAAACGCTAACATCACGTAAACGCCAGTAATATGTTAAAAAATCTATTATTTTATTATTGTTTTTAATCAACATGTTGATGAAAAAAAATGTTTAGTCCATCAGTTAGATTATAGAAAAAATCTTATGTTTCATTACAAACATAAAATGACGAAGAGTTTCCAGTGACGTCACTTCATTACACGATTTTGACGTCGTAACGTCACAACGCCCCACTCCAGAAGTTTGATAATTTGATAAAATAAAAAATAGATCTCCTCTGACGTTAAGCGATAGAGTCTACGATAGAGCATAGAGCGTGCCTACGTAACAAATGGCGGTTGTATACTTTCGTATAAGATCCCACCCAAATGTATTTGTATAAATCTAGTGTAAAAAGGTATTGATCTAAGTAAGTGAGCTATATGCTAGCTCCCGGCATTGCTTAAAATCAGGCCATTAGCGGTCAAACGGTTGCCTATATAAAGACAAGGAATTTAGTCAAAATCAGTTTTTTATTTTTTATTTAGACTTAACAATCGCAGACATTATGGTGCTCTTTGTCAGAAATACATTAATTTGAGCGATATTAAACAAAATGAAAAAAAAAACTAATCTGTCTGTGCTGATTCTGTCAAAATCAGTTCAGCATTTTCATAATCCCGAAGATGCTTGATTGGTTTCACCGAGAAATCAATTATTTTCGTGTGAATGTGCTGTAACGTACTTGGCAAATCATTAAAAGTTTTTGTCATAATGCAGTCAATAGCTCCGTCATTATGATGCTATCAAAATTATTTATTAATTGGTTAAGATATCGGTATTATTAAATTTACTTTGATTAAATATGTATCTAGATTAGGAATAATGGATGTTGATGTACCTTTGTTTGTACCTTGTACTGTGTTTGTTGCTAAGTTGCTATACCAATTTTAATGTACATATTTTAATCGTTACAAAAAAATATTCAAAAATATAAGCCTTAACGTTCATATCCCAGAGAAGTCCGATAGAAGAAAGGGCAAGGTGGTATTAGATCATCTTTCATCAATCTTTTCGTTCGTCTTTGGAAACAACCATGATGATACCGTTTTTTCGAACTACGACTCAGTCCGAACAAGAACAAAATAAAACATTTTGATTAACCCCCGACTGCCACGGATTTGTTATCTGTACAACATTCTACTAGTCAAACCCTTTCATTTGATACCCATATTAAGGGAGTTGTGAAAAAAGAAATGTATTTCGTCCTTTTATGGTAACGGCCATATTGGATTTGAAATTTGTTATAGTGCAAAGTATTCTACTATAGACTACAAAGATATATAGATATAGGCCCTTGAACAAAATTCATGGGTCATATGATACAGCAGGAGACCTATGTAGGATGATAGAAGGATATAAAATAATAGGATTCAGCACTATGCCGGTATTTGAAAGCTGTCCAACTGAAAGCAAATTGAACAGGGAGGGTTGCGACCCTCGCTCTTTCCTTCTTGTCGCATGATTTTTTAACCCCCGACCAAAAAAAGGGGTGTTATAAGTTTGACGTCGATGTCTGTCTGTCTGTCTGTGTGTGTGTCTGTCTATCTGTCTGTCTGTGTCTGTCTGTCTGTCTGTCTGTGTGTGTGTCTGTCTGTGGCACCGTAGAGCTCAAACGGTTGGGCCGATTTCAATGCGGTTTTTTTTATTTGAAAGTTAATATCCGTGCGGGTGTTTTTAGCTATGTCTGGTTAATATCGATTCAAAATGGCCGCCTCCACAAAATGGCGGACAAAATATTTCTTCACAACCTACCTTAATATGGGTATCAAATGAAAGGGCTTGACTAGCAGAGTACTATACGCTATAACAAATTTGAAATCCAAGATGGCCGCCACCACAAAATGGCGAATTATATTTTTTTTCCACTACTATCGCAATATGGGTATCAAACGAAAGGGCTTGACTAGTAGAATACTTTGCACTATGACAAATTTCAAATCCAAGATGGCCGCTACCACAAAATGGCAAATTACCTTTCTTTTTTCACAACTTCCTTAATATGGGTATCAAATGAAAGGGCTTGACTAGTAGAATGTTGTACAGATAACAAATCTAAGGTAGTCGGGGGTTAATCAAAATTTTTAATTTTGTTCTTGTGTACGGCATTGCGGAATAATAGATTAGAACAGGTATTGAAACTGTATGGAACATGGAACCAATGCCGTATATAATCAAATGACCAAATTTACCCTGAAAATCATCGGAAAATCATGAATCATCATCATCGGCCATCTTGGATTTGTTTTTTTATAGCGTACGTCACGTACACTACGTACGTAAGTCATGCCCTTTCATTTGATACCCATATTGATGTGACGAAATATTTTATCCGCCATTTTGTGGAGACGGCCATCTTGAAGCGATATTAACCAAACATAGCTAAGAACATCCGCACGGAAATTAACCTTCAAATAAAAAAAAACCGCTTCGAAATCGGCCCATCCGTTTGAGCTCTACGGTGCCACAGACAGACACACACACAGACAGACAGACAGACGTCGACGTCAAACTTATAACACCCATTTTTTGGTCGGGGGTTAAAAAAAAGAGAAGAAAAAGGGCAAGATGGTGTTAAATCATGCATGCAGATCACAGTTGCACTCTCCGAAGTGTGTTCGATATAAAATCGATAAGCTAGCAGTTTTGCGGCGATGTTCAAGATTTTGTATAAAAAATCTTATTAGGTGCCAGATAGGCGCTATATAGGTACGAGTTGATATCAATATTTTTTGCCTTGTCTAAAATCACAAAATGTTCACCCGTATGCCATTCATATCTGTCAACCCTCTTATTAATTCTCTATCTATAAAATCTTTGTTTTGATTGTATGTCTGGCCGTTGACTTGAGCTGGGTTTAATAATAATTCCGTTTCTAGGCCACCTGTGCGTTTTCGCATGATAGCCATGCAAAAATAGCATGCCATGCGGCTGATATCCTAGCTATGGAAGCATGACATGCCGGTAATATTTTAAGCAAAGTATTATCTGATTAAGCATTATTAAACAGTAAACATTACACTCTTTTTTCTATCGGACAAAACGATATCGTTTCGTAGTTGAAGTTCCAAAGACTCGAACGTAGAGGTTTGACTCCACTTTTGTGATAAGTCCGTCTAGGCTGTGGAATGCGTTGCCTGAGTGGGGGTTTCCGAATGGTTGCAATCTTGGTATCTTCAAGTTGAAAGTGTATAATATATAGGTTACTTCTAGGCACGCTTTATCGTAGACTGCATCGTCGCTTAACATCAGGCGAGATGGCGGTCAAGAGTACACCTATAAGTATAAGTAACTAGAACAAAATTAAACATTTTGATTAACCCCCGACTACCTCAGATTTGTTATCTGTACAACATTCTACTAGTCAAGCTCTTTCATTTGATACCCATATTAAGGGATTTGTGAAAAAAGAAATGTATTTCGCCATTTTGTGGTAGCGGCCATCTTGTATTTGAAATTTGTCTTAGTGTAAAGCATTCTACTAGTTAAGCCCTTTCGTTTGATACCCATATTGAGGCAGCAGTGAAAAAAATAATGTATTCACCATTTTGTGGTGGCGGCCATCTTGGATTTGAAATTTGTTATAGTGTACAGTATTCTACTAGTCAAGCCCTTTCATTTGATACCCATATTGATGTAGAGTGTGAAGAAATATTTTGTGGAGGCGGCCATCTTGAATCGATATTAACCAAACATAGCTAAGAACATCCGCACGGATATTAACCTTCAAATAAAAAAAACCGCATTGAAATCGGCCCATCCGTTTGAGCTCTACGGTGCCACAGACAGACACACACACAGACAGACAGACAGACAGATAGACAGACATCGACGTCAAACTTATAACTCCCCTTTTTTTGGTCGGGGGTTAAAAAATGCAACAAAATTAGCACTGGATGGAGGACACTGCGTCGTTCTACATCGCCATATTTATGCCAATTGTCAAATATTAAACCATTTTTGGGCTTTTTTTTCTTTCAGACAGCTCCGTAGCTCTAGAAAGTGACACCGTTTCTTGGTTTGACAAAATTTTCGCAATAAGAAGATCTACACTCTGGAATGCGTTGCCCGAGTGGGTATTTCCTGATTGGATGTGATTTGACTGTCTTCAATGTGTGAATCGATTCTTAGAGGTTATTGGGTTCCATCGTGGACCGCATCATCGCTTAACATCAGGAAAGCTGGCGGTCAAGTGTAAACCTATTATTAAAAAATGAACATTTACTTACAAGTTTTGAGAGACGATAAATTGGTATGAAAACCAACGCGATTATTATACATTTTAAATGAATACACGGGTAACTCACGTACGACAGAGTCAGTCCAGTCCGACTTAAGTTTCGGCCGCATCCAGCGGCCTTTTTCATGGAGAGTGCGCGCGCGTGACCGCTGCACGTTTGGCACTGATAAATAAATATAAATATTCCCTATTTGTTACGTTGAAAGAAGTCGACATAAAATTAAGTTGAAGTCAGATTTTGTAATAAACGACAGAATTAAAGCAAATAAACATCGGTTTCAATTGGAAACTATTTTTTCCTACGAGCCGTTCTGACGGGAACAAGAACTACGCAGGTAAAACCACGGGGCGCTGCTAGCGTTAGTAGTACTTAGTAGTACTCTTGGCAGAGTCCACCTGGGGAAGTACCACACCTTTGCCAGTTATTCTACCGCCAAGCAGTAATGTCCAAACATGTGTACTGTGTTTCCGGGCAATGTTTCCAGAGAAATTACAGAGCCTAGAGATGTAATATCTTAGATCTCTGGGTGACGAGCGCAGTGCAGTGCTAGGTAATGATTAGGACTCTTCATGTCCTAATAGCTGCGTGTCACTGTGCTGTTATGTGGCAGGCATGTTTGCTTACCATCAGGCACATGTCCTGCTCGTCTCGTCACTCTATATTTATAATAAAAAAGTCGAAAACCAGCGCATCATGCGAGGATCAGACTGACTCAGGGTCGTGAAGCCGTGAGTACACAAAGAGAGAGCTCAACAGTCAGCGATAATTGAAAATGTTGAAGAGTCTATTAAATCGCCTAATCTTTGGATGGCAACCAAATGTCGCCTCCATTTCTAGCAATTCGCATAGGAAGTTAGTTTTTGCTCAACGCTGGCTGTGTTGCGACAGTGGCTACCAGTTTGGGCGCAGTTGAAGAACTACTCAGTAAGGGAAGTTCAATGTTTTAGGGAATTGGGGTAAAAATTGTTTGCTGGACCATTGGAGTATTGCTTTAACGTGATCTACTGTCAAATTTGACCAACGTAGATTGCAGGTTAAAGTTTTTAAATACCATCTAGAGAAAAAAAAACGAATATAAAATAAGTTGGATAAACTTTTTACTTGAAATAATCGGGCCATACAAATTAGAAACTATTCTCTTAAGCACAAACACATACATATATAAGCATTTATATTTGATTAAATAATGCTGAACGACGTTACAAACTACCGTAAGATTATAATCTCACGCGTTAGATTATAACCTGACAGCGTTATCTATTTTATGGTGACATTATGCTATTCAGATCAAAATATGAAAAAAAACAGCGTCACATCACTGCTCTTCAGAGGAGCTGAATATTTCTAGCTCAGACACATTCGGCGGTCCCGAGTTCACCCGATCGAGCCTTTCGCATCAGAACATGACGGAACAGCCTTACTATAGCCTACGGAAAAGTCTGTGTGCGATAAGACAAAATAAATTTTAAATAATAAAAAAACTGAACTGATCTCATTTCACTGATTAACGTATATCTTCATTAAAAACAAAAGATACGTCACGCATGCGTTATGCGTGCGCGTGCGAATGCGTAGACGTGACGCAAACGAGTTTGCAGACATGGCCTACTGTTTTAATAGTTTTATCTGTACACTATAACTCCCAAGGACTTGTTTACTAATCAACTCAGTAGCTCAGTACTGTTGCGTACGCGACGCGAGACGGACGTTTTTGCTACGCTTTTCGTCGAAAAAACATGTCTTACGAAGTTTTTGCGAATTTCTTTGACAGTGGACTCGTGTTTTGTAAAACTAACTATGTTCCGGTATGTTATACGTATTATTATTTCGATGTTTATAGTCAAGTTGGATCGATGTTTTGTGTGGGGAAACAAAGACAGTTTAGTTGGTCGGACGAGTTCGTGATGGCTCGAATATAAAAGACACAATGACAAACGTTAGTATTATTATTTACGGGATATTTACCGTGGTTTAAGGTGGCAACGAGTTCCCGATATTTCGAAGCAATTTCGTGCACTTTGTTAACTGACGAATAAATATCCTGTAAATAATGATACCGCTGTAGTAACGAACAATGAAAACAATGATAAACTTTGGCATTCGATGCAGAACCAGTATAATTTTTATAGCATACGCCTAAAGTGGAGGGAATTTGGGGAGAGCTTTGCCCAGCAGTGGGACAACTGAGGTTTAATAATAATAATAAAACACCTAGTTTATTATATCAATAGTGGGACTCTCTTACAAAGAGAGAGCCAAAACCGTAATCGAATACGCTGGCCAAGTGCTAGATGGAGGGTGACACGTCCACGAAATATTTATTTTTTTGCTTTTCTAAAGATCTCTTCCTAACAGTTACGTTGTGGTGATAACGTTATATCTCTAAGCCCTGTAATTTTTTCTTGTACCTCTAGTTTCTTGAACGTTACTGTACTTAGATTTCCGTCTGGTCCAAATAAACGACTAATCAAAAAAAAAATTTTTGATTTTGATAGAGATAAATTATATCTCTGGGTGGCGAGCGCAGTGCAGTGCTAGGTAAATTTGGACTCTTCATGTTCCAATAGCTGCGTGCCACTGTGGTGTTAAGGACAGGCGTGTTGCTTGCCATCGGGCGCATGTCGTGCTCGTCTTTCTATGGTGTAACTCCTTTTCATACCACGGTTGCCTGGAAGAGATCGCATTTTACGCTACTCTATTTTAAGATAGTTTTGTAACTTTCTTTTGTTAAACGCAATAAAGAGTTTATCTATCTCGTCTTGGTAATCTGTACTTAAAAAAAAAAGGATCTCAAGGGACTATTGTTGCTATGGGCCGTTGCTAGCCTGCCGACTTGTAGCCGCTACGTACTCGTAGGTAGAGTTAATATAGCGTGCCTCTTAGTAAGCACGCTCCATCGGCACTTACCATCAGCCGAGATGACGGTCTAGTGCAAACCTATTAATCCTACTAATATTAAAAAATGACAATTTAGATTTGTCGCTGTTTTACGCTCAAATTTTAGAATAAACTCTTTATAAAATCAGATTTTCGTCTTTTGAAAAAACATTTCTACCAAAATGTTCGTTATGGAATTGCCTATCCGTTGGTATAAGCACAAAATCCAAATAATGGCGGTTTTGGAGTAGATGCATGATAATTACAATTATTTATATTTTTTATGGTTTCGTTGTGAGGAGATTATTTAAACAATAAATTCATTAACAAAAAAGAAACTACCATTTTGAAGCCATGAAATTGTAGAAATTTAATGTATCTTTTACCAGTTGATATTTGTTTTAGCTAATGAGTAGATGATAGCTCTGAAAACTGGACAAAATGCTCGTTTTGCTGGGGGGACGCACCTTAATTGATAAAATATGTAATAATAATAATGTTCTACTGTATTTGCGAAACCCGATTGTTGTTAAGTTTTTTTTTTAATAAAGAATGACGAGACGGCAAGGACATGTGCCTGATGGTAAGCAACATGCCTGACACATAACAGCACAGTGACACGCAGCTATTGGAACATGAAGAGTCCAAATCATTACCTAGCACTGCACTGCGCTCGTCACCCAGAGATCTAAGATGTTACATCTCTAAGCCCTGTTATTTATCTGGAAACATTGCCCTTCAAACCGGAACACAGTAATGTTTGCACATTACTGCTTGGCGGTAGAATAACTGGCAAAGGTGTGGTACTTCCCCAGGCGGACTCTGCACAGAGTCCTATCACTACAAAATTATATTATATTAAGTTATAGAAAACAAAATATTGTGACGCTTAAGTTGCCTTTCTGTTTTTACAGTTGCTGTGGTCATTCTGCGGATGCCTTCTGGTTTCCTTTCTAGTCGTGTTCTTCTACTACTATAGGAGATGGAGGACCAAAGGTAAACATTTTTCATAACATTTTTTCACACTTTGGACGTCATCAAAGCCGAAACGTCGAGGTAATTAAACAATGAATTATATCGTGATTAAGCCCCGTATTATGAGGGTCATTTGAAAAGTTCTTAGCCTAACATACTTAATGAAACCACACAATTTTGAGTTTTACGAGTATTTATTTTTTCAGTTTGTTGCTCAATCACGTCGGAACGTCTGAACGGTTCGAGTTGAAACAAATTCGTTCGGTTTGATGCCACAATGTTTATATACGAGTAAATAATGTGCAATAAGAAAATACTGCGACTAACTTGAGTTACTTGAGCTGTAAATTATCCTACCTCTAAAGTTGGGCCATATTACACGCAAATGCCAACTTTTCTGAAAATCGGTAGATTTGGTGAAGAGTTCACTGGAAACAAATAACACTGGATTTTTTAATATTACCAGCTGTACCTACCCTACACGCATCGCTACGCCTCCTGTAGAAAGTTGGTTATACCTTAGAGAATAAGTAAATAGATTAGGTGTTTCCGCACGGTTCCTTTTTTTTTAAACCGAACCTATTAAAGTTAAAAAAACTTTAATAGGTTCGCACTTGACCACCATCTCGCCTGATGTTAAGCGATGATGAGATCTACGATGGAGCGGGCTTACCTAGAAAAAACCGATTCACTCTCGATTTGAAGACACCAAGATTGTAACCATCCGGGAAAACCCACTCAGACAACATTCCACAACCTAGACCTAGACGTTCTTATCACAAACGTGGAGTCAAATCTCTTCGTTCGCGTTTTTGGAACATCAACCATGAAACGATGTCGCCCTTTTGTGGAAGGAGAAGTCCGATAGAAGAAAGGGCAAGGTGGTATTAGATCATGCAGATCAGTTGCACACTCTCCGAAGTGTATCCGATAAAAAACCAATAAGCTAGCGATTTTGCGGCGATGATCAAGACTTTGAAGTCTTTTACGCACAAGAGTGTCATTGCCTATGAGTCTTTTGGCACGTCTCAATAGATTCCAGAGTCCTCAGCTAATACCTAGCCGATCCATCCCAAAGGTGGGAACAGTACTCCATACAGGAGCGAATCTGTGCTTTGTATAATGTGAGAAACTGTTCAGAATTAAAGTATCTTCGCACCTTTGAGAGGACACCCAGTAAACCTTTGTACCAATCGTAAGCAGAAGAGGTGTATGTTAGCTATGGCGACATGGTGATGCGCCGCGACAAAAGTATGACAGTTCCACGCGAGCGATCAGATCGTTCAGAGCGAACACCCGTGCTTTTGGTGTAAAACGTTTGTTCTAACTCTATACGTAGTAAATGTAAACTCTTTCGGTTATACCAACTCAGAAACCTTGCCCAAACTATGGACAACAATTTTGCGAAAAACCATCACATGATCAAATCCATAGTTTACAATTCTATGAAGGATATACTGACAAACTTTCATATTTGAATATAGGAGATATAGTAATTCTGTGATAAAGAGTGTCTCATGTTTGTGGTTACTCGTTCCACAGAGTTACTGGGCACGTCCGGCGTCGCAGGCGCAACAGGCGAACCGGCCAAGCGGTTCCGGAAAAGAGACAAAATGCTCTTCTACGGGCGACGAATGCTGCGGAAAGTCAAGTCCATCTCCAACTCTGGCCAGGGCAGGAAGAGACGCGCCGTTATGCGCTTCGCGAGGAAACTGCTGCAGTTGAAGAAGGAATCCGCTCCTGAACAGCTAAAGGTAATTTTTTGAAGTGAATACTTTTTTTGGCACGCCACAGACAAATGTTTCGTGGGCTGTGAATAGAGTTCTAGCGTTACGCTCAGAAATTATAAGACATATTCGGATAAACTCGGGACTATGGCCATTGGCCATCTCGAAATGCGAAATCGTTAGCATTTCTACATAGCTATGGTTATGTCTACGCCTTCCGGTTTCAACCGCGTAGTTTCCAAAGTAAGCTATCAAATTCTGAGTTATTAGTGTTCGCTTCCATAGGCAGTTTCTATGACTGCCGATTTTTTTATTTGGAATTAAGTTACTTACGGCAACGGAGATTAGGGAGATAGGGATTTAACTGCGCGATCGAACTGAACACAATGTGAGACTAAAACCATAACAGCAGAGTGTCACGCAGCTTTTGGAACATGAAAAGTCTGAATCTTTACTTACACTACATTGCGCTCGTCACCCAGACGTAAAAGATGACTAGCAACGCTCCGCGGCTGTACCCGTCTAGTTCCCGTTTTCCTTATTTTCCTGGGGTAAGAAGTAGTCTAGTAGCCTATGTGTTCTTCCGTGTCATATTCTGTCTTCCAAATACCAGCCCGATCCGTTCATACGTTACGTCGTCATTAGGCATCAAACATTCACATTTTAGTATGAAAACTAACGTGGTTGTTGCACATTTTAAATAAAAACACAGGTAACTCACGTTTGATTTAGTCAGTCCAGTCCGAAGCAAGTTTCGATCGCTTCCGGCGATCTTTTTCAAAGAGAGTGCGCGCGTGTGTTCTCAGCTCGTTTAGCTCGTTTAGAACTGGACTGACCATATCAAACGTGAGTTACCCGTGTATTTATTTAAAACATTGAAATATTGACATTTATAATATTGATAAGATTTATCTCTGGAAATATTGCCTTTGAAACCGGAACACAGTAATTTTTGATTACTGTTTGGCTGAAGATTAACTGGGAGTGGGTACTTCCCCAGGCGAACTCTGCAAAGAGTGCTACCTCTACAAAATCCTACAAATATTATAAATGTCAATGTAAGGATGTTTGTACGTTTCTTGCTTAATCACGCCGTAACGTCTGAATGGATCGTGCTGAAATTTCGAACTTAGATAGATTATAGTCTCTAAGAACACATAGGCTACTTTTCCTCTCCTGAAAATAACGGGAACTCCCGTTCCCGTTCCGGGAACTACACAGGGCGGTGCTGGCAAAAATATAAATAAAAACATAAGAAGTAAAAAAATCGGTTAAAAGTAAAAAAGGTCTCTAGAACTAGTCGCGATAGATAAACGTTTTGCCATCTTTGTTTCAGAAGGCCATCTCCAACACTTAGTTGCTAATTGGTATCAGTCCCGTATTCGTAAATTGTCGTTTTCTGTCCATTTACCGCAACTTCCGGCCATCACGACTGTATACACAAAAAATGAAACAATCCTACTGATTTTTTATACTAGCAGCACCGCGCGGTTTTACCCGTTTCCGCTATTTTCCTGGTATAAAAAGTAGACTATGTTTTCTTCTAGACTACAATCTATCTGTGTTCCAAATTTCAACTAGATCCGTTCAGACGTTACGACGTGATTGAGCAACAAACATCCAAATATCCAGACCTTTAGACCTTTACTATATTAGTAGGATGCAGAAGTTTGTATGTTAAGATGTTTGGACGTTTGATGCTTTTGTCCGAGATGAAATTCAGAACACAGATTATAGTCTATAATACATAGGCTACCTTTTATTACGAAATAAATGCGGGAACGGGAATCGCACGGCTAAAACTGCAGGGCGTTGCTAATAAATCATACAGGGTTACACACGACATCTCCTTATTACATACTAGCATTGCCCTGCGACTTCGTTCTTAGCGATAACGTCGCCATTTACTTCACTAGTTCTAAGACTGTCTCATCTTGTTTTTCTTATTTTCTGTTGCCAACAATAACGAATGTATATCTGTGTATTAAGCGTCTCCGCCAATTCCCTCAATTTGCTTCTAAATTTAGGGTTCTGTACGTAAAAAAATATTTGTGGGTTTAAAACCGCACGGCAGAAGTTAAAACTTGAATAACGAATAACTATTAAAAACTATTGAATAATTATAATAACTGCATAATAAAAATGATTACATAAAAACTTAATAAAGTAAAAAAAAAGTGACAGAAGCAGCTGACTGTCTTTCTCTCTCTGGCACACTCAGCGGTCCCGAGTTCACCGAAAACATATTTCGCTCACGAACGTGACGATGAGCTATATTCACACCCTACGAAGAAATATGTGTGTGGCGAGCCTAAAGCAGATTTTATTTAAAAAAAACAGCGGCATTCCAGGTAGTGTTCCGGCGTAGTAGTAGTCTTCCGACGCTTCTACAGCCTAACTAAATCGGCGTTGGTTTTACTATTGCTGTCTCTATAATTTTAAAGCGAAAAGAAAGAGAGAGAGAGCATTATCAAATCTAAGACTTTTCTAAGTTGCCTGAGTGGGTTTTCCCTATTGGTTACAATCTTTGTGTCTTCAAATCGAGAGTGAATCGGTTTTTTCTAGGTAAACACGCTCCATCGTAGACCGCATCGTCGCTTAACATCAGGCGAGATGGCGGCCAAGTGTAAACCTATAAAAGTAAAAAAAAAAAAATACAGACTAAGACGATAGAACCTCAGGCTCAGTATGTCTTTCGCCTTTCGTAAAGAATGAGTGGTGTGTTATAGAAGATGCCTACCTAGGTCCAACAGAGGAGGAGCACGGATTTATTGTGTATGATGACAGTTCAATAACAGATGGTCTACCGCCGAACGAAAACTGTCTTAGGTTTGATGTTTCTCTCTCTTTTTTTTTCGTTTGAAATGATAGAGATGGCACAAAGCCAAAGCCGATTTAGTTAGGTGCTAGCTCCCATAGGACAAGCTAAATTTGAGGTTCGATGCTGTTGTGTGTGTGTGAAATGTCCACCAATAACCACCTATTAGCAACGTCATTTCCTTGTGATAAAAAATAGCCCAAGTGCTATTCCAGATTATAATCTGAGTTCCAAAATTCAATCCACACCTTTTAGACCAGTCTTTCCCAAAGTGGGCGATAACGCCCCCTTGTTTGTTTGGTGCAGATCTGAAGTAACCCAGAGAAAAATTGGGGGCGTTGTGTAGAGACTTGAAGTCCGTTGTATGTTACACCTACTGAGCTCAGGTCTCAAGTTAACTCTTGCGGGTTATAGTAAAAGTCTCGTTTAGAATGAATGTTTAATCACCACTAATTTAGCTCACAAAAATGTATTAGTAATTTAGTTTGAAGTTATAGTGGTCTCTAAGTACGTGAAAAAAGGAGGCGCTAAAGAATAATTCATTTTCGAAGTGGGCAGCAGACAAAATAAGTTTGGGAACCCCTGGTTTAGACCGATATGATTGAACAACAAACATATAAACACTCAAAGGTTTCGCATTTATAGTATAATATATTAGCGGGATTAAATACAGAGTTAATCTAACTGCTTAGTTTGGGGCTAAAGGGTGTTGTATAAGCAATATCCACTAACGCTTATTTAGCTCCTCATTAAAATAGTTTTTATACAGAACCTTCAATGCTCTAATCCGAATCGCTCTAAACCAGTTATTAGTATAAACAGGTATGTTTTTCATACTAAATCATGGCAAGTCACGCAAATCTGCATACAATGAGGTTTATTTTTCTAAATTTCATTTAAACCATTCTCTCGAGTCTCCTCGAGTGATAAAGTAGTGTCACTGATAGATAGCACGCCAGCCAGATAGACATGCCGTATGTGTATACGAGACGAGTATCCGTGGATCTATGTGCCGTGTCTACGGGCAATAATGATTCGGTGAGTTTGTTTACGTATCCTACTAGTTACTCTCCGCGGTTTTACCCATAGTACCCGTTTTCATTTCGCTGTTCCAGACCTTCCTTCCACTCGACACCACCAAAACGACACCATCCGTGGTGTCGTATGGAATCTCTAGTCCATACGACACCACCCTAGTGATGTGCTGTTCCGCCATTAGTTTTTTATGTATTTTATGTCGTCAGTATTAGTATCCATGTCCATTGTAAAAAATTAAAATATTCGGACGGAAAGACAATAATATGCAAATTGCAATGAACAATGTCAAGATAACCATTTGACTGACAGATAAATATAAACTTTATCAAATGACATACCTCATTAATGAAACTGCTTGAACTTAATTGGAGTTTTCATATCAACAACTTTGTATGTAGGTAACCTCTCTATTAGTCGGTGGTGTCGTATGGACTAGTGATTCCATACGACACCGATGGTGTCGTTTTGGTGGTGTCGAGTGGAAGGAAGGGTTCCAGACTATAATCTAATTGTGTTTCAAATTTCAATCCGATCCGACAAGTACGTGATCTCTTAGTGTAGCTATGTAATATGTAATGTAATGTATGCATAGGCGAGACAGACCGCTAGTAAAAATGTAATTCAGTAAAATTTTGTATAGTTTTTTGTTGATATATCAAAAAAACCGTCACTGCACCGATTTCTGTAAAATTTACAAGTATATGGGACCACCTCTGAAGCGTTTTCTACCAAACAAGAAAAGAAGCATTAACATCGATTCACAATAATAGGCATGTCGGCTCATTTTTGATCTAATGTGCCATCAAAAGGCTACTCAATAAATGAAACGTAGGTGAAAGAATTACTTTGATATCTTAAAAACTTCCCGTGATATCACGATTTTAAAATCACAATTTTAGACTCTCCTAAAAACGCTTCATACAAATAAGTACAGAAACGTGACGTCACACTGTCGTATTTTCTACGCGTCGCGCGTAAAGTTTGTATGGTAGCTATATTAAATATTGCGTTTAGGAAACTGGTTTCATAACAAAAGTAACTTGAAATTAAATGGGTTATCCAATGGTAAATACATTTTCAAATAATTTCGTACTTTTGAAATGGACTTGCCCATCCAACTTTGAATGATCATAAAGTAAGTTAAACTAAAAAAATTTCAAAATTAAAATTGGTACATATTTTATTCTACTTAAATATGTCATTATATCAAATAATATTAATATAATTGCAGGACCTGTCGTCACGCCTATTACCGGACCTATCGCGTAGCATACGTACAAAAAAAAAAATACAACCGAATTGAGTGCGTCCTCTTTTTTTTTTAAGTCGATTAAAAAATGTTACTTTATAAAAGGTTACATCTGGCAATAGTGGAGCAGGGTCTAAGATACGAACGCGGTGTCTAGATAGAATAATTTAGTAGGCGAATAATGTTGAGGACGACCGCCTTCTGCCTCCGGCCTTCACAAACGAAATCCGCGATTGCATAAATAATTTATTTTCTATCCTCACTTTGTGTGGACAAAAAATATTGTAGAAAAGTAGAATATGAATGAACTATTGGTATTCTACGAATACATTACTTTTGTAGTGGTAGGATTGTGTGCAGAGGCCACCAGTGGAATAACTGGCAAAGGTGTGGTACTTCCGCAAAGCGGACTTTGCAGGGGAGTCCTACCACAACAAATATATATTTGCTTGGGTTGAACGACTATATAGTCTATTAATGTGCCATCTATTTGAGACTTACGAAACCTACGATCAATAACAACAGTCAATATTAATAACATCGATAAAAACCAATGGATGTGTGCTCCCAAACTTAAGGCGCACGGAATTATGTCATAGTTGGGAAGAGCGAGCTCACTCTTTCCGTTCTTGTCGGTTGCAGGAAGCGGTGAACGGCGGACGTTTTCACTATTTGTTGTCAACAACCAAAATAAGTAGAACCACAGCACATATCGCCGCTAGCGATTCTAGGGGTCAAGTAGATTGGTTGTGTGTAAACCACTCACACGAAGACGCAGTTTATTACCAATTTCAAGGTGCTCAGGGCACATCTGTTGGTTGATAGCGATGATTAATAATGTATATCAGTTTATTGTTAGTTATAAATTATTCTTATAGAGGAGACCATTAATCAAAATAAAAAAAATCTATCTGTCACGTTGGAGCAAATTAATTTCGTGAATATGCGTTGACTTGGTGAACTCGTCATTGGGCACATTATGATACTGGATTTTTATATATTAAGAAGACGGTGGACGCCCGTGGTCATATAGGTATGTAGCGTAATAGCACTCTGGGATCATGTAAATTTTCACGTTAATTTCCCGGGATAAAGGGTTATAGATGAGTAGCCTGTGTTTTTCCAGAATCTGACTGTGTTCGAAATTTCAATAAAATCCTTTCTGACGTTACGATGTGATTAAGCAACAAACGTCCAAATATCCAAACATTGACAATGAAATGAAATAATTATTTATTTGCCTAGAATGTAGTCGAGAAGATGTTACAATCATACGATGTTTCCTTACACTCTGCCATTTTACATTCATTCAAATTATTTTGAAAGTATCATAATTTGCTTTTACTACTTGGATACACTCGATTTACAAAATCAACAGCATTCAATTACAACGAGAGACAATTTCCGATGTCATAAAAATAAATAATTTTTCCAAGCTATAATAATAAATGTCCAATTTGTCAATTTAAGTGATATCTATGACAAGTTATTGTCAACAGACAAAGTAATTTATTTGAAATTAAACAAGACATCTATAGTATTATACTAGACTAGATGTCCGCCCCGGCTTCGCCCGTGGAACATATATAGCACTCATCGAGATCCCGCACATATCCAACGGTGAAAAAATTTTAGAAATCGATTCAGTAATTCCTGAGAAAATCGCTTTCAAACAAAACACCTCTTCAGCTACCTGCTACGCCGCCTGTCAGAAATTGGTCGTACCAACTCAGAGATTAGCAAAGGTTTAGCCCTGTGTAGCTCGAGCATAATCTTATACCTTTAAACGAGCAATTGTTGTAGGTATGTATATATTTAGAATCTGAATCTCGGAAACGGCTCGAATGATTTTCAGAAATCATGTATACAGAGGGTTTCGGAGATCTAGCCAGATTTTATATATAAAAAAACGCCGTTTTATGCGTGTTTTAGACAATGAAAAACTGTTACAAAAACATTAGAATGCGACGGTAGATTTCGCGACGTCGCGCGACAGTATATTAGCGGTCATAATATTAGGAAGATCCGGGTTCGAATCCAGCCGGCCGCCTCTCTTTTTTCAAGTTCCTTTTTTTTTTTTTTTAAAGAACCTGTATGTTTCTATGTAACCGAGCAAAGCTCGGTCACCCAGGTCTTTATAAGACAATATCCGAGCAAAACTGGAACGGGGAGCTCGTAGGATAGTATGTATAGAAATTTGCTCAAACTTCGTAACATTCCTTAACTCGTCTCCAGGTTCTGGAGCCGCCAGCAGAATACCTGGAGGAAGACCTCACGAGCGACGACCGGGTGCCTCCGGACGCTCTCTACATGCTGCACAGCATCAGGGTCTTCGGACACTTCGAGAAGCCGGTGTTCCTCATGCTATGCAAACATACGGAGATACTGAATCTGCCTGCTGGCGCCTTCCTCTTCAAAGTTGGTTAGTCACTTGAGCTAGTAACTGCCTGTTTAATAATCTAACAGGCGGAATAATTACTTTTTGAAGAGAAAACTTCTTTTGGCGCGCTATAGAAAGACTTTTCTTGGGCTGTGAATTGAATTCTAGCGTCACGCTCGAGAATGATAAGAAATCTTCGGGCAAACTCGGGACCACGGCCTAATGTAAATGAATTCAATGGGAAATAGCTATATAGATAATATGGCCAATGCCTAAATAGATAATGTCATCGAACTCTTAAAAACGCAGAAGCGGCAAACGCGCTTCTACTATGGCGATGCAAAATCAGGTGACGTCTCCTGATTTAGTCTCAGTCGCAACAAGGAGTTGTGTAGGTACGTTCGCTGACAATTCGATTTTCAAATTTTTCAAACAAATTTTCGCCACGTTATGTTGTCTTTAGATTATGGCATACCTCATCTTCGTTTCTTTAATTATATCGATGGATAATGTAGAACCATAGGGCCTTGAACATGGCCTCGCCCTCCGGTTTCACCCGCGTAGTTTCCAAAGTTAGGTATCAAGTTCTGAGTTATAAGTTTTCACTTCTATCGGCAGTTCATATGATGGCCAATTTTTTTAGTCATAGTTCATCCATTAGTCAATCATATTTCTGATAGTGTGTCGACGTAAGGCCTTATAGCGGAAAGTATCGACCAACATCTCAAGAGACTTTCGCTAGACGGTTGGATCAAGGGTCATCCTCGCCACAGCGCGCATCGTCAGGAAGTTCCTCACTTGCAGCCCTAACCACCGGTAGCTTAGGTCCTACCCCGTTGCTGGTGGCGATTTAGATTTTTAAGTTGTTTTTTGTACATTGATATTGTAAAAACTTAAGCTTAAGAAAAGAAATAAACGGCTGAAGAATAATCAAGCCTGATAATACGATGTTCTCTTCTCTTCCCAGGCGACACGGACGAGAACGTGTACGTCGTCCAGAACGGCCGAGTGAACGTGTACATCACGAACCAGGACGGCAGCGGACTGTCGCTGAAGGTCGTGCGCGCGGGGGAGAGCGTCACGTCGTTACTCAGCTTCACCGACGTACTGACGGTGAGTTTATAGTGATAATTTAATACCACCTTGCCCCTTTTTCCTATCCGACTGCTCGTAGCACGAGAAAGCGACATCGTGTCACGGTTGATTTTCCAAAGACAAGAACAAAGAGGTTTGATTCTACTTTTGTGATAAGAACGTCTAGGCTGTGGAATGATCTACCTGAGTGGGGTTTCCCCGATAGTTATACATAATCTTGGTGTCTTCAAATCGAGAGTGAATCGTTTTCTTCTAGGTAAGCACGCTTAATCGTAGGCCGCATAGTCGCTTAACAGCAGGCGCGATTGCGGTCAAGTGTGAACCTATACAAGTAAAAAAAAAGTTTTTTAGTTATAAAGTTTATCGTAAAGGAAGTTGAAGTAAAAATTATTTTGCTGTTTTGAAGACTTTTTAGTACGGAAATTGTTTTGGATTCGCTTTTAGTGTTGGAGCCAAAGAGTTTACATATACTACGTATAGAGTTGGCACAAACGCTTTACACCGGAAGCACGGGTAGCATCTTTCTTGCCTTGGCGCTCATACTTTCGTCGCGGCACATCACTCTGTTGCTATAGAAAGTATGCACGTCATCTGCTTACGATTGACACAAAGGAACCGTGCGGAAAATCTAACTTTACAGTACATATATGTACTTTTTGGTTGGAGCAGATATGGAACAATGGAGCGGGACGTGTTTTGGGCGATTTTTTAACCCCGACCGATTTTTTGGTTTATTTGAAGACACCATGTTCTTTTTTTTAAAGTAAAGAGTGACTAGACGAGCAGGACATGTGCCTGATGGTAAACAACATGCCTGCCACATAACACCACAATGACACGAAGCTATTGGAACATGAAGAGTCCAAGTCATTACCTACCGCTGCACTGCGCTCGTCATCCACCAACCCGCACTTGGCCAGTGTGGTGGATTATGGCCTTAAACTCTCTTCTTGCGAGAGAAGGCCCCGAGTCCCAGCAGTGGGAACATCTAGTGGCCTGTTTATGCCTATGCACTGCGCTCGTCACCCAGAGATCTGAGATGTTATATCTCTAAGCCCTGTAATTTATCTGGTAACACTGCCCTTCAACACTTTGGATTCAATAACAGCCCCTTTACAGCTGAAGATTTAGAATTGGTAAATTTGGATATACTTAGATTTGGATTACTTAATACTTTCTGTACGGAATTCTTGTTTTAAACGTTGAAATATTATTTCTTATGTAGTAATATTATATAATAAAATGTACCTAATAATAATAATTTCGTAATTTGACGAGTCTATACAGAAGCATTCTAAATGTTTAGTCTTAAGTACCTAAATGTTTAAGAGTGTAACTTATATGACAATAAAGATTTTTTTTTTTAAATAAAGAGGGACGAGACGATCAGGTCATGTGCCTGATGGTAAGCAACATGCCTGACACATAACAACACAGTGACAAGCAGCTATTGGAACATGAAGAGTCCAAATCATTACCTAGCACTGCACTGTGCTCGTCACCCAGAGATCTAAGATCTTATATCTCTAAGCCCTGTAATTTCTCTGGAAACATTGCCCTTCAAATCGTAACACAGTAATGTTTGCACATTACTGCTTGGCGGTAGAATAACTGGCAAAGGTGTGGTACTTCCCCAGGCGGACTCTGCCAAGAGTCCTACCACTACAAAAGATTGTACCCATTAGTTATGGATTTTTTTACGACATTCATGTTTTTCTTCCCAGGGTCATTCCCAACCGTACAAGACGGTGAACGCGAAAGCGTTGGAGGATTCCCAGGTGATAAAGCTGCCGATGAGAGCGTTCCAGGAGGTCTTCAAGGAATACCCCGATATCTTCGTGAGGGTTATACAAGTAAGTCCATTTGGTAAAGCCAATTCACTTATACAAAAAGACGAATGAAACCTGTTAAACCGTTCTCAAGTCACTTATAGCGTGACAAAAAAGGGAGTTTCCTTTTCGTATATATATGTTTTTCCTCATGTGTGTGTATGTTTTCAGATTATCATGGTCCGACTTCAGCGCGTCACGTTCACAGCTTTGCATCAGTATCTCGGCCTGAGCGCTGAGCTGGTCAACCCTGGGGTAAGTTTCTAACGGCCTTATTTATTTAATCATTTATTTCAGACTACAGTCCATAAAAATACATATTGAAAATTGTTTTGTTATGTCAATATTAAATTGAATTTTTATACGTAAACGTGCCCAAAGAGATTTTTGTAGAGCCTATACTGTCCCAATGCTGGGACAAAGGCCTCCCTAGTTCTCCCTCCTTCCATTTACTTCTATCTTGTGTTAGTGCAGGGGCTCCCAAACTTAATTCGTCTACTGCCGGATTTGAGAATAAATAATTTATTAGCGCCTTCATTTTTTTATCTACTTAAAAATCACTACAAATTCAAATGAAATAAATTATTTAATGTGAGCTATATTAGCAGAGATTAAACATTTTGTCTACCCTCCAAGCTTCAACACAACGCCCCCATTATTTTTTTTGGGTCTCTTACCGCCCCCCTTTAGGCCTGCAGCGCCCACAAGGGGGCGTTATCGCCCACTTTGGGAAAGTCTGTGTTAGTGTCTCCTAGTCTTTTAAATGACTATCAAGGTCGTCCCCCTAGAGTTTCTTTGGCTTGTGATGAATAACAAGTAAAACAAGTGGTTTTATAGTTAATTATTACTTTTATTTTTACACACTTTTACACTAACAGTTATACTACGCCATATTAGAAAGTTATAAATAAGAAAAGTGTTGCCACTACAATATTCCTAACAACACCGATTACATTGCATTTTACCAACACCCCCCCTCAATGTAATCCCTACATCCTACATCTCTAAATTCTATTTAAACTAAATAACTAACACTTCTTATAATAATTCATGCAAACCACAGCTTTTGGTAAATTTTAACAACAAGTTTTTATTCAATGCCTTCGTAAACATATCAGCTGTCTGGTCTTCAGTTTTTAAATATTTTAACACTAGTTTACCATTTTTAATTAGCTCCTTAACATAATGAAACCTTATATCTCTATGTGTTTTAACCGTTTAACACAGTCCGTGTTAGCAGCCATTATGGCACTCTGACTGTCACTGAGCATAACAACTGGGGACACATTTTCAATGTTAAAATCCTTTAACAAATTTATTATCCAGCAAGCTTCACTTGCAGCCATGCTAATCGCTACATATTCTGACTGTGTAGAAGACAGACTCACATTAGCCTGTTTCTTTGAACACCAATTTATTAAACAATTAGCAAACTTAAAACAATAACCAGTTGTTGACTTTCTATCCTTTAAATCTCCTCCCCAATTAGCATCACAATAACCCACTAGTGAATCATCATTACATTTATATATTAAGCTGTAGTTAAGAGTGTTGTTTACATATCTCAAAACACGCTTTAGAGCTGTTAACAACATATTGTTTGCACTGTTTTGATATCTACTTAAAATCGAGATTGCTACACATAAGTCTGGTCTTGTACCATTTGCTGCATAGGCCAAACTACCTATAATTTTTCTACATTTATTTTCTATGAATTTGTTACTAACAGACTCATTCTCATCAAATATTATAACATTAAAATTTGGATCCATGGGTGTTGACATTTTTTACAATTTTGCATTTCAAACCTTATCAATACATTTTAAGATATTCTTTTGACTCAATGTTGTTATACCATTTTTCAAATCCTGATTTACATGTATTCCTAAAAGTTAGACACTAAACCAAAATCTTTCATTTTAAATTCACTGTTAAGCATTGACTTTAGGGCACATATTTCAAATTCATTGTTGCCAAAAATCAACAAATCATCTACATATAATAATACATAAACTCTGGAACTACCACTACATTTTGAATATAGGCATGTATCACTCTGAGATCTTATAAAACCGTGTTTAATTATTACACTATTAAATTTATCATTCCAATACTTTGGTGACCTTTTAAACCATACAAGGATTTTTAAGTTTGACAATATTTTTATTATCGCTATATGCACCTTCAGGCAATTCTAAATATATAGTTTCTTCTATATTCCCATACAAAATGCCCTATTACATCCATCTGATAGATAGGTAATTTTAATTTTGTTGCTATAGATACAAAAAGCCTAAAAGTAGACAACTTAGCTACAGGTGCATAAATGTCATTTAAATCAAACATATCACTTTGTTCAAATCCCGTGCTACTAGCCTTGCTTTATATTGATCATTGTTTTAATCTTAAAACCCACTTACTACTTACAGTCTTTGAATTAACAGGTTTTCACAGATTTCCCAAGTATTATTTTCCTTTAAAGTCTGTAGTTCTTTTCTATAGCCTGTTGCCACTTGTAAGCGTCCTTCCTCTGCATAGCTTCTTCATATGTCCTAGGTTCGATGTCTTCCGAGGAGACATAATGGCAATTGTAGAATGGATTCTGTTTTCTTAATCGAGTAGACTTTTGACGTTGCACTTTCTCACCTCCCTCACTTTCATCACTGGAAGCTTCATCACTGGTACATGGTATATATAGGCTTCCATCGCTATCTGATGTTTCTGGTTGTTCATGGCTCTCGAACATCTGATCAGATACCTGCTCACCACCACCAGACTCCAGTTGCTCCTTATTATCACTAGGTGGGAGTTTTCTGTCTACCTCATTTGCCGTTTCATACTCCAACTGAACAATCCTCTCTTCCCGAGCTTGTTTTAGAAATACCACATCTCTCATAGTTTCTACACTGTTGTATTTCTCAAAATAAATTCTATAGCCTTTAACATCCTCACCATATCCAACCAATATACCCCTTTCTCCTTTTGAGTCCCACTTTGTTCTCTTTTCTTTTGGAATGTGACTATAGGTAACAGTGCCAAACTCCTTTAGATTATTTATATCATAGTGTTTGTTAGTCCAGGTTTCATATGGGGTTTTGCCAGTTTCGTTGCTTTTTCCTGTTCTGTTTAGCACATATGCTGCAGTTTGAATGGCTTCTGCCCACAGCTTCTTAGGTAACTTTGCTGCACATAACATGGTCCTAGCTGCTTCTGTTAAAATTCAATTTCACGTTCTGCCTTTCCGTTTTGTTCCGGGGTGTATGGAACCGTCCTCTGATGTATAATACCATGTTTAGAAAATAGGTCTTGCACTGCCTTATTTACAAATTCTAATCCATTGTCTGATCGGAAGTAAAGTACTTTATTGTTGGTTGTATTCTCAGCCCTTTTTATGAAGTTTTCAATACACTTCTTTACTTCATCCTTTCCTTTTACAAAGTATACAGATCTGAAGTTTGAGTAGTCATCTTTCAGAATGACAAAGTATCTAGAACCTCCACAGACGGCACCTCCATCGGTCCACATGTGTCTGCATGTATAAGTTCACATATCCGGGTCGTTTTGGTTTCACTAGTGTTGAAAGGCAAGCGATGTATTTTGCCCTCCAAACAACTTTCACACTTTACTTCAATATCGTCTTTCACTGAGATATTATTGTTTTTAAGCACGGCCTTGACATGTTGCATGTTTTGGTGAACGAGTTTTCTATGCCAGTCCTCTAGGCTCGACTGTGACTGAGCTATGTTCGCCATACCGTGTTTATTACGCACTTCAATACATACATATCTCCATTACGATATGCTACTGCGCACACTTTGTTTTGTTTCACAATTTTACAAGTTTTTTTGTTAGTGATCGCAACATAACCTTTATCTGTCAGGCATTTCACAGACAATAAGTTCGTTTTAATTCCGGCACATACATAACGTTTTCTATTGTCGTATCAACCCATTTACCACCGTCATAGACCTGCACCGCCATCTGTCCGAAACCATGCACACTACACTGGTTACCGTTACCGACCGTAACTGATTTGTTTGTTATTGATGGCGTATAAGATGTAAACAAGTCCCGATCACTGCACATATGATCACTGCAACCCGTGTCCACAATCCACTGTACTTTTGTAATTGTCCAGGTGTTCTTACTGACACGAAGGCGTTACTTTCTCTGTCTTTATTTTTCCTAAACCAACATTCACTTATCAAATGTCCCGGCTTCTTGCAGTAAAAACACTTTTGCTGTATTTATTTTCACTGTCCGTGTTATTATTATTTCGCTTACTACGACACTCACTTGAAACATGTCCTCGAAAATTACACTTGTAGCACTTAATGTCTTTCTTATTGAATTTCTTCGCAACAAAAGCCGTTGACGACAACTGTGATGGCTCGTCTTGTTTATCTTTCAGCCGCTCCTCTTCTATTAACAATCTAGCGACGAGATTGTCATATGTTTGCTTGTCGTCTGGCGCAGATTCCCAAGCGGAAACAAAATGCTTGTAATAATCTGGGAGTGACATTAATACTTTTGTTATCACGAATTTTCTGAGATATCTTCTCCCATCTGCTTTAGCTGATTTTCATTTCTTCTATTTTCGATAAGAATGTAGACATAGCCGTTCCTCTTCGAACTTATACTGGAAGAATCGCTGTTGCACTATGTGGATGCTTGTTTCGGATTTTTGTTCGTAGACACTAGCCAATTTCTTCCACATTTGCGCTGCCGTATCGCAAGTTATTATATGCATCATTGCACTTTCCGACATTCTGGTAACAAGCCATGTTTGTGCTTTGGCGTCTAGTTTTTCCCATTTTGGTATTTCAGTTGCAAGTTCCGGTTTCACCTTAGTTCCTTGTACTATTTCAAGAAGATCATGGCTCCGTAACAGGATCATAGATTGGAATTTCCACATTCCAGTTTGACAATCCTTCTAATTTTATGTGATTTCCGGATATTTTGTTTCCTCCATTGCGTTTGTTAGCTGCCTGCTCGTCCCGTCCTTGCGTTTCACCTGCAAGTATTTTTCTTTCCCGCCGGTTTAAGCTCAACGAGCACGCCTCGTGCCGCGCCGACTTCGACGGTTGTATTTTCGACGAAAACAGTGTCTTACCCAAATGATTTACTTTATATTACAGGATTATGTGCCTGGGCCCATAACCTGATGAATAACAAGTAAAACAAGTGGTTTTATAGTTAATTATTACTTTTATTTTTACACACTTTTACACTAACAGTTATACTACGCCATATTAGAAAGTTATAAATAAGAAAAGTGTTGCCACTACAATATTCCTAACAACACCGATTACATTGCATTTTACCAACAGCTTGCCATATCGTCGTTTGAAATCGGACTTTCACTGAGTAGTGATTTTAGCCGAATGACCATCCGACATGCGGCAGACAAACATGTCCAGTCCAGTGTCAGTTAGATTTAAAAAAAATATTGTATACGTATTATTTATATATCAAATGATTAAAAAACGACAAAGTTGTAAATCGTCAAAATGCCCCAGTGGGGTGTTGTGACGTCACGTCTTGTAAAATTTGTACAACGAAGTGACGTCACTCGAAACTTATAAACACAAGACTATCTACGTATTTTTATTTTGTGACACAAAATAAAAAAATACGTGTACATTATTTTTTCGTTCTTTAAGCTATTGCATAGCTGTATCGCGGGCCTGGGGACTGAATTTTAGTGATCATGTCTTTCTTATGTTCACAAGAAAGAGGGATGGAAGACCGTAACGCCGTCCTCCCCACTCGGTCATTCGACTTTGAATCTTATCTGTATTAGCTTTACAGACTAAATGCTCTTAGCAGTGTTGCCAACTTAACGGATTTCCCGTGATATTTTTTATGGTAAACAAATGTCACTCTTCAAAATAAAAGCAATTCCGAAAAATTGTTAACATTCCTATTGCTTATGTTGATAAAAATGTATGCAGCATGCAATAGCTTCACCGCGGCAGTCCCCGAGTGCCACACTTCTTTTTGTTTAGTCGTCTGGCCTATTTTATCGGCAGTTCTTAAGACTGTTTTTTTTTATATATCTAAATCATATACTGTATTTTGTTATTGTCTCCCAATTAAACTTATTATATTCCATTCTAAAAGTGCTCTTAGATCTTCGCAATAATGTTGAAAATCGTTTAACACGTGCAGCAGGGTCGGTCGGACCGCCGCCGCCCGACCATAGTCACCTCGTCCCCGGGTAAGACCAAGTCCGGTCTGGCAGACCCCGCCGCGACGCATTCCCCGCACCACTCCCGGACTGAGGACAAAACCAAGACGGAAGATGCGGTGAGATAATCTACACGACACACTATCTGGTTGCTTTACTAATTGTTTGCCTGAAAGAAGTTTTTTTTAGTGATTAAACTGCCATTAGCGGTATTTGCTCCTTGATGTTTCTGTTTTTCATTGTCTGTAACAATTTTATACCTATTTACCAATTCTTTTGCAATGGGACATTGCAAAGATTCCTACCGTCACAATTTCGTAATGGCCATATCATAACACTGTCCTAGTATATTATGAAAAATGTTTTTTATTTATTATACAGGGTTATTGAAAATCAGCCTGCAAAGGGCATTTTAATAAATGCCTTTAAAAACATTTAAATAAATAACAATTAAATGCATTATAAACACGTTAAATGCATTTAATATGCCAATTTTTATTAAACCGTTTTTAATTATTCGATTTTTTTGTACATATAAAACAAGTGTTTTTGCCACACTTTACACTTATTTTTGACAATTACAACAACAATTATTTTTGAGATATGTATGGAGTTTTGACAAAAGTTACAGAACAAGAAAATGCTTTGTTTTTTTTTAATATACCTTACGAATGGATGCTGGCAAATTGCCAGTAACCCTGTATTTGGAATTGATTCTTTTTTTTATATTGAACTTAGTAAATTAATGAGAAAATTAGTAGAAATCATAACATCGTAGCGGAGAGTCTTGATTGTTCTTTTGTGTGATGTTTTTTTCTTGTAAATCTACCCTCATATATAAATGTACTAACATCAGTGTTCGATACTAACGGTGGTGTTTGTGTAACCGCATGCAGGGTGAGAGTGGCAACCATTCGGTGTCGTCTCCCATACACATCCAGGGCCGGCGGCCGCGGCCGGACATGGTGCCCGACATCACCTCCAACACCCCCCAGGTGAGTTACCAGGAGTAAGGAACCGCTGAAGCTGAAAAACGTAATCTCACCAATGTTATGTTTTTGAAAGTGATTTTGAGTTGTTTAGGTTTAGGTACTTCATCACGACGCATCGACTTGACCGATATTGACTTGACCGATCGGGTTGAAATCGGAATGTACAGATAGAGATCTTTTATTGTTACAAATAATTCAAAAATCAAACATTTAAGTAATTATTAAATTAAATAAAAAATTATAACAAAATATTCGTACTTAAATATGTGCAACATAATACACATAACATACAATAATGCTATAATGTTGAGAAATTATAGACTTCAAGAAGTTCTTTTTGGCTTAGTGTTGATACTTTACAATATTATCTGATTTTAGAAATGAATAAAGAGTGCCGAATAAACAAGCATTTTATTTATACAATTCATTGTAATTTACATGGAATTGATAGATTATCTGAATCTGAAGCATAGCCAAAAAAATCAAATAGACAAGCTGAAACCGAAAGCGCACTATCGTGACATAGGGGTTTCCCAGGGGCTCCTCCCTCGGGGTGGGATTTTTTAAATTATTTTTCTGTAACAACTTTGAACTTAGGTACTCATGATATGAACTACTCAAAATCTTGAAATACAGACTTTTTTCTCGGCCTGAAAGGGATATGGCCATTGTCTTTCATGACTCAACAAATTTGTCATCACCCACATTGGAAACACACTAAAACTATAAATGAACAGGGTTTTGTATGTTTAGCAGCAGCCAGATGTCCAGCCGACTTCCTCCTTCCAGCGGAACAAGGAGGGCTCCTCGTTCAAGAAGCACAACACCGACAATATGGATGAAGAGGTTCGTATCCTTATCAGTTCAGTTCAGAATTTGCACTATTACGAAAATGTTTTGGAAACTCATTTTCGTGGTTAATGTTTTAAATAAATTTAATTATGATTTGTATGTTTGATATTTTGTAAATTATTGACATTAACGTTCGAAATAAAAAAAATTGACTATTACATTTTTCTTCTTAATTTTTTTTTGAGTTGAATTCATCTTACAGTTCTAGACATACTCTTTTAAATCCAACTAATATTATAAATGCGAAACTTTGGATATTTAGATGTTTGTTGTTCAATCACGTCGGAATGACTAAACGTATCAGGTTGAAATTTGGAACTCTGTTTGAATGTAGCACGTAATAGCACATGTGCTACCTTTTATCTCATTTATCAATAAAGAACTTTGAATTTGGCAGTATTTTATAAGAGAGACGATTTTCTTAGCATTCCACGGATTCACCGTGCGGGTGCCGGGTCCATCGTGTGGCAGAGAGAGAAAACCCGAATAGATCCCGAGACTTGTGACTCGGGCGTAGGTTTAAGGGGCCCCTTTCTGACGTACAAAAAAGCGATTTTGAATCGTTGAAAAGCGATTTTAAAGACGAAAACTTATATGGCGGTTTCTTTCGTATGCAGGCACTAGTCCAGATAGCGACAGAAGCGTTCGTGAAGGAACTAGGGCTGGAGAGTGACCACGTACTACGCGGGAACGTGCAAGTCAGGGACCTGCCCGCTGGCACCTACATAATGAAGGAAGAGAGCCACAAGGTGAGCTAACTAGATCGGCTTTAGCTTTCTCTATCTATTGAAGGGGAATAGAAAAGAGAGGGCGATATCAAAACTAAGACAGTTTTCGTTATACGATAAACCTCCCGGTTACAGCTGGTCGGGGGAACGGCGACTGCCCATCCGGAGCCACGGGTTCGAGTCGAGTGTCTATTTCAAGTCGTTTGTGTAATTCCGCCAACTTAAAACGGTGATGGAAAAGATCTATACTACAGGCCCGTGAACAAAATTTATGGGTCAAATGAACCACCACGAGACCTATGGAGGAAGATAGAAGTGTATAAAATAATAAGATTCATCCGACTATGCCGTCACTTGAAAGCTGTCCAACTGAGTGCAGGTGAAGATAGGGGGATTGTAAATCTTTATCATTTCTCCTTGTCATATGATTTTTGTTTGGCATTGCGGAATAATGGATTAGAAGAGGTATTGACACTATAAAAACTGGGTAGGTAGGTGTGTGTAGGTAGGTACTAAAGGTACTCAAATGACGGCATAGTGCTGAATCTTATTATTTTATACACTTCTATATTCCTCCATTGGTCTCCTGGTGGTTCATTTGACCCATAATTTTTTTTCACGGGTCGTAGTCTAATCGCATGGAACCGATGTGTACCTAGAATCTTTGCATGTGCCATCCACCGACCGGCACTGATCCAGCGTGGTGGATTATGGCCTTGACGATACTCCTTGCGAGAGAAAGGCCCGAGTCCCAGCAGTGGAATATTTAGCGGGCTGTTCGTTTGGGGATGTGTGAGAATAGCCAAACCAGATGAAACTATTATTTTTTTGAAATGCTTTCGTAGTAAAGTTTCAATCTTATTTAATTTTCCAATGTACACTCCACTAATCTGTGATGTTTTGTCCCTTAAGCTCTTTTATAATATACCCGGTGAACCGGAAATAAGACAGGTATTTGCGTGTGTGAGTGTGCGAGTGTGTGTGTTTAAAAAACATTGCCATTTTATTACTAAAATAACAGAAAAAACTTCAAAGTGTTTTTTTTAATTTCTAAAGACCATTGTTTTATTTTGTATGGAGTTTCTTGAACCACATACTTCATTCTTGCCAAAATGTTTCTTCATGAGTTAGTTAAGCATAACATATTTATGTAGCCATTTATATGTTTCTCATATGACCGCCTTTCTTCTAGAAATCCACAAACTGTCATAAACACATATCAAACTGTGTGAATTTATCTTTTAAGTATACTGCCATTTAAATATTTTAATAAGTGATGTCGTTTAGGTTCAAAATATTTATAAACTTTAGTAACTGTTCGAACACAGAAATAATTATCCCATAATTAATAATACTATTGTAGCGAACAACTGTTACAGCTTTTTTAAAACTGTCAAACACTTGGCCGCCGTCTTGCTTTTTGTTATGAGACGGTTTGGTCTGCAATAGAGCGTGCTAACCTAGTAGAAAGTGATTCACTCTCGATTTGAAGACACCAAGATTATAACTATCGGGGAAAACCCACTCAGGCAACTCATTCTACAGCCTAGACGTTCTTATCACAAACGTAGTCAAACCTTTTCGTCCGTGTCTTTGGAATATCCACCATGAAACGGTGCCGCTTCCTCGAGTTACGAGAAGTACGATAGAAAAAAGGGCAATGTGGTATTAGATCATGCAGATCAGTTGCACACTCTCCGAAGTGTATCCTATAAAAAACCGATAAGCTAGCAATTTTGCGGCGAGACAACGATTCAAGACTTTGAAGTCTTTTTCGTCTTTCATTCCACAAGCCTAGATGTTCTTGCCACTAGAGTAGAGTCAAACCTCTTTGTTCTAGTCTTTGGAACGTCAACCATGAAGTTAGACATTTAGTCCATTGAAAGTTTTTTTTTTTTTACTTTTATAAGTTTTCACTCACACGCCATCTCGCCCGTTTTTAAACGACAATGCGGTCTACGATAGAGCGTGTTTACCTAGAAATTGTAAGCCTCGGGGAAAACCCACACAGACAACGTATGCCACAGCCTAGACGTTGTTATCATAAAAGTAGAGTCGAATCTCTTCGTTCGTAAATTACATTTAGGGTTGTGTTTTTTCAGAGGACCCAATTGTAGCACTCTTGTCCTGCGACCGCCATATTGTAAATTAGCGATATTTAAGAAAATATTAAAAGGCTTTCGTAGCAAATTAAGTTGTCTACTATGTTATGCCTTTCACTTTTTATCGTAGAATCGAAAATTAAAAAAATATTAAAAATGGTAGTAAAATGGACTGTCGATAGAAGTGAAAACTTATAACTCAGAATTTGATAGCTTACTTTGGAAACTACGCGGGTGAAATCGAAGGGCGCTGCTAGTCTGGAATAAATATTCAAAACATTGTCGTCTTCAATATAAGTCTTCTAAGCGTGGCCGTGGTTTGAAGACTCGGGACCATGCCATCTAGAACTTCTAACGCATTGTTTTCCATAACCATTATGCCGTGGCCATCTAGAAATGCGTTAGCATATGATCTAGATCACTTCAAAAACTTATAAACACCCCGAAGCCTAAAAATTTGTATTTTAATGGCCTAACTGTCATTTGTTTACGTATCACTTACCGGTCATTGTGAATAAGAGCCTCGGTTTGAATGACGTGGTTTTAACGTTGTTTGTGTTTCAGGATGTGGCGTTGGTCTATCTTCTGTCTGGAGCGTTACTTGTGTCGCAAAGGGTGGCCGAAGGGAAGGGGGAGGTTCACATGTTCACTGCCTACCCTGGTAAGTGTTTATTGATGTCTAATTCTGCAGTTAGTTGAATATTATTAATAAACAATGGGGTATATAACAATTTTTGTACTAATTTAAGTAGGCATAACATTGTTAGGACTAATGATAATTTACCATAACAACTAAATGTATAAGTATTTTCGCATAAATTTTACTAGCATAACCATATAAAGATAATTTAACACAATGTACAAAGCTACACACTTGTATAGTTTTAGTACGTAAGTGACATATATAAAATAAATATGTTCCTTTTGCCTTCGGTTCCTTCGGCCTTTGGGGCCACCCTGCCGCACCTAAACCTATACTCACAACTCAAAATGCATAAAATTAGAAAAAAAGCCTAAAGACTATGTGTTATGTTTTATGCGTCTCATCAATAATCGAATTGAATGTAGTACAATAGATTGTTATGCTTAAAACACATTAAACGCCAAAAAACGGTTATTCATAAGTTACAGTATGGTGCTATATATTATGCTACATTCATTATGACAAAGTAAATTAAGTAAAATAAATATGCGTTTTAAATGTTACCCCGAACAATGACGTTATATCACATGGACATGTCTCAAAGTAATTTTTTTTATCTCATCTGTACGTACTGCGTACTCAGATGCTTATTGATTAATTGTTATGATCTCAAAAGTTTAAAATTCAGCTCTATGTATATACTAGTAAAGCTTAATTTGGAATGACGAGTATAAACATTTCAGCAAGCAGTCTAACTGGGTACTTGATGAATCAGGTTTTATTTTGTGTTTTTCAGAAATTTGTTAATTAATAGTTTTCGTTAGAGTATAACTCTTTTCCACTTTTCTAGAGTATTTGTCTTTCTTTCTCAGGCGAAGTGGAAGGCGGTCTAGCGGTGCTAACCGGTGAACCTTCGTTCTTCTCGATCCGGGCGAAGCACTTCTCTCGCATCGGTCTTCTGTCCAAGAGCACGGTGTACAGCATAATGCGCGAGAGACCGTCTGTGGTGCTACACATCGCCAATACTGTGGTCCGAAGACTCTCGCCTTTTGTGCGACAGGTGGATTTCGCTCTCGACTGGGTGAGTTTCGAAATATATTTCGTCAAATAAGTCTTTATTTAAAGCCACACCAAACGAGAAAGAATACTAAAGAAATGATGTTTTCCAGGTGTTCCTAGAGTCAGGCCGGGCGGTGTATCGTCAGGACGAGGAGTCGGGGTCTACGTTCATTGTGCTGAGCGGTCGTCTCCGCTCCGTCATCACGCACCCCAACGGGAAGAAGGAGCTGGTGGGCGAGTACGGCAAAGGGGATTTAGTCGGCATTGTGAGTACATCAGCATTAGCAACCTATTAAGGGAGCGGTTCCACTAAGGCGGATTCACCAATCACATGGCTTGAAATCCACATAAACATGTAGATTTCAGCCTAAATATTCCCCTGTTACGGCTCGGGGCCTTCTCTCTCTAGGAGAGAGCCAAGGCCATTATCAATGTTTTTTTTTTTTATATGTGGTTTTCTTCTCAAAATGACTTATTAATATTATTATTGGACTTCACTTTTATTTATATTTATGTACCTATTGTAATTAATTAATGTTGGAATGTTGTAAATTCTGAAATAAATTATATGTTGATCATACACTCTGGCTCAGGGCTGTTGGATGACACGTGAACTCGAATCTAGGAACATATCGGTTTCCTCACGATGTTTTTCTGAACCGTTTTAAGTTGACGGCATAACACATTTGACTTCAAAAAGACTGTGCTATTGCGCACATCGGCAACGCAAACCCATAAATGGTTCCACCTACCATAAAATCGTCAACAACTATATTACCCTTTCACAGGTAGAAATGGTGACTCAAACCCGTCGAAGCACCACTGTCATGGCGGTGAGAGACTCGGAGCTAGCGAAGCTGCCCGAGGGGCTGTTCAACGCTATCAAACTGCGCTTCCCCGTCGTCGTCACTCGGCTTATCAATCTGCTGGGACACAGGATTCTAGGCAAGATTCTGAAATAGTTAGAAAGTTATTTTCGCATTCAGTCGTGCATTTCACTGTTACATAAATATATTTTTAGATAATATCTATCATGTTTGACATTTTTTTTAAATTAATGACATTTAAAATATGACTAATTATATGACTAAAAATATGAGTGTAATTTTTTCAAAATTAAGACTAGAACAAATTGTCTTGCCAGGCATATTGCATGCCTCTCGCAGAGGCCAGTTTGTATGAGTAAAATGATTTGTATCATCTTATCTTACCTGCAAACAGCAATAAAGATTTTTGTATTTGTGTAATGTAATTATTAATTAGTTTGAAAAAAAAAAACAATTTAACTAATGGCTTGTCGCACGTATTGAAATGTCTGTAAATGCCACAATAAAATAATAATTAATAAATAAATAAAAGGTGGCATGAAAAAAATAGAGGCCTATACCCAGGATAAGAAAGGCAGTGGATGATGGTGATGGAAATAAATAAACCTGGATATAGAATTTGACATTCATGTCGTGTGCCGGACCCATTCTGGGCATAGCGATCTTGCCCAGAGTTTCATACAGTTTCAATACCTCTTCTAATCCATTACTCCGCAACGCCGTACAAAAATCATGCGACAAGGAGAAAGGATCGAGAGAGTTGCAACCCCAAACCCCACATCTTCAACTTTCACTCAGTTACAAATGCTATAGTGCTGAATCTTATTATTTTACACCCATCTATCATCTTACATGGGTCTCCTGGCGGTTCAAATGACCCATACATTTTGTTCACGGGCCTGTAGTCTATTATATTTAATGTTTTTATTTCTAAAAGTAATACATTTTGTGGCACAGGTTCCTGGCAGAAGCCAACAGCGGGTCTGGGCGCGGCGCCGCTGGAGTCTCTCCCCTCGCAGCACAACTTCTCCACGGTCGCGGTGGTGCCCGTCAGCGACGACGTGCCGCTCACCGCCTTCACCTACGAGCTCTACCATTCGCTGGGGGCTATTGGTGAGACTCTGGAGAGTGTGCCACTGATTTACATGATCTGATACCACCTTGTCCCTTTTTTCTATCGGAATGCTCGCAGCTCGAAAAAGCGACATCGTTTCATGGTTGATGTTCCAAAGACACGAACGAAGAGATTTGACTCTACTTTTGTGATAAGAACGTTTAGGCTGTGGAATACGTTGCCTGAGTGGGTTTTCCCCGATGGTTACAATCTTTGTGTCTTCAAATCGAGAGTGTGAATCGGTTTCTTCTGGGTAAACACGCTCCATCGTAGACCGCATCGTCGCTTAACATCAGGCGAGATGGCGGTCAAGTGTAAAACTATAAAAGTTAAAAAAAAAACTTTAGCAAAGACAATTACCCATTTGACTGATCGCACGACTCCCCCTCCGTAGCGTTTTATAACCTTAATTGCACATCTAACCTACGGTTGATGTCTTTCTTTGCATCATGCTCTACCGTTGAACCCGTTGATGTCTTTCTTTGCATCCTGCTCTGTCCTTAGAAGTTTGCATAACTCTATCTCGTTTTGTCCAATCATTGGTGGAAAGTAGTGCCACGTGACATGGATATTCGGTTTATCACAGTGCGATTTTTTACCTCGTCCTGCGCCCCCGCTGGTGACTTATGAATTTAAGTAGATTCGTTTCATGCCTGATCAACAGGGTGCTTAGTCTATGGATTTTTAGTATAATAACTAACGTGGTTATTATACTATTTAAATAAATACAAGGGTAACTCACGTTTGATATAGTCAGTCTAGTCCGATTCAAGTTTCGATCGCGTGCAGCGATCTTTTTTTTCAAGGAGAGTGCGCGTGCGTGATCGCAGCGCAAGCGCAAGGTGGTCCAAGGAACCTAGCAAAGAAACGACACAACTCATCGAGTTGGGCTCATTGAGTCTTGACGAAAAGTTTGACTTGCAATGGTATTGGTATGGTATTGCGGAATATTTGGTGCTAGATGGTACCCAGTTTTGTTTATCTTGATGAGTACTTTTTTGCTGGATGATAACCATGGTCTTAAGATGAAGCTGGAAGATGGCCATTATATTTTCAGTTCTTTTTTCGTTCACATGTAATGAAAGCGTATTTTTAATTTTCTTTTTAATAAAGCTTGATTTTCGTACCTTTACCCAGGTCCCACTGTCCGTCTGACCTCAGACGTGATAAGGAAACTCCTCGGTCTGACCATCATGGATCCCAACAACGAATATCGGCTCAGCTCTTGGCTGGCGCAGCAGGAGGACAAGCACAAAGTAAGTTGATTAATTTTGTTGAAAAAAAGTTAAAAAAAAATAAAGAGATCCACTGTCCAAATTTATTTTTAACTTTGTTCCGCCATCTTTGATTGTTTGCCTGTCTCGAATAATTAAATGTTACTCCAAAGAAATTTCAATATAACATTATTAAATTGAGATACTGAAAAATTTTATAATTTTGTGAAATCTACTAAACATACTGTGGAACATGAATGAAAATGAAATTGATGAAACCGAACCGAATTGAGAACCTCCTCCTTTTGTGAAGAGGGTTAAAAATTAAAATAACAGGGATGATGACTAAGTCAAATGTACCATTCTAATTAGTCTGTCACGTAGATTTTGTAAAAACATGAGACATAATGTATTTTTTGTTTTATCAAATTATAAAAACAGCGACAAACTTCAGGAGTGTTGTGACGTCAAGTTTACATAAAATCGTATATATATGTAGAGATGGCGTCAGCCAAAACTTCTAAGCACTATATGTTCGTATTTTTTTTTTTTTGGTACAAAAGAAAAATACGTGTAACAATATATTTTTATTGACGACTAACAGACTAATTGGTTTTTTGAGTTACTATGCCTATTGGGGAATTTTGCAATTTTGCAATATTCGTTTTCTGAAGGGCAAAACCTTCATAAAAATAATAAAATAAAATGAGATCGATACTACGCTATATATACCTAACTACATACATGAAGCTCATGTGAGTAATAATAATTATCCTTAGACCAATGGAGGTTGAAAATTAATCAATATGATCAAGCCCACTACCAGTCTGAAGCTAGACCAGCATGCTGGGGCATTACCACCCTGAAATGTTAAAATGTTGGGTCAAATGAACGACAACCTCCGATTTGCCGATGACATTGTAGTCATGGCTGAAACCCTGGAAGACTTAGGCAGGATGCGGTTCGCAGAACTGACGGCCGTTGGGGAGAAAAGGTTCTTGAGTGGCGACCACGCACCGGGAAACGCAGCGTTGGCTGGTCTCCCACAACATGGGCCGACGATCTGGTGAAGGTTGCCGGAATTCGTTGGATGCGGACGGCGCCAGACCTGTCTTTGTGGAGATCTTTGGGGGAAGCTTTCGTCCAGCAGTGGACGTCATTCGACTGATGATGATGATGATATGAACGCAAGCATTTTGATCACGCGTCGCGTCTACCAAGCACTTTTGAAAAAAAAGTGGTATCCTTATTTTCAGGTGGCACTGTATCAATGTGACCCGAGCTTGACGCAGTGGACTCAGCGCTGCATCAGACAGGCTGACTGCATACTCATCGTCGCGTTGGGAGACAAACAACCCAGCATTGGCAAGGTAATCAGCAACGTTATTACTAGCTGCGACCGGCGACTTCATAACTACTAACTGTCGAGATAAAAACGTGGCCTATGCATTAGATACTGTCGGTTGACGGGGACGACGGTGCATCAGCCGATAGTTAAACTCACAGATGGCCATTAGGAACAAAAATGCGGTCGTTATAGAGGCTCTGAGCCGGGAGGAGGCGACTTAAAAATAGCAAAATCGGACTAAATAGCACTAGAATCAGGTTGAAAATGTTCTCTACTCGTGCTGGCAGCTAAGGCAGTGCTTATGGTAACGGCAGAACGGCAGGGGGTGCTAAGTAGCTATCTGGGTAGGGTGTCAAACCCAACTGACTCTGACAAAAGCATCGCACATAGTTTGTCTTAAATTTTGCAATTTCGTTTGGGAGTCATTGAAAACATTACAGAAGAAAATAAAAGAAAAATAGGGGTATTTAAGAAATTCCATTGGCGATGCGAAATTTAAGAGAAACTGTGTACGATGTTTTTGTCAGAACCAATTGGGATTGACACCCTACCCTAATAGCTTCTTCGCACCCTTTGCCGTTACCATAAGCACTGCCTTGGCCAAGAACGGAGCCGCCGGGAGCAAGGCGTTTTTGTTATTTTGATCTATCATGGGAGAATTTTGGGCATAGTATATCAATAATGCCAAACAGGCAGCGATCGCCCGCGTGCACTCGTCTTGGAAAAGGCGGCCGACTATTTCGAGTCGACTCGGATTGGCCCGACTACAGCATACGTGACAGGAGCGTAGCTACTATCGTATCTGCCGTATCAATTATACTGTTTGGCATTCACACGGTTTGATCGACCATATTACACGTGAGTTTCCCGATAACGCAATTAAATATGTGTAACAACCACGTTAATTTTAATACTACAAGAACAAAATTTTAAATTTTTATTAACCCCCGACTACCTAGGATTTGTTATCTGTACAAGATTCTACTAGTCAATCCCTTTCATTTGATACCCATATTAATTTGAGAAAAAAGAAATGTACTTCGCCATTTTGTGGTAGCGGCCATCTTGGATTTGAAATTTGTCATAGTGCAAAGTAGTCTACTAGTCAAGCCCTTTCGTTTGATACCCATATTGAGATAGTAGTAAAAAAAATATAATTCGCCATTTTGTGGTGGCGCTATCTTAGATTTGTAATTTGTTATAGTGTTTATTTTTAGAGTTTATTTTGTGGAGGCGGCCATTTTGAATCAATATTAACCAAACATAGCTAAGAACATCCGCAGGGATATTATCCTTCAATTAAAAAAAACCGCATCGAAATCGGCCTATCCGTTTGAGCTCTACGGTGCCACAGACACACACACAGACAGACAGACAGACATCGACGTCAAACTTATAACACCCCTTTTTTTGGTCGGGGGTTAAAAAGGTTAAACTTAAAGTTAGTGCAACATATGTCGGCCTTATCGCTGATAGCTATCTCATCAACCTTAGGGTGTAAAAAGAAAAGCGTGATCTCATAATTTGTTTCGCAGATCGAGAAGGAGATCGAGCGTCTCGCGATCCGCACGCAGAAGGAGTTGGTGTTGCTCCACCGGGAGGGCGGCGCCAACCCGTCCGGCACCGTGCACTGGCTGAACATGCGCACGTGGGTCAGCCAGCACCACCACGTTCGCTGCCCGCACCGCATGTTCACGCGCAAGAGCCAGTACCGGATCGTGAGTATCTTGTGGTGGTAGGACTCTTGGCAGACTCCCTCTGGGGAATCACCACACCTTTGCCAGCAGTAATGTGCAAACATTGTTGCGTTCCGGTTTGAAGGGCAATGGTTACAGAGACTTTATAGGGTTTAGAGATATAACATCTTAGATGTCTGGTAGACGAGCGCATTGCAGTGCAGTGCTAGGTAATGATTCGGACTCTTTATGTTCCAATAGCTGCGTGTCACTGTGCTGTTATGTGGCAGGCATGTTAATTACCATCCGGCACATTGCCTGCTTGTCTCGTCACTCTTTATTTAAAATAAAAAAGAATAACAACGTAATATTCCGATAACCAAACATCATACTAACCAATCAAACAATGAATATTTGTTCTGTGTTTACCATAAACATCTATACTTCTATACTTATATTATAAAGCTGAAGTGGACTTTTGTTTGAACGCGATAATCTCAGAAATAACTGGGTCAATTTCAAAAATTCTTACTCCGCTGGATACGTATCCCTGAGTGATATAGGCTATATATTTGTACCACGGGCAAAGCCGAGGCGGACCGCTAGTGTATTATATGAGCACTAACGTCAACCGCCATTTTTGGCGTAGGCAGTTGGGACATGTGGGTCATCTCCCACAAGAAACAACGCAAGACGGTTCAGGCGCTTTCGGGGAATTAGTACATAAAATGAAGTATTTAACGAATTGAGAAGCTTCTCTTTTAAATATCTCTTGAAGTATCCTCCTCAAAGTCGAAACAAGATACTAAATTGGTATTCTTTAATTATATTTCCAGAGTGAGCTGTACAGCAAAGTGTTGATGTCGGAAGCGTCGGTTCACTCTGACTTCTCCCGTCTGGCGCGCTGGCTCACCGGCACGTCGGTGGGGCTGGTGCTGGGCGGCGGCGGCGCGCGCGGCGCCGCGCACGTTGGCATGATCCGCGCCATACAGGTGACACTAGACGTTATCCGGTTCATACAGCTGATACTAGACATTATCCGGGTCATACAGGTGATACTAGACATTATCCGGGTCATACAGGTGACACTAGACATTATCCGGTTCATACAGGTGACACTAGACATTATCCGGTTCATACAGGTGACACTAGATACTATCCGGCTCATACAGATGAGACTAGACATTATCCGGGTGATACAAGTGATACTAGACATTATCCGGGTCATACAGGTGACACTAGACATTATCCGGGTCATACACAGGTGACACTAGACATTATCCGGGTCATACAGGTGGCATTGCCCCTTCTGCCGGCTGCCCTCTGGCTCATATTTAAGCTATATTGACCCTTATTACAACATCCAATTTCCAGGAGGCCGGCATCCCGATTGACATGGTGGGTGGCGTGAGCATTGGTGCCTTCATGGGAGCCCTGTGGTGTATGGAGAGGAACATTACCACCGTCACACAGAAGGCCAGGGAGTGGTCACAGGTCAGTGTTTTAAAAGCAGCCCACTATATGTAACCCATGAAAATCCCTCAAAATATCAATCCTTCATCCAAACCAAAAATAACCTTTCAAACGAAACGTTCCAGAAAATGACCCAATGGGGCAAACAGCTCCTCGACCTGACGTACCCGGCCACGTCGATGTTCTCCGGGCGGCAGTTCAACACCACGATCCGCACCACGTTCGGGGAGGTGCACATCGAGGACCTGTGGCTGCCGTACTTCACCGTCACCACTGACATCAGCTCCAGCTGCATGAGGGTGCACCGGCACGGTGAGTCCGGGGCGCGGGACCTTCGGGTCACTATTAACAAGCTCGTTGACTCATTTCAAGGACGTTTTTTCAAGGGTACATTGACATGGTGAGAGGTTTAACACTTTGGTAATCATCATTCATAGTTAACAGGTTAACACCTAGTTCTCGCATTTTTCGACGCGCTTCTAGTGTTTTTTTTTTTGTGAGGGTACTTCGACATGTTTGATCACTTCAGGTCAAGGTTGACCCCGTATTGACAACTAGTTCTGCTATTTCATTGACTGGTTTCAAGCGTATTTGTGGACACTTTTTTTTTTTGGTTTTTAGGGTACTTCAAAATGATAAGTCCAGGGTTTGGTTGGATGGATGGTTATGAGGTTGCATGGTTGCTAACCATGCAACTTCATTAAGCATTTCTGTACGGCTATACGTGTACATAAGATTCAAGCTTTTATTCACGTTTTTTTTTGGAGGGTATATATATATATCAAAGAGCTTACAAATACTACTGATAGAGTTGGCACAAACGCTTTATACCGAAAGCATCGAGTAGCATCTAACTATACGTAGTATATGTAAACTGTTTGGTGTAATCGACATAATGAGTTACAAACTTACAATAAAAGCATTTTGGGCACATAAGGCGATTTTATCGCTGATAGCGATCTCTTCCAGATAGTTTTTTGGTCATTAGGATTTAAAATTAGTATCAAATAAACGCAGTAGTGTGGTTTCCTTGAAACATGTACAGTTTATGTGGTTGAAATAGTCTAAATCACTGTATCTACTTTCTAAACCCATTTAAAATTTCAACAGTACATTATCCCTAACTGTTATAAGCTGTGTTTTGTTTTTTACAAGTATATTTCTGTTATATGTTCTGTACCCAGTAAGATGGTATAGTATGCGTAACAATCGAGGGGCAATCTTAGATTAGGGTTGCCACAGGACCGAGATTGATGACAAAGTCAGAGAACGGTATTTTTAGACAATGGGATAGAAATAATATCTTCACAAATGTCTTTCACAGACCTGAAACGTCCGAGAAATGCGACTACTAGCTTGAAGTAGCTTTGAAGTAATCATTTTAGAACTGCGTTGAAAAATCTACTACGATCAAACGTTCATAACACAGCTTTACATCAAAAATATGTTACTTTTACGTTGATAGTTAAAATTCCATTTTCCACTCAATCAAGTGCACATTTTACGAATATATTTATGAAAGTATTGAACGTGCACTATTTTTATGATTTTTAATCTTCTTTATTAACACTGAAGTTACCATGGGCTTGACACAAAAAAACCAGAGCAAATTTTCCAAAATTGTGTCATTTGAGCATTAATATTTCCAAAGTCAATGTTATAATCATTACTGTACCCTGATACACAACGCAATCGGATGGATCTCGACACGGAATCAAAACTCTCTTCGTCAATTTCTCTCTTTCTCAAACCTGTCTTTGTTTTATACGTGTAAACAGACAGAGACAAGAATTGTCATTCCGAATTTGAGTCGTTCGTATTGCGTTCAGAATCTGTAATCTGTGTTGTGTAATATGTAGCTTTACATATGTAGCTTTCATGGTAGCCCAGTGGCTAAAAGGTCCGATTTCATACTCGTGAGGTCGTGGGTTCGAATTCCACCTGTACTTACGATTGATTATTTTTCAACGTACAAAGTACAACTTTGCTTTCACAGTTGTCTAAAACCAGTGGCTTTAACGGTGAATGAAAATAGCGTAAACAAAACAGGCGTGTTTTTTTAAAGTAGAGAGTGACGATACGAGCAGGACATGTGCCTGATGGTAAGCAACATGCCTACCACATAACAGCACAGTGACACGCAGCTATTGGAACATGAAGAGTCCAAATCATTACCTAGCACTGCATTGCGCTCGTCACCCAGAGATCTAAGATGTTATGTCTCTAAGTCCTGTAATTTCTCTGGAAATATTGCCCTTCAAACCGGAACACAGTAATGTTTGCACATTACTGCTTGGCGGTAGAATAACTGGCAAAGGTGTGGTACTTCCCCAGGCGGGCTCTGCTAAGAGTCCTACCACTACAGAAATATAATTTTCTAGGACAGGTGGATGACAATGATGGCACGCATTGTCATTCACCAATCCGCATTTGAGCATGGTGGATTATAAGGCTTATGTCCCACTCACGAGATGAGCCTTGTGAGAGAAGACCTGAGTCACAGTAAAACATACAGTAAAATATCTTCATACAAACGTGCCGTTCTCGGTTTGAATGTGTGCGTGCGCGCCCCGCGCCCTGTCGGCACGCGATTTCACGCACACGCTAGCATAATATATGGGGGAATAAGGTGGCGGCAGTACGGGCTGTGCAGCGTGACTGTGAGCACGCGCGTACGTTACATGACCGCTCGCGTTCGACAACTCTCGCCAACCTCGCAAAAGTGACAACCCTGGGGATCAACGCAAGAGTAGGGTAATAACTCGGCGGGCGGCCTTAGATAACCTACTGTTATGTATTTACTGTGCCCGAGTCCCCGAAGTGTGAAAATAAATTATAATTGCTGACTAAGTCAAAAAAAAACATTCGCCGTTCGAAATGCTTTAAATTAACAGCAAACCCCATGAAGCCATTTTCGAAATATAGGTTTTAAACTTATTATGTTAACTTTTGGCCAATTTTTATTTACTTACATTTTTAACGTTAACACAACACGTTCATGGACAGGGAAACATTTTATTTTATTTATGTTAGGCTTTGCACTTTACTAACCCTAACAATAACTTTACGCTCGATACCAGAATATTATAATTAACGTGATGTATTTTCAATTTTTTGCTTTAATAGATAATGGGACTTTAACTGGAAAAATTAAAATTAAAAGTACATACAGAAAATATTTGTTGTTATAGTTTTACAGTCTTCACTAGACATTTAACTAATTATGGTACATCACTACTTTCTCGTGGATTATGCGAATGATCTGCTTAGTATAAATATCAATACCATAGGGAAGCGGACGCTTTTATACGTAGACAGACAGACAGACAGAAACTCTTTATTATACACACCAGAAGACATACAATAAAAAACAATATCAAATAAAATAACTTATAACGTAGTAGTGGGTAGTAAGTATGTAGCTGAAAACTGAATAGATAGATAGCGCCGTGAAACGCAAATATCAAGTCAATTTAAATTTCACACATTTTCTCAAGCCATACATACTCAATACGTAAATTTTAACTGCTGAATTCGTTGCCTGATTGACTATTTCCTGATGGATATAATCTGTTTTCTGTTCGGTACACTCCGCGAGGTATAAGCTGAGCTTTGCATTAGTGTGAGTGATCACCAATCAGGCAGGAGCGCGGCGAGACAGAATGGCGCCGCGCCTAAGGCCGGTTGTCACACCTACACTATCCATGTACACTCACACAAATGCAAAGCTCAGCTTATGCCTCGCGGAGTGTATCTCTGTGATAATTTTGGATCTGTGAAATTACTATATTAGTATGTTACGTGCCGTTATAATGCATCATTTATACAATATCGAGAGTAAAGTGTCTTATAAACTGTCAATTTGATTGTTAAACTATTTGACAGTACCAGGTTTAAGTGTTTATTTTGCGTGTGGAAGAAGTTTGTTTAATGTGAGAGAATCTGTGAAATACAATTACATTATCTAGTTTGACTTATGAAGAAACAAGATAATGATATTGTAAATTGAGAGTGAATAAATTTATCACGATCTTCATTACGTCAGCTGTCAACTTGTTAAATCGTATCATCTGGAATTAGTCGTCTTCGGATGAATCGTGTCCATCTTTGGAAGAATCGTGACATCTTCGAATACATCTTCAGATGACATGTCGGTTGAATCATGGCGTCTTTTTTGGCATCAGATGATACGATTAAGCTCAACAGTGACAGTTCAACTTTCGTAACCAACTGCTAATTAATATTATACGTGTTATAAATGTTAATAAAACAATACTGTGCATGCCCGCCCACAACAAAGAAGTATGTAATGTAGTATCAATCTGCTGACCAGATTTACTTGTCCGTTGTTTTTTTTTTTCGTTTATACAGATGTCACTGTCACATGTCACATATTGCGGAGTCGGTCTAGCCATCTTACGATTTAATATATCTCTGGTGGTTGGATCTATACATGAGCTATTTGAGAGCTAAGCACACTGTACCGATCTATTGGAGATACAAGTTAAAACAAAAGTGAATAATAAATTTTGAGGTTGTGGAAATATTACAGTAGTAACATTAATAACGGAATATTTGCTTCTAAATAACGGGAAAACAATTTTACTCGTTAAAAACGCGCATGAAACTGCATTGAAATATCACTATGCGCGGGTAACATATTTTACAACATAATTATGCCTGGTCGGTCAACACGAACTCTACCGAAGTTAAACGCGCGCGATAATTCACGAACGCAGAGTTTCAATACACCCGAAGTGGCACAGCAAGATTTTTTCAATTCCAAAGTCAAACAGAATATTTAGTCTTAATATTTCGATTGACGTGATTATTACACATTTTAAATGAATACACGGGTACCTCACGTATAATATAGTGAGTCCAGTCCGACTTAAGTTTCGGCCGCGTCCGATGGGTTTTTTCAAGGAGAGTGCACGCGCGTGACCTTTTGACATTATGGATAGGACTAACTGAATCCTACGTATGTGGCCCCAGTATTAATTTAGAATCTGCGGCAATTCACTAATTCTTGTTTCTCTATAGATCGGTATGTATGTAGCGTCCGCTACATTTTTATTTGGTCCTGTTATCGACAACCACACTCACTTGCATTTATGTGTTTTTTTTTGTCTGTACTAGACCACACGGTATTTTACAATGTATTTACCCCCTTGGTGTTGTGATTGTTTGTAAATGTAAAGACCGAAGATTTAACGTCTACGCCCCTTTGCTTTGGGTTGCCATTACTTACCGTTAATTAAAAAAATATATATGGGAATCTGCGCTTGTGATTGGTTTACCAAATAACGCTTTTGATGCGAGCTCTTTTTTTAATTTATTGTATAATCGTTATATGTTGTCGGGTTGGATAATGGGTATGAGTATACGTGTTGTAATATTTGCATCATTTCATGTAGCACCCTGTTTTCATTGTCATTTACACATTTTGCATGAGTGTGGTTCTTATTTCGTTGATTCCTTTTGTAGTTTTGTTTCATCGTCATTGTATTAGATATCCGTAGCTCACTCTGCATTAAAATTACCGTGACTCATCGTACAATAGATTTTTTTTGATTTAAAAAAATATGTTTGTAAAGTATTGGTGTCGTATTCATGTTTTTTTTAATAAAACTACAAATGGACTGATCACAAAGCATCGTACATGCTGTGTCGTGCATTGTGTGGTAACTTTTGTGACATTGGCGAAGTTCGTGCAAGGGACAATACACAAAAATAAAAAATAATTAAAAATAAAAATATTACTTTCGATAAAAAATTACGATTTATTTAAGATTTACGTAATTAATTTTCCGTAAATATCTAAAATTCTTACGTTTCTATATTACACTAAACACAATCGTGCAATGTACAAAATGCTGTTAATACTGTCTACAATATTCTGTTGCATGTTATGCATGTTAAAATAAATCACTATAACCACTTCAACAACGTACATACCTTATCATCATAGCAATAAAGTTTATTATTGATACACATTTTCCAAACGTGTAACCTTTTAAATTGGTGAAGAAACGGTGTGTGATTTCTGATAAAATTGATCCAGCTATACTGAAATTGGTTTTCCTTAATCATCTTTTTAACCGACTTCAAAAAAAGGAGGTTTCTCAATTCGACCGTATGTATGTTTTTTTTTATGTGTGTTCGCGGATAACTTCGTCGTTTATGAACCGATTTTGATGATTCTTTTTTTGTTGTAAAGAAAATATTCCAAGGGTGGTACCATGATAAGGAAACCAGGATCTGATGATGACATCCTAGAGAAATCGAGGAAAACTTTTTTACTTTATAAGTTTTCCGTTGAAGTCGGTTCTTTTTTGTTAAAATTATTCTTTCCATGGATTGTGTTGTGCAGTTCATTACTTTAACAATAAATAGTTTTAGTGACATCTGTGGCGTAATACTACACAAGTCATGATATCAGGTACTTTGTTGTTATGTTTTCAAAATATCGTTCAATAGTTTATTTTTTTTCATGTAGGCTGAAGAATATTTTTAATTTTAGAATGTGACTTAATCAAATGAGCCAATTTCAATGCAAAAGTAAACAAATAGTTTTTGTCGCTAAGTGATTCCATAATTTATATTCTAACACGTTCAATTTGTTATCTAAGTTAGGAACGTATTCGCACATTTTATCCAGGATAAAAAAAAATTTAGATAATTTAAATTAATGTTTCGCCCTGTACAACTTAAATACTTAGTTTCATTGTCGATTAGAGGTTCAACTAAAATTATCATTAATGGCTTTGTACTAATTCTCTAGCTTAGCAATTTGCAAATAAATATAATTACAATACCCTTAAAAAAGTAACGAGTGACTTAAATGTAAAAATCAAACGACTAATTTTAAGTAAAAGTACATTCTATCAAAAACAAATTTCCATAAATTATGGTCATAACAGAATGAGGAAATCATCGTTGTAGTCGAAACAAATAGATAGATAGATAGATACTCTTTATTGATCACACCAAAAGAAAAACAGATTTACAGACAAAGAAAAATAATAACAGCTAGTGCTACAACAGGCGGCCTTATCGCTGAAAGCGATTTTTTCCAGGCAACCTTTGGGTGGACATGGTTTTTTGATATTTTTAATAGCGGGGTGTGACAATCCAGATTACATCAGTTAAATACAAATTACGTAGATAAATACGCTAACAATAGAATAAAATAAACATACATGCTAATAAAAATTGCATGCTAATACTTACATACTTCTATGACATACTAATACATATATGTAGGTATATAAAAATATTGATACTTATTTATGACAGATATCTAAAAATAAAAGTAGACGGTAAATAATGACACATTATGTAAAAGCAAACTAAGTGGAATAATTGGATATGATTGTAGTTTCGACAGATAATATTCTTTGACGTGACCTTTAAAAGACTCCAATGAGGGAGATTTTCTTATAGAAATAGGTAATTCATTCCACAATTCGGCTGCTTGAAAGGCAAAAGACTTCCCATAGTATGATTCGGAACGTGCTAATGGCAAAATAATCAAATAATAAATAAATAATAATCAAATACGCATCATTAAGAAAAACTCAGACAGATCTCGTTTGATCTCGATGGCATTTACAAAAATTCTTGCTTTCAAATAGAATTATATAGCCCATTGTATTCTAATGTTGAAGAAAAGTCTACCCTTTTTTTTGTCTTCAATTTTTTCTATCTTCAGTCAAACTATACAACTCTATAAGATGTTTGTCGAGATCGTCCCGCCATCGCTTTTTGGATTCGCCCATTCTCGATGCCACTGGGTGGTGATCTTAGCCCTTTTCAAATAATAAAAATTGTTTCACCTGAAAAAAAGAGGTAACACAAAACAGGCTGAATTGAAAAACCTTCTTTTTTGAAATCCTGTTAACACAGAGAGAACTATGGCAAAGATATAACAATTTTAGTTTGGCGTTAGAAGGATATTAGGCGGTATATTGTGTGTATAAGATGTATAGATGTCGCCACTGACTCACTTTGGCGCGCAGGTTCCCTCTGGCGATACATACGCGCCTCGATGTCTCTGAGCGGTTACATGCCCCCGCTCTGCGACCCGGTAGACGGCCACCTCCTATTGGACGGCGGTTACGTCAACAACCTGCCAGGTAAACCAATCACAGAGCGCCGTTTCACGTCTAAGAGAACGCTGTACGTACTATTGGTGCGCTGCTTTAGGCTGAGTGAAAATATTTAATGTTCAATCGTTGTAAACGACTGTTGTAGGTAATGATTATTTAGTTTGGTATTTAATTTAAACTAGTAGTTATTCTTGATACCGTCACTGACTACAAAACTGTAGTCAGTGACGGTATCATCAGTGAGAGAAAGAGATAGACATAATCTGTTGATGGAACATTGACTGACTTAGTAGCTTTTGGTTCCAAAATAGGGTGATAACATACTTTCATTTTCGTTTCTTGTAGCACAGACTAACCTTTCAGTGTTTACAGTACACACATTTCATAATATTCTTTTATGTTGTTTAGCTTGGGGATATTTCGATACAGAAAATATTATGCTTTTAAAAAATATGTCTCGTAGGAAAATCGAAAGTAAACCATTTACAATCAAATCATTAAAAAAGATCCGGGTAAATATTTACACTCAGCCCTGCCCAAGGTAAGTGATGGCAACCCTGAAACAAAGATCCCTGAAACTATGAGTTCTTATTGTGATGGATTTGTGAGATCGGCGCTATGGAGTCTTATACCTTATCCTCGGGCGATAAGGTTCACAAAAGCGCTGAACGATATTTTTATACAATAAATTTTATTAACAGAAGTTAAAAAATATTATATCAATCTAATCATCGTAGTAACAACTCATGGTACGAGCTGTGGTCAGTTTGGTCAGATCTCAATCATTAAGATTCAGTTCCATCCATTAAGATATTCCAACTCTAGATCCAAACGGAGACTATGCTTTGAGTAGTCATGACCTCCACCAGTACAGTACCACTGGACTTGTATTGCTAGTTTTACAAGTCTTGCTAGGAGCTAGTCTGGTCTGACTTGAATTGAAAGCTTTACTTAACAAGTCTTGCTAGGAGCTAGTCTGGTCTGAATTGTGTTGCTAGCTTTACAAGTCTTGCTAGAAGCTAGTCTGGTCTGACTTGTATTGCTAGCTTTACAATTCTTGCCAAGAGCTAGTCCGGTCTGACCTGTGTTGCTAGCTTTACAAGTCTTGCTAGGAGCTAGTCTGGTCTGAATTGTTTTGCTAGCTTTACAAGTCTTTCTAGGAGCTAGTCTGGTCTGACTTGTATTGCTAGCTTTACAAGTCTTGCTAGGATCTAGTCTGGTTGAGTCCCGACCAGTTCTGACCGGCCCTTGGCCCCAATAACACCAGGTGTGCTCTGGAGATACTGCCGGGCTTCAATGAGCATCGCCGGCATCTTTCCCCCTATATGCGACCCCATGGATGGACATCTGTTGCTTGACGGCTGCTACACCAACAACGTACCCGGTATGTATCTGATATTCTATCTATTTCTTAGTTTTATAGGGTCGTTTCAACTACAAGACTTTTGCAGCCCCATCGTAAACTAAGCAAATTTGTCAAATTGATCAATTGATTTTGTAAAAGCAAAAGTTTGGGCGTTTGTCGCTAAGTCACGTCGGAACGGCTGAATAGATCGGACTGTAATTTGCAACACAGATAGATAGTTTGGAATAATGTATCGTAAACGATGGAGTGGTCGAAAATGACGCAAACTGGCCTACAAAATACCTATTCAATCTGTCCTTGAAATGTTTTTGATTGTATCTCTCAGGAAACAATGAGGCCGCAATTTATTCCACTCGAAAACTATGTGGAAAGTGGACGATTTAAAAACCGTTTGGTACGAATTTTAGTAATGTTAATGTTCGATAATTTCTTTAAACCATTCTTTATGTTAATAGGGAATTGCTCCCAACTATTCCTTATGTTATTAGTCATTTTCTCAGTAATTCGTTACGGTGTTTCAGCGGATGTAATGCGTTCGTTCGGCGCAAAGCATATCCTGGCCATCGATGTGGGTTCGCAAGACGATACCGACCTCACGAACTACGGCGACGACCTCTCCGGCTGGTGGCTGCTTTGGAAGAGGTACGTTGTTGAAGTTGTTCTTCTTTTTCGCTTCAGGGAAAAATGATGAGAGTAATTTGTTTACGATATAAATAACCAAAATGGCGGGTCATATGTTTTCACTACTCCAAAACATGGATACCAAATGAAAGTTCTTGGTACTATACGCTTATAAATTTGAAGTCCGAAATTGTGTTTTTACTCCTTTTGGTGTTGAAGCGAATTCCCGTTTGCACTGTTGGGACTCAGGACCTTCTGTCATAACAAAATAAAGGCCATTTTAGCAAGGATTAAATGAATATGAATTTTGTTACAGATGGAATCCGTTCACGACTCCGGTGAAAGTGCCCAACTTGCCGGACATTCAGAGCAGACTCGCCTACGTTTCGTGCAATAGACAGCTTGAGGTTTGTGCATCATTTTTGACATGATCAATTTAACTAACAATATTGGCAGGACTCTTTGTATAGGCCACCTGCGGTAGTACCACACTTCTGCCAGTCGGTAGGACGAGGCCAAGCGGTAATGTGCTGAAATGTAGAATTTTATTATTGAGGGACTATTCTTGATAACAGAAGCAATAAAACAAATATAATTTTGAAAATAAATTTTGACTGCCCTAGTGGCTTAGTTGGTAGTAGCTCTGCCTGCGAAGCCGAGGGTCGTGGGTTCGATCCCCACCCAGTGCAAATATTTGTGTGATGAATTCAAATGTTTGCACTGTGTCTGGGTGTTTCTATGTATAATAAGTATGTATTTAAAACTATATAAGTATTATATCAGCTATCTGGCTGCCATCACACAAGCTTTGCTTAGTTTGGGGTCAGATGGTGTTGTGTGTGTATTTTCCACCAATATTTATTTATTTATTTAATTTAAAAACTCAAAAAACCCGACTGGATAAAATGTGAACCAAACTTACATACTATAAAAACTGAAAATAATTAAACAAGCACTTAGATTTCTGGTAATCTAGAATTCTATAATATGTTATTGAATTAAGACTATTCCAGAAAATAAAATATAGTCTAGGAAAGGAACATAACAACTGAACAGTCGGGATCCATTATTATTCTACAGCCAATCTAATTGTTCAATGCAGCAGTCGCGTAAAAAGTGTCAGTATACCATCCACGGTGGGGACCAGGAGACCAAACTTTGCTCCCTGGCATTGTCATCTGTTGTTTCACAGACGATTAAAGCATCATCGGAGAATTAGGAGCTGAATGAGTTTAATCTATAGAAGCGCGGGCTATATGTGTTATTAGTAGACCCCGTGTTTACCCGCGTAGTTCTCGTCCCCGAGATAAAAGCCTTATGTGTTCTATACTATAATCTAACTGTTTTTTAAATTACAACCAGATCCGTTTAGATATTATGGCGTGATTGAGCAACAAACATCCGGACATATTTTTTTAAACTATAATAGGTTCGCACTCGACCACCATCTCGCCTGATGTTAAGCGATGGTGAGATCTACGATGGAGCGTGCTTACCTAGAAGAAACCGATTCACTCTCTATTTAAAGACACCAAGATTGTAACCATCGAGGAAAACCCACTCAGGCAACGCATTCCACAACCTAGTTATTCTTATCACAAACGTGGAGTCAAATATCTTCGTTCGCATTTTTGGAACATCAACCATGAAACGATGTCGCCTTTTGTGGAACGAAAAGTCCGATAGAAGAAAGGGCAAGATTTTAATAGATCATGTAAATCAGTTGCACACTTTCCGAAGTGTATCCGATAAAAAACCGATAAGCTGGCGATTTTGCGGCGATGATCAAGACTTTGAAGTCTTTTACGCACAAGAGTGTCATTTCCTATGAGTCTTTTGGCACATTGACTTTTGTAATACGTTGTAGATGATTTCATCATGACCAAATTCCCTCAACTGCAGGAAGTAAAGAAGTCCGATTACTGCGAGTACATCCGCCCGCCGATCGATGCGTACAAGACCCTCCAGTTCGGGTCGTTCGACGAGATCCGCGAGGTCGGCTACCGGCACGGCGCCGCCTACTTCGAGGGGCAGCGGCGCGGCGGCGGCGGCGGCGTCAGCGGAGCCGCCTGCGAGGGGCGCCGGCCTGACGTGCCGCCCTCACTTACCGAGTGAGTGTTTTATACCAGAGACAGTAGCCTTGCCTGTGTAAGTCACCACCCCGATGAGGCGCCTTCGCTCACTGCGTGAGTATTCTATACAAGAGACAGTGGCGCCATCTGCTAGGGGCGCCGGCCTGACGTGCCGCCCTCACTGACCGAGTGAGTGTTTTATACCTTGCCTGTGAGAGTCATCACCACGATGAGGCGCCTTCGCTCACTGCGTGAAAATTCTATACAAGAGACAGTGGCGCCATCTCCGAGGGTCGGCATCCGGCCTGCCGTACCGCCCTCACTTACCGAGTAAGCGTTTTGTACCACAGACAGTAGCCTTCCCTGTGAGAGCCACCACCCCAATAGGTCGCCGTCGCCTGAGTATTGCAGCAAAACACTCATCAGCCTACATGAATCGCATCCGACCATACCAAGCGGTGCCCGGGTGCCACTGTGTTACTCATCGATCGATGTTCATACTAAAGTAGTTTGTAAAAATCTGAAAATAAAGTCTAAAGTCAAACGGAACAGTGTGGCGTCCGGGCGCCACTTGGTGTGCGGTCCCCGGAGGCTGCTTGTTGATCTACGGGCGATACAAAAGACAGTAGCGCTGCCGCTACCAAGACGAGTACACAATAGTTTTTGTAGTAGTAGGACCAATTGCAGAGTCCGGCTGGAGAAGTACCACACATTTGCTAGTTATTCTACCACCCAAGTGAAGTAATAGACAACGTCAAATTCTATTCCAATCACTGTATGCCGGTTTGAAGGGCAATGTTTCCAGAGAAATTACTGGGCAATAGAGACGAATCATCTCAAGAGCCGACACCACGATGAGTCGTTTTCGCTCACTAAGTAAGTATACTGATGTACGTCGAGGCACAGTGCCGCCCGCCACCACTGCTATAGTGAGTAAGTCATTGTATAAGTTTTGCGAACGTTTTCTGCCATACTATAGTGAAAAATGATTGCCTTAGCGAAAGTTTTCTGCCATTTGAGAGTGGAATTTCCTGTTTATTTTACTAAAATTTCAGCGAATTCCAAATTTAACATAATTTGCTCGTAACGAATAGCAAAAACAACGAAATATCAGGATAATATCTTCATAATTCGACCAAAACGCAAAGAATCTGGAATGCAAAACTACCCTCAATTCACTAGCTCCATTATCACCGTAGCTTCACGCATTCGCTGACTTTGTTCCTATAGTATACTCGATCTGCACGGTGCGGTGGTGAGATATTAGCATATCTCAAAATATAGTATCACATGTGTAAAAATGGTGTTTACAACGCGTTCCTATTACTGCCATAATTTACACGTAAATAAGTAATTAATATATCCATAATTCGAGCACCATGTGTGACTACCCTCAATTCACTAGCTCCATTACCCCGCAGTTACACATTCACGGATCTGGCTCAGATGGTCTGCTCGGTGCGGACGGCCAGAGACCTCGACAACGAATCCACCTCCTCCGACGAAGACTACGAGGACCAGAGGCACTTCGAGGGGTACGCTTCCGAGCCCAGCGCTGGGATACTTGAGGTGAGCTGTAATGTCTGGGCGATAACCCAAATATCTGGATGTAAGAGTCTGTTACGATAGCTATCATAATCCCATCAATACGAATCCCATATTCGACGAATTCCGAGTTCGCACGGGTCTATGTCATATAATAAATAAATAATCTGTAATTTAAAAACAAACTATAAAATGAGCTATTTACTATACTATCTCTCAAGTTGGACCCAATTAAATATAAATGCCAGCCTTTGTTTGGGAAGCGGATGGATGCGGAAAACCGAGGACAGGATTTGGTGGCACAATATTGGAAAGGCTTATGTCCAGCAGTGGACGAACATGGGCTGACGATGATGATGATGCCAGCCTTTGTGAATAACGGTTGACGTGGCGAAGAGTACACTGGGAACAATCATCATGACCTTAGATTTTTATAAATTAAGACTTACACAGATTTACACACAAACATAGTCACGCTAAAACAGATAGTCACACTTTACAGATTTTAGTGTAATCCTTAATTAATACAGTTGTTGTTACGTACAAAGAAAATACTCTTACCACATAATTCCTTAAGATCAGATTTTACCACTGTTTATGTCACCGTAAAATCATAAATACTGTCAGCTTACAATGTAACGACGTAAGATTTTAAACTAATCTGACCTAGAGTGGGTTTATAATCTCACGTGTTTTATTATAGTAGTTTTGTCTCGCGGAGCGACGCGCGTCTGTTTGTTCAAGCGCAAAAACACGCTCAGTATGTGTGCGTGTATACGAATACCGTGTATGGAAGTATGTGTGCGTGAAAATAATATTACTGAGGTACTGAGAGCGTCCGCGGCCACGCACACGTTCACAGCGTGTTTGTGTAAAGCTCGGGTTGCATCGTGAGTAAAAGTACTATGCAAACTGACGACATCTACAAGTTTACGGTGAAACAAAAATTTTGTTATTAACTCCGGTATATATAGTATATATACACTGTATAGATGTCAAATACTGTCTTATTCGCATTAAAAATTAGAAGCTTTTTTTTAATTAAAAGTAAAAGTAATATTTTTTTTAATTAAAAAAGTAATATCAGCACATGAATACTGATTGATATTGTTGAAATAGTGTCATAGCGGTTTATTTGGTGGGTCCCAAACTAGGCTCTGCCTGTAATTTGGGCACCCAATAGTACAGTTTATTGCAGTAGACTTGCGCTGATCGGGTGTAGTTATTTATACTTGTAATCTACTCCATTTCGCAGTTTTCATTTGAAAACAACGTGCCTGATACTTTACTGTAGTGTCAACAAGTAAAACAACCACAGTGATACCGGATTTAATTGAAAAACTGTAGTTAATAACAAGTATTTTTTTAAATACATAGTTAAGTTACAAGTATAAGCGGATAGTGAAAAAAAATTATAAGCATTTACACATGAAAAGCAACTTCTGGGTTACGCAGTACGCCTGTACGAGACCGAAAGTGAGTAAGGTCCCGAATCCCAGCAGTGGGCGCATATAGTGGGCTGCTTAATTTGTATAGGAAAAGCTGCAAAATCATTAAGGCGTATATTTCTGCGTTGAGCCTGGGGTGTCCCTTAAACGACATTTTTTTATTTAAACTCTAAATGAATGAATGCTCGGAATGCGTTTAGAATTTTAAAAAAATCTTTTTTTTTTATAAATGCGAAGACGTGATAATAGATTCAATTTTATCTTTCCAGCTTGATTGTAAGCCGTGCTGACTGAGCTATGTAATATTTCGGTCTATCATAAAACGAATGGAGCTAATTACTACGCAAATGAATTATGTAAATAAAAATTACGAAAGTTTTTAAAAAGGTATGCATTGTATATGCATACAATGTAATACATTGTAAATACTTTTTTTTTTTAAATAAAGAGTGACGAGACGATCAGGACAGCCTTATGGTAAGCAACATGCCTGACACATAACAGCACAATGACACGCAGCTATTGGAACATGAAGAGTCCAAATCCTAATATATGCAAGTAATTTAAGGGACATCCCATCCCAGTACTCGTAACGATGTCGAACAAAAATTTGTTTTTGACGTGACAACGTCTTATAAATTGGTTTGCCGGGTGACACTTCAAGAAACTGCGTTACGCTCCGCTCACGTTATGCGCTCACAACGAGAGCGAGTGAGAGGCACGCGTCCCTTCCACTCGGGCATGGTTAGCCCGCCTAAGAGCGAGAGAGACAGACATAAAAAGTGAAAGGCACGCGTCCCTTCCGTAAAATTATTTTACCACTCAAAGTCGTTGTCACGTAAAACTTTCGCCCGTATACCGACTTTACAGGCAACCAATTTTTTTATTTAAAAAGCGTCTTTTTTGCGGGTAGTTTGTCATTCTTTGTGTGTGTATTTTAGATGTCTTCAAGTGTAGAGGAGGGAGCTGCGTGGATTAGCGACACGGAACTGGTGGGCACATATGGAACTTACTGAAGCACGTGTGCACTAATATTGGCGTAGAGGGTTGATTTTTTAATCTTGTCTCTTTCTGTTGCGTGCACAGATTGCGGGTGGCGGGTACTTGGGCTGTATGATTGTACTACGTAATAGAGACGACGTCAGTTAGTCATTCTATAGACATCGAAACTACAGTTACAATGTAACAAATTGGAAAGGAACAAGTAAATATTCGTTGTATCAAGTAATAAATGTTTAGCTGGGGTTTGTTTTATTGACGTTAGGTTTGTCTAAAATTTGTTATAAAGAGTTTTATTCATTACATACTATGGGATTAAGGGTCATACGTCAGTGTGAACGTTATACAGGGTAACTGGCAATCAGCCTGCATCCGTTGAAGGGCATGCCCTGTATATTTAAACAAACAACTTTTGTTTAAACTCAATACATCTTCCAAAAAAAGTGTTTGTTGTCCTCTCTAGAACTGTTTAGCAGCTATTTAGTGTTTATTCAGTTCTTGTTAAAGAGCGCGCGCGCTCTTATTACGAATTGTGACGAAGAGTTCCGATGCTTTTCGATCGGGCAAATACACTTTTTTATTTTGTATGAGAAGAAAAAAGGATTTTTATTAGGGATGGGCCGAAATTCGTTTTACATTCGGTTTAACCGAACTTCGGCAGTTTGAACCGAACTTCGGCAGTTTGAACCGAACTTCGTCATTCGGCCGAATTTCGGTTAAAATGCCGAATATTCTGCACTAAATATACTTGCACTATCATAATAGAAATTAATGAAAAAACATATCTGTAGTAACAATGAAATAAAATAAGTCTGATATACTCATTGTCATTTATTTGAATTAGAAAAAGTAATCATACGTGATAAACAAAAAAATTTAATTGGTCTTTTTAACTACCAACTTTTTTAAAACCAAAAAAATCACGTAAAACCAATTAAATTAATTTGTGTAATGTAAACAATAGTATGTGACAAGCTGGTGACGTCTTTACAAATGACTAGCTGGCTAACGATCCCGCGGGGAAGCGCGGAGTGCGGGCGAAGCACATCTACTCGTAACAATATTTGCAGCAAGTGCGTAAACAAGTCACAACACTAAAAAGCGCGGCGAAATTAAACCGAAGTTCGGCCGAAGTTCGTATTCGGTTCAAACCACATTCGGTCCATCCCTAATTTTTATAAACTGTACAACAAAAGTTGACGCATTGAATGTACTTAACATGCCCTGAAAAGGATGCATGCTGATTACCTATATAAATAAACCTGTAGAAAACTCGTGGGTGAATGTATTTTCGTTAATTAGAGGTATTTATAGTTTTTTATGGTCGAAAATTCGTTATAAAGAGGTTTCCAAAACAAAAATTCTTTGTGTAAAGGTATATTTTAGATTTACTCTTGTGGATAATTCAAGGGAACTTCGGATTCGGAAAAATTTAGGATTTCGAAAAGGTGTAATTATATTTATGACAATGATGACGTAGTCAATTCTCTATTACGTAGTAATTACTAACAAAATGTCTAAGGCTTGGTTGTTTGTCTCCTTCTAGCTTTATATTTTGACTCTTTCTATTTTCAAATTCGTATTGAAAACATTGTGGAAGACTAAATCCCGATCTAAAATATTTATTTAATTTCTTCGCTCCCTTCTACCGCCTAACTGAATCGTTTTGGCTTTGCTATTGATGTGTCTGTAATTTCAAGCGGAAACAAAAGAGACAGAGAAAGAGAGCTATATCAATGCTAAGACAGTTTTAGTTCAAGTTGAACGATTTGATTTAATTAAAACAGTCTTTCAAAGTTCAGTGTTTTCAAAGTGAGTTTAAAACCGAAAGTTGTAAAAGTTCTATTTTATTCTATTTCTTAATTAGTATTTTTAATCGAATAATCTTAATGTCTTAACAATTTAGATTTATGTGTATAAATTTTTACACGAAAAATAATTATTGTTTAAAAAAATAAACTTCGCTTCGAATATGCTTACTTGGTAATAAAACCCGTTTCGACATTTAATAAATACTCGCTAATGTATCTTATTACATTATTTAATTCGTCAAAAACATGGACGTACATATTTTGTAAAACACTGTGTAATTAATTATTATTTAATTGTTTCATTCTGTTTCGTTCCCAGGTTCATTCTAATACTGTATTTCTGTAAATTCTAAAGGAACCTATTAATTTTTGAGTACTATAATAGCTTAAGAGGCATCTACTATATTTGTGTCGCAATCAATTATCTTAATAAGCCGTTCAATCAACGGTCTAGTTTCTTTACGAAACAGTGCCGCTTAACTAGCGTTCTGAATGATATTAACTGTACTGTCAAAAAAAAAAACATAGGGGTCGAATTGATAACCTCTTCCTTTTTTTGGAAGTCGGTTAAAAATGGCGTCGTCAAACAGCAAATTTGATGACATATCGGGCACAACGGCTATCACCACATATCTACAACGGCTTAGTTACTCAATTTTCATCATTGCTTCAACGGCTGTGGTAAATTTAGAAAGGTACAAAATTCTAACCAAACAAGATATTTGTTGTGCGTCAATCAAAAATATGTATTTACCAGTCTATTAAATCATACACTAGTTCAACGAAGACGGCGCAATCGTGCGGTTGTTGCGGCGTGAGAAAAAACGCGGGAAACGCGGTCCCACCATTGCCAACATTACAATGTCAGTATTTCATGAGCGCGGTTCAGTTTTAGTTTTAATCTACTCTTGTCCTATTACAGTCTATTACGTTATTGGCGTTTCTTTTAAGACCAAAGGAGATGAACTACTTGTAGTATTTCTTTATACTGTGGTTATACTAGCTTTCCTGATAATCAACTTCAAGCGATCGATAGCTAAAAAAAAGCCGCGATAGATTAACAGAAAACCACTACTTGATATCATTATCGGAATGGTATATGCAATAATTTAAATCCTGTACCTAAGCCCCGTTCTAATAGATGCCTTATTCATAGGAGGGTCTCCGGACGCGGCGCGTCGGCGGCTCCCTGTCCCTATCCGAGGACGAGATCGATTCCGAGGCTGAGGTGTACGACCCCCTGAACAAGCGCGGCGGGGGCAGATGAGACGCGACCCTGCACGATCTGTGCAAGGCGCTCTACGAATACGTGCAAGCGGGACGCCTGCCATAGCTGAGCGACCCCGCTGGGAATACGGTACATTATTGTATGCTGCTACAAGGAACTTACGGCACGTGGACAAAATGGAAACTAACGCAGCCGTCACTCCAGGGTTGCGTATGCTCGATTTCCAAATTCCCCAAAATTTGAAGGGGAAATCCCAAAGTTTGGGGAGAAATTAATCCCAACCGTTAACATATTTGCTTTGCAATTAATGTAAGTAAGTTTTTGTGGTGATAAAGTTTATTTAAATCCCCAAAACTAAGGATATTTTGTTGTTGGGTAACCCTGATTCGCACGCACACCCTACTGACAATGTCATTAATGCCAATTGATCCTTGTAGTACTAGACTAGTTACTAGATCTAAACGGAAAGCGTCATATCAAATCTTTAATGAAATGTCTAATTGCGATCGTAGCGCCATCGCTACGTTCAACAGATAAGTTGGTCGTACTGTAAATCTGAAGTGGTTCGCAACGCTCGAGATATACAGGGTTATTGGTATTTAGCCTGCATCCGTTTAAAGGCATGCATACATTGAGTATGTCAACGTTTGTTCTACAGTTCTTAAAAAAATCGTATTTTTCCCCATACAAAATAAAAAGCGTATTTCCTGGTCTAAAAACTCGAACTCTTCGTTACAAGAGCGAGCATACTCGTTAACGCTTGATAAATTAATTGCCGACGCGAATAGAGCTACACAGTGTTAGAACAACAAAAACTAAAAACATTAATATATCCATTCAGATAAATATTAAGATTTAACAAAAGTTGTAGTTAGTTAATTTAACATGAGATGTTAGTTCAAAAATATACAGAACATGCCCTTAAATTGATGCAGGCTGTTTACCAGTAACCCTGTATATTATGGAAATGAAATTGAGGTTTACGAGTATATTTGAGGCCGTTTGTATACAAGGTGGATCTGGAAGCTTGTTATTTTGTTGTTGAATTAAGATTTCTTGTAAATATTTACCAGTTTATTGTTTTTTTTTCTTGAGTTGGTCTTTATCTTCACACACATACATATATACATCCTGACATCCTGACTAGTGAGCCTGTTTTGATATTGAAGGAGAGTACTCGGTAGTCGATGTAATAAAAAATAGCTAGTGAAAACAAAAAAACATTATCAAATTCAGTTCAGCCGTTTTCGAGAATTCGGGAACGCACATAAAAAAATATGATTGTGGGATCGAGAACCTCCTCCTTTTTTCGGGTAAAAATGAACAATGTTTTAGTAAACTCGAAGAAACCACGAAATGTAATTAAATTTGTACTACAAAGTTAACGGAAGAAATGTCACGAAACTGTGGAACGGTCATTTAGCACGCTACCGGCATTAAATCGTCTCGGTTGACAACGCACAATCGTTCATACATAATTCATTTACAAGAACAATTATCGGTAATCATCTATAAATAATCATTATCATTCAAATATTAGTCTCTCGGCCGAATTGAATTCCCACACCGTTGGCGACACGCAACAGAAGACGAATTTAAATAAAAATAAAAATCCAAAATGAAACGAATGACTTCAAAAATTGTACATTTATAAAAAAAACATTATTAAAAATATTTTCTTTGAAAACTTTAAAAACTATAAAGAGGTAATCATCATAGAAAACCGATAATGTACCGCGCCATAGTAAGTGCTAAATGACAAAAACTTTCTGTTGCCAAATAGATAGTAATATGTCATAATTAATTATTGCCATTAATTGTCATTCTCAGTTCCTACGGCTCGGCGTCAGTTGAATCAATTAACCGCTGGCGCCGTATTCCATCCAAATACTCTAGGATAGATGGCAGCCACGAAATTTTTGAGTAAAGATTTTTTTACGTGACAATTACTGAAACAATAGTGCAACTGAAGGGGGGAAATAACCCTCGATAATTTCTCCTTGACGCGAGATTTTGTACGGCACTTGACACTAATGGATTAGACGAGGTGTAATTGCACTCAGTTCGCGCCGAGACCGCGACGGGAGATCGAGACACGTGTCGCGAGATCATCCTACGCGGTCTCGGCGCGAACTGGCGCCCATACGATTCTATTGAGTCAAAGTGCCTCCAGGATCACGGTCTCCTGTCGCGAGTCTCAGCGTGACGTAACTTGTAACAAAATTGTCCTTCAACATTTTGAATACGAGAATACGGGAGGTAAGATCCGTTTTCAACAACAATAATATAGTAATAGTGACTATTGGCAGTTGGCTACAAACATCCAAACTTTAACAACTTGTTTAATCCCTCTTGTGGTCGCTGGAGGCCTAAAGGGGCAAGAGACCCAGAAAAAAATATTGCAGCGGTGTGTATTGGCTTTAGAGTCCGTTGTGTACTACCTACTGGGCTCGGGTCTCAAGTTAACCCTTAACTGGCTTATAGTAAAATTCTCGTTAAGAATGATCGCTAATATAGCTAACAATAATAATTTATTTAATATTGTTGTGGTTTTTCACTATCTATGTAAAAAAAATATTCTCAAAGTGGCTGCAGATAAAATAAGTTTGGACCCCTAATTTACAATATTAACAATATTTATTTAATGGTAAATGTTATTTCATTGGTTTAAATAATAATTTACGCACGCAACAGACTCGTATTCATGTATTCATCCTGACAGATCGTCTAGATTGCCATAGCCTGTAAATCTAGCATATTTTAGCAAATCGTTTTGTATTTTAACTGCTCTTTAATGCCATTGCAATTAATGAATGAAATTAATTGGTCAATTTTAGTAATATAGCTATGAATTATTTATTTGTGGAATTGTCTTCTGTGTGAATGTAGATTGTATAATGTAGTAACATTGAAAATCAGGGGTGTGCTAGGCTAAGCAGGTATGCCAGAAAAATATCCAGATACAATAACTTTTGTGGTAAAATAAATAAGGCATATTGTCGTCAAAAAGCTTGATAATGAGTTTATACAAATCGTCTCATATATGAGACCCGCCTGAAGCCTTCCTACCAAAGAGTTTACATATACTACGTACAGAGTTAGATTTTCCGCACGGTTCCTTTGTGACATTCGTAAGCAGATGACGTGCATACTTTCTATGGCAACAGAGTGATGTGCCGCGACAAAAGTAGTATGACACTTCCACAAGAGCGACAAGGCAAAGAAGATGCTACCCGTGCTTTCGGTGTAAAACGTTTGTGCCAACTCTTTACGTAGTATATGTAAACTCTTTGCTTCCTACACAATACCAATGGCTTATTACAATGCGATGGGATATTTTTAAAACAAAACTTGCGTTACGTTCCTCCTAGCATGGTTCGCCGTTGGCGAATATGTCTAGGAAGACAACATAATATTGTGCTAATAGAATATTTTACGCTAAAACAATTGATTTCTAGTGCAAAAATTAACGTGAGGTTTTATTAAAGAAGGCTAATTGTTATAGGTAATGTGGTTCGATTGAAGTAGGGTTGCCATCTGTAAAGTTTGGGAACCAGGACAAGATTTGTGAAAACATAAATGATTTTCCAGATTATAGAGCCCAAAACCCGGACATGTCAACATTTTTTTACACATAGTTATGTGTAAAAAAAATGTTATTATCTCTCCTTACATTGAGATGAAGATGAAATCCGGCCCGGACGCTGCCCGGACGCCGTCCAAACTAGGACAAATCCGGGGAAACCCGGACGGATGGCAACCTTAAATTGAAGGGATGTCGAAAAATCCAAGATGCACGTCGATCACTATCTTAATTAGACTTCTGTAATGGGACCTTCACTGAAACGTGTTATATTTAATATTGTATGTTGATTGAATGAAAACGCTGTGTAGAGAAAGTTTTCTAATAGTTTTTTTTGCGTATAATTGTATGTTGTTGATTGAAGCACACTAAACAATTTACACTTAAAGTAAAACCATATTATTTTAGGTAGGTAATTAAATGATTCTTTGCCGTATTTCTTGTTGATTGGTCAACTGCAAAATACTTATCGTTTGTAAATATGTGTATAGTGCTTCCATTTATAGATGTGTTCCATTTGAAGTATGTATTTAAAATAGTATAGACAAATCAAAACCTTGTGGTTTTGATTTTATTTGCTAATTAAAACCTTATTGCTCCTGGCTAATATCAACTTGTTACTGGCCAACTGATTGATTACTGATAACCACAATATATTTTAAATAATAAAAAAAAATGGGCAGTCATAGGAACTGCCGATAGAAGTGAAAACTTATAACTCAGATTTGATAGCTCACTTTGGAAACTACGCGGGTGAAACCGGAGGGCGTCGCCATGACCATGGCCATCTAGAAATGCTGACCTAATTGGCCTTGGTCCCGAGCACACCCGAAGATTTGTTTCATTCCCGAACGTGATGCTTGAGGTCAATTCACAGCCCATGAAAAATCTGTCTGTGGTGCGCCAACAGAAGTAGAAGTTTTCACTTCGAAAAGTGCAGTGCTTCTGCAGAGTAACGTTTAGCACTCTGCAACGGGATCTCATTCTGGAATTGCCATATAACTGATGAAGAAACCTCGCTTAACCAATATTTTATTAGTGTATTTGTTTGTTGTATATGTTTGGTTTTATCCGTAAAACATGTGCAATATGGGTTTTGTATTGTGAATACTCTAAGCTCCAATATTTGTTTGAATTTTGTGATATTATCCGTAGCTGTATTTAGATATTACCGATAGTATAATAAATAGGTAGTGCAATACCTAATAATATGTATCTTAAGCTCCTTGTAATAAAAGACATCATTTGAGTTGTAAATTTGACGTGATGCAATTGTACCAAAAGCGCCATATTCTAGTTCCTAGGATAATTAACACTGTTAGCTATTTAGCTATTTTATAATAGCAACTTAGTGTTCGACAAATTTACCTTGACTGCGGTGATATTTTGTACTAAAAATTGTATAAAATAAGGTTAGATAATATGGCGCCACTGCGGTCATGTAAAATTGTCGCGGTAGTCTTAAAACGACTGATATTTAGCTTTAAGTTTGCCACACGGCACAAACTCGTATTAAATGAAACCAAATTGTAGCTCAAAAAATTGTAAAAATTTATTTAATAAATGCTTAAATTAATCTGTTTTTTTTTGTCCGAAAGGTATATTCGAAAACGAGATTTGATATCTACATCTATTTAAATGTAATAAGTTCAGTAATTCACAATCCAATCGGTTTGATCTCGATACGGGATCAAATCCGTCGGGCAGTGCCGGTTATAGCAGCACCAGCACCCTGGGTGAGATTTATTTCTTCTGTTACTTGACTTATCAATGAATGAGGCCTGGTTACAGGGTAGACACAAAGGGGCGCCTGAACTTGCGCCGCGGCGCCCCTTTACATCAGGCGCCCTGGGCGGTCGCCCTACCGCGCCCTACCCTAACACCGGCACTGTCCTCGGGCCTTGTCTTATCCTTTTAGAACGACAAAGACAAGGATTTGTCATTCCGAATTTGAGTTGTTCGAATTGCGTTCAGAATCAGTAGGACCAAGGAGCCGTAAGATAGTAGTGGGGATTTGCATGGTGGAGCTTTTACAGCGAAAGGGATTTGATATTTTTGCAGATATTGTAGTGACGAATTTATGTCTGTCCTGAGCCAGAGAGTTGATTCATGATCCCAGTATGGTTGTAGTAGAACGCAATAAGAACTAAAATTGTAATTTTTCATAGATTTAACTTGACAAAAACTTCATTATAGTGTTCAATGAGTATATATAACATTTAAAAAGATTTCTCTTAAAAAAATCGAATCAAATAAGTACTCACTCACCACCGTATAACAAGATTACGTACAAATAGTCATGTCCTGATAAGGTTTAAAATTAATAGCCTTGATCAACCGTTCCTTGGTGTCTCTGACCCGTTTCAAATAGCTATGGACATTCAGAACTTCAGCATTATCCCCATAGTCATTCTTTATCGTCTCGACACCTTCAATGCACATCGTCCTATAGTTATGCCCAGTTTCTAGCCCATAGCTGGTAGTCTCTGTTGTCCCATCCCACTGTTCGTGTGTACGAATCTTTATGCTCCTAACTTGATTCTCGAAATGTTTCTTCATGTAATATCTCACGTCTGGACAGTCGCATAGATTGATCAAGACTTGCATGCAACGTATCTGGAGTAAGGGTTTGGTGTGGCTGTGGGATAGAATCACCAAACGCTTTGTCAAATCTTGGCAGCATTCTTTCGCGCGCCATTTGGAGCGAGTAGTTATGGTAGTGTACGCCATCAGACCTACCGCGCTGATTATGACTTCAGCATGACGGTTCAACAAAAACGGACGTAGGACAAAAGTCAGGTCGTTGTTATCAGCTAGGTTCATCCCAACTTCGTGCTTACAAAGTTGGGTCATCACGTTCATCGATTCTGAAACTATCCGTGGGTCACGGAACTCTGTAAACAACCCAAGCATAACTTGGAAGCCGTTTGCTCGCAAGCCCTTTTCTGGGTCCCACTCTAGAAGGTTCGCTAGTGTTTTTAAATGGAGGACTATTATGCCAATGTGTTCATCTTTTATCATTTTCAACAAGTTTTCAATGATGGTTTCGTTGCCTAGTATCATTTCGCAAGCGCAACGGTCGCGGGAGAGGGTGCGTAGAGTGATGGCTGCTGCGTATCTGATTTCTTTCCTGTCGCGCATGATGAGCCACATGAGGTTCTCGATGATGACCGGACGGGTCATAATTCGCTTCCTTCCTTGGTGGTATCCGGCGAGGTGGGTCAGGGTCAAACAGACCTTCTCTCTGATCACGGGGTCTCGGTGTTTCATCAGGTCTATGAGGCGGTAGACGACATGCAAGTTGATGAGGAACATGGCGTTTTCTGCTATTTGTACCTTGGAACAAACGAAGTAACGACAAGGTAAATAGACAGGACACTTTATTGTAACTCAAAATCTGAGAGATATACAAATCCAGAGCTTTTCAAGGTGAATAGGCCTAGATCTGCGTGCATAATTATCGACCACACCGTCGCTTATCAGGCGAGTTGGTGGTTAAATGCAGACTTATTCAATAAAGAAAGTAAAATCCTACCAACCTGGTCCATGATGCTATGGAGAGCCTGAAGCTGCACCTGCTGGTCTGTGGAGTGCAGCTCCCGGTTCAGGAGTCGCAACCCCACGCGGCCGAAGCCCCGGCGCGCGCGGGTGATGTCCACCGCTGGGCAGTACAGCGACGGCTGCATCGACTCTAACCGCCGTGCCGGGGGCTGCTCTACAGGACGGATCGAATTATACAACCTGACCAAGAATTGTAATTGGAATGTCTACGTATCATGCGTGAGTGAGTTTTGGTCGAGGTTATAGTGGCCGCCAAACAATTTGACCCAAAAGTGATGTGGAAGGTGAATGTTCGCGCTTGTGCACTTCCACCAAAGAGACCTTGAAAACGTTTGCGCAGCCATGCGCAGCTAACTTCATTGGGTCAACATGTTTGCCGGCAACTATACAATCTCGTTGTCTTCAAATTGAGAGCGAATCGGCTTCTTCTGGACAACCACGGTTTATCGTGGACTGATTTTTTTAACTTTCGTAGATTTAGGTACACTTGACCGCCATATTGATACCTATTGCGTACGATGGAGCATTGTTTAAATAAAATAAACTATATCGTAGTTTAGCATCAAGAGAGACAGCGCAGCGGTCAAGTGTAAAGCCATAATAGATAAAAAGAATCCATAGCATAAGTACTCCACAGCCGGGACTCGGGGGCTTCCCTCGCAAGAAGATAGTGAAGACGCTGAAACGCTGGTCTAGTGCGGATTGGCGAATGACGCCTGACTTCGAAAGATTCTAGAAGCATACAAGTTATGTCATGATGTTTCACTTCAACGTTAAAGCCTGTAATGATCATATAGGGCCAGATAGGCAAGAAGCTACCACCATAAAGCATACGAACTTTGAATCTGGCCCATGCGCGTTCCGAAGGGGGGGGGGGGGTCACAGGGGACATGACCCCACCCCAAAATCGTATAAGTTACATTAAAAATCTAAAATAAAAAAATTCTATCAATAAATAGACTATTTTTTAACGCGGGAAAACAACTGGAACGAGAACTACGCGGGTAAAATCGTGGGGTGCTACTAGTAAAGTAATTTTTTTACTCGAATTATTATATTTCTACTGGAGACCCCCAAATCTTAGACTTTGTACTGGTGACCCCCTCCAAAATTCGAGCCTGGGACCGCGCCTGCTCTGCACGCCGTATTGAAGCCTTAGTACAGTTACGTACCTATCGCAGTGGAAACTATAGGCAGTAAGGCAGTTAGCAGTTGAATTTCTCGTAGCTCGAAAATGCAGCATCGTTTCATGGTGGACTTTACAAAGATTCAAACAAGAAGGCTTCACTCCACTTGAAATAAGTCTTAAGCTGTGGAATGCGTTGCCTGAGGTTTCCTGATAGCTACAATTTTGGTGAAATTAACTCTAGAATTAATCGTTTCTTCTAGATAGGTCCCTACACTCCATCGTATACCGCATCGTCGCGAAACAAGGCTAGACGATGGCACACCCCGAAACTCCACTAAAACTCCACACAAACGCCGCTGTGGAGTTACCTACTCTTCACACAACTACGCAGATGTCGTTCGTACACACGCGTGAATGTGTGCGTTAGAGCTAGGGCTACTGAATTGTTTTATTGAATAATTGTACCCCTTGAGTAAACTTGAGTTCACCTGGTGACGTAAAATAGTCTATAAACTTGCTTGCTATAATGTTGAGTTACATAAATAGAATGAAGCCAAATTATACTATTCTAATTAAGTAAAAGGGTGTATGAATTGCCGAGTAAAATCAAACGAAACCGATGATAGATAGGTACCTATTTCTGTTAGTAGGTACACATTCGCATATTATTTTACACTTAAGTAGCCAAGAAGGAAACTTTATTCTGTCACCATAATTATTCCTCCAGGCATTATCAATCCGTGCCCAAAACTGGCTGTGTAAGTTACGAACTTTGAGTTAAAAATTACTTCGTTATTATAAAGCAAAGCTATTTAAAAGTTTCAAATCTACGTTATTTTATCATTAGGAAATTAAATAAAGCTTTTAATCTTGTCCCGTTTAGTTAACCATTATGATATTTCGTTAGGAATTAGATGTTCGATACCGGCCCTTCGTTGAGTGCTCCAGCGTACTCGAAACGGCCTGAGGGGTGAGGAAGCTTGAAATTGGCGGGGGGTTGGGAGTGTCCGTTCTATCTATATTATCTATTCTATGATGACGGTCAAATGTAAACGTATAAGCCGTCAACCCGCGCTTTGAACAGTGTGGTGTATTTTTACCTTGACTCTCCTTATTAGCGGCTCCAACCCCAGCCGTAGGGGGTAGTGGCTAGGGAGAGAAGGCCCAACAGCAGGCTGCTTATGTTGCTATGAACCTTTGTACCTGTGTGTGGATCTAGCCGTTTCTTCTGCATCGCGCGGTCGACTGCTTTGTTGATGATCCTTGGATTCATAGCGCATACGAGCTGTAGGTACGAGTTCTTGTGAGGACAAAACATTATTCACGGAGGAGTGTAATTTAATTGATTTTAGAAGTAGATTCTAAAGATTTAGTTTGTAGAATCCGAAATGTTTTGATGATTTGACAGTTATGACAGATAGGTACGCAAATATCATTTTGCGAATGTGTCAGTTAATAATTTGGCAAAAGTCAGTTTGACGAAGTTCCGTTTATTGAAATAGGTACCAACCTCTATGGACTGAACCTATTGAAATACTAGCAAAGCGGTCTCACTTTGTCAGAATGGCGCGTTTTCAAGATGCAAAAAGACCTGTCAAAGATAGTTCCCCATTTCACCATAGGTGGCGCCAATGTTTTATTTTGTTGATTTTGTTAGAGATATTTCACAAAAAATTAAAAAGTGGTGCCACACTTCCATTCAACAAAAAAAAAAAAACAGTGGTCAACTCATCGAACTCTTAAAAACGCAGAAGCGGCAAACGCGCTTCTACTATGGCGATGCAAAATCAGGTGACGTCTCCTGATTTAGTCTGAGTCGCAACAAGGAGTTGTGTACGTTCGCTGACAATTCAATTTTCAAACAAACTTTCGCCACGTTATGTTGTCTTTAGATTATGGCATACCTCATCTTCGTTTCTTTAATTATATCGATGGGTCAACTAGTCAATTTTAAGCTGGAAAACTTCTCATTGAAATTTTGATTTGAGAGCCGCTCGATCGTTGAGGGAAGAGAGCGAGTCGCCACACCAAAGGGAATGTAAATTACTACGCACCACACGAAGTCGCGCCGCCGACAGGAGCTTTTTAGCGAGCAAATGTGCTCGAAGGACATACGCAATATCCTTTGCTGATTTCGCCTGATTATTTATTTATCTACCTCAGACAAATTACTAGGGTACTACCTATCCTACATTACCTCAACCTATTACAACCGCATGCCATTATGATTGACGGTTAAAATTGCAAATATTATTCATATATGTATTAACTTTCTTTGTTAAATCTATGTTTTTACAATACTTGTATAGCCACATAAAAAATTATAAAAATCTAGACTTAGATCACCGCCGGCGGCGGGGCAGGGGCCAAGCTACCGGTGGTTAGGGCTGCAGAGTGAGGAACCCACAGAAATCTAAATAAGTATTAGTTATTTAGATTTCTGTGGGGGAACCTGACGATGCGTGATGTGTTGAGGATAGATTTAGTAAATAAATAAATAAATATTGGTGGACAATTCACACACAACACCATCTGACCCCAAACTAAGCAAAGCTTGTACTATGGCGGCCAGATAGCTGATAAAATACTTAAATAGTTTTAAATGCATACTTATTATAAATAAATAGAAATAAATTATAAATAAATAAATATGTAAACTCTTTGGTTGAGGACGACCGCTTTCTGGATCTGACTCTTGATCCAACTGTCTAACGTCTAACGCAAGAAGCAAACAAAGAGAATGTAAGATACCTACTATGAAGCAAAGATAGAGCGCAAGTCTCTTAAGATCTCCGTCGAGGCTTTTGGAAGCAAAGATAGAGCGCAGATGTCTCTTTTGGAAGATCTCCTCTTAAGATCGAGGCTTTTGTCGGTCGCAAAGATAGAGCGCAAGTCTCTTTAGATCTCGGTCGAGGTTTTTGGAAGCAAAGATAGAGCGCAAGTCTCTTAAGATCTCGGTCGAGGCTTTTGGAAGCAAAGATAGAGCGCAAGTCTCTTAAGATGTCGGTCGACACTTTTGGAAGCAAAGATAGAGCGCAAGTCTCTCGAAAGATCTCTCTTTAGATGTCGAGGTTTTTGAAGCAAACAAAGATCTCGGTCGAGGTTTTGGAAACAAAGCGCGCAAGTCTCTCCGTCGAAGAAGTCGGTGGAGACTTTTGGATTGAAAGATAGAGCGCAAGTCTCTTAAGATGTCGGTAAGACTTTTCGATATGATTACTATTCGCTATAGCAAATATGATTATCACCAGCCTCAGCGGTGTCACCCTCGCAGTTCCCATACTCGTTACTTTCCCAGATAAAAAAGCCTAAGTGCTAGCTATTGTGTCTGGTTATTTCTAACTTTACAACGTGTGGCGGAAAGGTCCAACAATATTTATTGTAGTTAATCTATACTATATAAGTCTCGAATCACATATTATGTGAATATTAGACACGAAAGCACAACATTTTTTTTTTCAAACAAAGTTAAACATTTCAGTGTTTATTATTTTATTTGACAACCCTAACCGCCGGCGCCGGCGGTCATTTTTACATAAGAAAGTGCTGAAGGGAAAGAGACCTTCGGAGATGAAGTCCACATCAGTGTTGGAATGACCTGTTCAAATATTGTTGAACCTTTCTGCAACACGTTGTATAAGTATTATATCAGCTATCTAGCCGCCATAGTACCTAAGATTTGCTTAGTTTGGGGTCAGATAGTGTTGTGTGTGAATTGCCCACCAATATTTCTTTATTTATTCCAGATCATAATCTAACTGTGTTTCAAATTTTTACCCGATCCCTTGTAGACTTTCCGACGTGATTGAGCAACAAACATCCTAACTTCCGCGCTTACAGTATTAGAAGGAAGTAGGATCACAGCGATAGGAAACTCTTGGCCTAGATTACCTACATGAGTGTCTACATCTTGAGTTCATATTATTTGGTAAACTTTGATTTTCTAGGAGCGCTTTCAGCTATTTGGATCCTGCACTACTAAATATGAAATATTTACATTGTATGCTTCATGCACCGTGTTCACATATACCCATGAACATGGTACTTGAAACTGCATCGAAGTATCAAGAACTCGCTTCACCATTAAACTCGGCAAATAATATAGCGCATATGAATTGAAATAAAACGAATCGTTTTAAATACCTACGTATTTATTAAGCTAGATTGTAACATATTTAATCTACTTAGGTACATTTTTACTTATTTTATAATTGCACATATCGTATGATAAACATAACCATAAGGGTAAAAGATTAAAAAAAATCAAGGGTTGAATTTATTCGTTCCCAAAGACAATAACCCACTTGACTGATCGTACGACTTCCCCTCCTTCGCCGTTTAGTAGCACAATTGCTCAGTTCAGCACAATGGGAACCCATTGATATCTTTCTTTGCATCCTGCTCTGTCTTTTGAAGTTCGTTTTTATATATATATTGGTGAAGTTCGTATAACTCTATCTCGTTTTATTTTGTCGATCATTCGTGGAAAGTAGTGCACGTCACACGGATGTTCGCTAATCACAAGCGCGGTATTGTACCTCGTCCCGCGCTGCCGCTGGTGAGTTGTGATAGTAGGCGAAATTCGTGCCATCGCCGATCAACAGGGTATCTAATCTGTGCTCGTACTTATCTCTATTTACACATAGGTAGCAGCACCCGGCGATTTTACTCATATATATACATATTCCGCAATCTTCCTGTAGTAAAAAGTATATGTGCTACTCCAGACTATATCTTACTGTGTCCCAAATATCAGCTCGATCCGTTCTGACTCAGATCACTTGTTTTTGTGATCTGAGCGTTGCGACGTGATCGAGCAACAAACACACAAAACATTATCATATCTATACATACAAATAAAATGCAAGTGTCTGTATGTAACTCCAAGTTAATAGCTTTTTACAAAATGTATAGGAAAATACATCGAATTATTTCTTTAAAAAATATTGTTGAAATTTTTGTCTGTCTGTTTGTTCCGCATTAGCTCTAAAACAGCTGGACCAATTTCACTGACAGATGTTATAAGGAGTGACTCAGGCTACTTTTATTTTAGAAAAATAGAGTTCTGTGAAAACAAAATTGAAACAATGTTCTGTAAAAATGTGGCGATACGAAGTACGCCGAGTCAGCTCGTTTATAATATTAGAGTAGGTTTCTAGAAAAGTTTTGTGGTAAGTTGTTTAAAAAATATGGCTTATCTCCAAAAAAATATCGTTTTATCAAAGGCCTCAGCGTCACTTTGCCACATTTGATAACTTTATCACGCGCAAGCGCATCGTTGACTTCACATTCACAAGGTTCCGCTGAAGCATTCTATCGGCGAGGGTACGGAGTCCGGAAGCCCTTCCGCCTGCACTTGGTGTCCACGATCAGCTGAGCCTGCCGCTTCAGGTAACAGCGCGATGGTATATCTTCCTCCTCGTCTGATGCTGTAAACGAGACAAAAACTTTGATAACAGAAAATAATTAGCTGCTAACTACGGGCAGCAACGCACAGTTGCACAAATTTATTAGTCCGTTAATAGTCGTCGTTATCGCATTCTGTTTTCTTTCCTTTGACGTCTGTCTGGTAAGGCTAGGTATTTCATTAGCAGAATGAAAATGATTTTTTTTGGATATCACGTACCCAATGCTTACGGAGAGTGAGAGGAAGGGTGTTAAAATGTTAAGGTGCATTACGAGGGTGGGCGGTTTAAAATCTTTAAAATTGAGTTTTCTAGATGCAAATAGACTTGTCAAAAATAGTTCTAAATTTTGTGCCAAGTGCGGCACCACTGTTTGTTTTTGTGAAATTTTTCTAACAAAATAAAACATTGGCGCCATCTATGGTGAAATTGGGAACTGTCTTTGACAGGTCTTTTTGCATCTGGAAAACGCCCCATTGCGTTACGTAATACAAACTAGAAATTTAAGATAGAAATTTAAAGAAGTCGTAAATAATAATTTAATAAATTATGTAGTGGTAGGACTCCTAGCAGACTCCGCCTGGGGAAGTAACACACCTTTGCCAGTTATTCTACCGCCAAACAGTAAAGTGAAAACATTACTGTGTTCCGGTTTGAAGGGCAATGTTTGTAGAGAAATTACAGGGCTTAGAGATATAACATCTTAGATCTCTGGGTGATGAGCGCAGTGCAGTGCTAGGTAATGATTTGGACTCTTCATGTTTCAATAGCTGCGTATCACTGTGCTGTTATGTGGCAGGCATGTTGTTTACCATCAGGCACATGTCATGCACGTCTCGTCACTTCTTATTTAAAAAAAAAATAGAGTTGCATAGAAGATACTGACGCGGCGCCTTGACGGGTTCCTTCTGAAGTAGTTCCTTGTAGGTGGGGACCGCCTTCTCTGATTCCTTGGGCGTACTGTGGCTGTGCATGCTGATGCCGGCCACAGAGGGAGCGGCGCTGGTTGGCTGCAAGACACAACAAGACGAATGAAGCCGGCTGCTAAAGACTGAACTGACTAGGTACTAGGACTACAAGACAAACTCGGACACACAATACAATACAATACAATACAAAACACTTTATTACACCACAAAACAATATAGAAAAACAGTGATTAACTTAAAATTAAACATTTTGGGTACAAAAGGCGATCTTATCGCTAATATCGATCTCTTCCAGATAACCTTTTGATAACTAGGACAATATAGTACGGGCAGTGGTGTGGTATCCTTGATGCATGTACACAATTAGTTACACAAGACTGGGGAGGGGATAACTCAGCACTTTTGAAGTGAAAACTTCATTTGGCGCACTTCACACAGATTTTTCGTGGGCTGTGAATTGAGATCAAGCGTCACGCTCGTGAATGAAAGAAATCTCCGGGTAAACTGGGTACCATGGCCACGGCGTCTTAACATAGGTACTTCATTATCATCATAAGCAGCCCTCTAAATGTTCCCACTGCTGGGACTCGGGGCCTTCTCTCGCGAGGAGTTAAGGCCATAACGTAACGGAGCGCTGCTAGTTTATGGTATTAGCTGAATGCGAAAGTTTGAATGTTGGCTGCTCAATCACGTCGAAATGTCAGGCTGAACGGATCAGGTTGAAATTTGGAACTGAGATAGACTATAATTTGGAATAACATATAGGCTACTTTTGACCCCAGAAAATAACGAGAATGGGAACTGCGCGTGTAAAACCGTGTTCAAGGAAAGAAATTAGTCTCACGTTAGATTATACGTTCGTCTCAAACTTAAGCTAACGTAACTTAATAGATATCTTAGGCAGTATAATTATTATTAATTATTGTCCACGATCAAACTGTAATTAACATATTCCTATGTTTTTAAGCGAGCTACTGTACTCAACAAGAACAAAATTAAAAATTTTGACTAACCCCCCGACTATCTGGGATTTGTTATGTGTACAATATTCTACTAGTCAAGCCCTTTCATTTGATACCCATATTAAGGGAGTTGTGAAAAAATAAATGTATTTCGCCATTTTGTGGTAGCGGCCATCTTGGATTTGAAATTTGTCATTGTGCAAAGTATTCTACTAGTCAAGCCCTTTCGTTTGATACCCATATTGAGGTAGTAGTGAAAAATATAATATAATCCGCCATTTTGTGGCGGCGGCCATCTTGAATTTGATTTTTTTTATAGTGTATAGTATTCTACTAGTCAAGCCCTTTCGTTTGATACCCATAGGTATTGAGGTAGGTTTTGAAGAAATATTTTGTCCGCCATTTTGTGGCGGCGGCCATTTTGAATCGACATTAACCAAACATAGCTAAGAACATCCGCACGGATATTAACCTTCAAATAAAAAAAACCGCATCGAAATCGGTTCATCCGTTTGAGCTCTACGGTGCCACAGACAGACACACACACAGACAGACAGACAGACAGACAGACAGACAGACAGACCGACAGACAGACAGACAGACAGACATCGACGTCAAACTTATAACACCCCTTTTTTTGGTCGGGGGTTAAAAAACAATATTTAAACTTACATTGTCTTGTACTGCTAGGATATATTTACACTGGTATTTGTAAAAAATTTGGTAAAATCTTCGTATTTAATCAAGATATTTTGTAATTTAATTGAAATTGAAGTCTCACATTAGAGGGTACAAGGATGATGGTGCTGTCCTTCTGCTTCTCCTTGACCTCCTCGGCTCGGACTCGCGCGCGCTCGTACCGCGCGGTCAGCACCACCGTGATCTCAGCCACGTCGCGGGCCTCCGCCGTCCACTCCGGCATCGCTGGCTCCGGCACTATCTGGTGATATACTTGTCATATTCGTATTTATCTATTGAACTAACTGTGCCTGCGGTTTCACGCACATTTTTTCACATTAGGTTTTTTTCACGGAACCCTAATTATTTTCCTGAAGTAAGTAGCCTAAGTTTTGCATTAGAACATCAGCTATGATATAGTAAAAAAAAGGTTGACAACCGTCAGGTCGTCAGGGGTCGGCAACGCGCGACCGGCGGCCCTCAAGCGGCGCTTGACCTACCTCCTTGAGTCTATGTATACAGCTACCTATACAACTAAATAATGGTTATTTGTTATACAAGAGTGCAAAGTTGATTTTTAACCGCGTGCTCAATTTTGATGACCGAGCAAGCGAAGGATTCAAAATTAGAATCCTGAGCGTAGCAAGGGAATCAAAAGAGCACAAGGTGAAAAATTTTTGCACTCGAGTGCAACACGTAACTTTTCATTCCACCTCAGCGAGGAAATGACTAAATGCAATTTTTTAATGTTTTCGCGCTAAGCAAATTAAAAAAAAGTAAATAGGTACACCAAGGAGGTACCGAGTCTGAGTTTTTAACATATTTAAAAAAAAATATGATGCATTCGGCACCAAGGAGGTAGAAATAAATAGGTTGAATTATGTTTTGAACTCAAAACCTCAGTAAACACGATGTTCTAAATTCAAATTTACTTTAACCTCTAGAGGGTAAAAACAACTTTTGCGCCCTGATATCGAGGATCAAAAGTACTCTTTCCGAGCTGGTGGGATGAAAAATTTATTAATTCAAAGTCAAAGTACTTTATTCATAAATGTATAAATTTACACGTCAATTAATAAAAACCAAAAACAAAAGAAACTACTTCACTTCTTATGTTATCACGAACACACTTTTTTCCAGGTGTTAGTGCATACCTAAATGTGATTCTATTGTAGACTCTCCAGCCGGTCACAGACTCAGTGATTGAGTCGATAATAAAGGCTTGACAACTTAGTCATAGCTTCTTATGAAGTTGTGTCTAAATTTAATTTTATAGTGAAGTTGGTTTGTGTATTGTCGGAGAAAATAAATAATTATTGACGCTCAGATCGATTAAAGAAGTCCATCACTTACATCCATTAGCTTACACAAATCGTATAGCAGCCGTTTAATCTCCAGCAGGAAATTATCAAGATCTTCTGTTTTTTTCTTCAGTTCTTCATGTATTTCATCTTCTTTCTGTATTTCCACCTTTAGCTCTTGAATCTGTTCCTGGCCTCTGAAAAATCATTCAAAATACACTTAATTTTAAACTAACAATAAATATCATCATCATCATTTTTTTATAATAAAGAGTGACGAGACGATCATGACATGTGCCTGATGGTAAGCAACCAAGCATCATCAGCCAAACCCAGTCAACTTCTGGATATAGACTTCTCCCAAGATATGCCACTTAGTCCTATCCTTGGGCTCAAGCCACAGCCTGCTTAAGCATAAAATAGCCCACTAAATGTTCCCACAGGTGGGACTCGGGGCCTTCTCTCACAAAGAAAGAGTCAAGGCCATAATCCACCACGCTGGCCCAGTGCGGGTTGGTGGATGACACATGACTTCCAAAGATACTAGGTACATGTTGGTTTCCTAACAATGTTTTCCTTCACCGTTTTAAGTTAGCGGCATTACGCACATGAATTCGAAAAGACAGTGGTGCATGTGGTGTTGAACCTGAGCTGGTTACTTGCCTATATCATTACTCCATCGAGTCCAGGGTGCTGTAAGCTACGTTTGCCTATTCGTAATCTTCACTTTATGACACGTCTAACCCAAAGTTTATTTATCAGTCCTACGACAAATTCTTCGGATGGTAGCAAACCCACTTGCCCATAACAGCACAGTACCACTCAGCTATCGAACATGAAGAGTCCAAATAACTTTCCCATAACCATCTACACTGCGCCCATCATTCGAAAATGAGATACAATACAATACAAAACACTTTATTATACCATAAAGATATTACAAACAAAATAAATATAATTTAAAACCTCAAAAAACCCGACTGCATAAAAAGTGAACCAACTACGTACTTACATATCTACTATAAAAACAACATGAAAAGAATAAAACAAGCACTTAGATTTCTGTTGGTCTAGAATTCTATAAAATGTCATTGAATTAATACTATAATTAAAATACAAGAACAAAATTAAAAATTTTGATTAACCCCCTACTAGTCAAGCCCCTTCATTTGATACCCATATTAAGGAAGTTGTGAAAAAAGAAATGTAATTTGCCATTTTGTGGTAGCGGCCATCTTGGATTTGAAATTTGTCATAGTGCAAAGTATTCTACTAGGCAAGCCTGTTCGTTTGATACCCATATTGCGGTAGTAGTGAAAAAAATTATATAATTCGCCATTTTGTGGTGGCGGCCATCTTGGATTTCAAATTTGTTATAGCGTATAGTACTCTGCTAGTCAAGCCCTTTCATTTGATACCCATATTGAGGTAGGTTGTGAAGAAATATTTTGTCCGCCATTTTGTGGAGGCGGCCATTTTGAATCGATATTAACCAGACATAGCTAAGAACACCCGCACGGATATTAACTTTCAAATAAAAAAAACCGCATCGAAATCGGCCCAACCGTTTGAGCTCTACGGTGCCACAAACAGACACACACACACACACACAGACAGACAGACGGACAGACGGACAGACGGACAGACGGACAGACGGACAGACGGACAGACGGACAGACGGACAGACAGACAGACATCGACGTCAAACTTATAACACCCCTTTTTTTGGTCGGGGGTTAAAAATATATTCTAGTAAAGGAACATGAACTGAACAGTCGGGATCCATTGTACAATAGCTGCTATAATAGCGGCTGTAGAATAAAATAATGGATCCTGACTGTTCAATTGTTATGTTCCTTTACTAGAATATTTTTCTTTTCTGAAATAGTATTAATTCAATAACATTTTTAACCGACTTCAAAAAAGGAGGTTTGTCAATTCGACCGTATATATGTTTTTATAGAATTCTAGACCACCTGGTAAACACATTAGCACTCCTTTGCGTCGTGCAGTCGGGTCATAACAATGATTAAACTTAACATCAAAACATTTTGGGCACAAAAAGCGATCAGATCGCTAATAGCTGTAATAGCGATCTCTTCGAGATAACTTTAAATATGTCTTTTCCCGGTAAACATTGGACCTTTCTCTGGAAATATTGTCCTTCAAATTGGAGCAAAGTAATGTTTGTACATTACTGCTTGGCTACCGCCGGACTACAAGAATCTAAGTAATATTTCTCTGTTAGTTCGCTACGAGTATTTATGATAGGTGGTTCAGATAAAGTCCGATCTTACTCGTCTTTATCCTTGACGGAAGCAAACTTGAAAGCCTCCAGCTCGTTCATGAGCGTAGTCTGCGTTTGCTCGAGGAGGAGCTTCTCTTCCTCTGTGGTCTGCTGCAGGTATGCGAGCCGAGCGGACGTCTCTCTCTGGCCCCGGAACCGGTCGAACACCTCCTCAGCTTCGTTTGCTCCTGGTCATTGAAATACAAGTAACTAGCTTTTGCTACTGTCTTTTTAGGCATCCTGAACAAATTGTACCATCAGACAGACGCCTTCTACCAAGAAGAAACTGAAAAGAGATATGTATTTTAAGGAAGCACGTTAAGTAAATAAGGAGTGATTTGTCCTGGGGCCTTTACTGCCCTGGTGTTTGCTACCCGGGCCCCAGCCTGCGTTGGCCCCCTACGGGCCTGGTTTGTGGGGTATGCAGCAATCATACGATAAGGGCAATGTTACCAGAGAAATTACAGGGCTTAGAGATATAACATCTTAGATCTCTGGGTGATGGGCGCAGTGTAGTGCTAGGTAATGATTTGGACTCTTCATGTTCCAATAGCTACGTGTCACTGTGCTATTATGTGGCAAGCATGTTGCTTACCATCAGGCACATGACCTGCTCGTATCGTCACTTCTTTATTAAAAAAAAAAGGTCTCTCGGGCCCCGGGCTTGTGATCGCTAAGGAGTCACCCGGGCCCTTTCGGCCCAGCTCGACCCTGGTTGCTTCAGATTTATGTGCTGGGTTATACATGTGACCGATAGCCAAATATGTAGGTTGCGTACATAGAAATGTTAATGACCAATTTCAGAAAACAAAAATCAGTTATTGCTTACCTTGTAGAGATTTACTACGATAACATGACCCGCCCCTCCAGAATTCAAAACGTTTGAAAGTATTTGTAAAAGAATATACAACGCACCACCACGCGTGTGTGCGTACTGCTACTGCAGATGAATAATTACAACTACATACAAACTCTTTCGTAAGGATGTGACTACACACATTAAAACAGTAATTTGGAGGGGCGGGCCATGTTATCGTAGTACATCTCTACTAATATTTTTCTCTTAGGGCGAGAATGTTTTTTTTTTAATAAGAAGTGACGAGACAAGCAGGACATGTGCCTGATGGTATGTAACATGCTTGCCACATAATAGCACAGTGACACGCAGCTATTGGAACATGAAGAGTCCAAATCATTACCTAGCACTACACTGCGCCCATCACCCAGAGATCTAAGATGTTATATCCTTAAGCCCTGTAATTTATCTGGTAACATTGTCCTTCAAACCTAAACACAGTAATGGTAAACACAGAAATCACTGGTGAATGCTGTTTCTATGATTCTCAACAATATTTGGTTAAATATGTGCACATATATATGTATATGTTGGTGCTATAATGATCGTTTGTTCAGCATCGTTCGTCTAGATGTTTTAACGCTAGCCATTACTGCCCTTTGATTCTCACTGCTCCATTTTCTCAAAAACTTGTGTTTGTTAGTATATATGACAGTAAGCAACACTTCTATACATACAAGAACAAAATTAAAAATTTTGATTAACCCCCGACTACGTTAGATTTGTTATCTGTACAACATTCTACTAGTCAAGCCCCTTCATTTGATACCCATATTAAGGAAGTTGTGAAAAAAGAAATGTAATTTGCCATTTTGTGGTAGCGGCCATCTTGGATTTGAAATTTGTCATAGTGCAAAGTATTCTACTAGTCAAGCCCTTTCGTTTGATACCCATATTGTGGTAGTAGTGAAAAAAATTATATAATTCGCCATTTTGTGGTGGCGGCCATCTTGGATTTCAAATTTGTTATAGCGTATAGTACTCTGCTAGTCAAACCCTTTCATTTGATACCCATATTGAGGTAGGTTGTGAAGAAATATTTTGTCCGCCATTTTGTGGAGGCGGCCATTTTGAATCGATATTAACCAGACATAGCTAAGAACACCCGCACGGATATTAACTTTCAAATAAAAAAAACCGCATCGAAATCGGCCCAACCGTTTGAGCTCTACGGTGCCACAGACAGACAGACACACAGACAGACAGACAGACAGACAGACAGACATCGAAGTCAAATTTATAAAACCCCTTTTTTTGGTCGGGGGTTAAAAACACAGTGTCATGGAACTAGAGTCCAAATCACTGCTTACGTTTACAACCAGTAATTAGTCTAGAAAAAAAATTGTACACTGGTTGTGCAACCAACAGCAAGCGGCTCTTCAATTACCAGTCAGCTTCATGAGTTTCTGGAATATGTCTTCCATTTGCTGAGCCGCCGAGATTTCTTCAGGCGCCGACTCTCCTTCCGTTGACCTCGTTGACTCCTGTCGCACCACCCTCGCTGCAACGGACAAGTGTACATCCTTATTTTCAGCTACTTCAAAATTACAGAAGAATATCAGTCGAATAAAGGTGTTGTAGAAGTACCTACTGTAGTATTTTTAATTACTGGGTGGTATTTACTATGGTTGAATGGTGCCTCGCCTATATTTCACAGCAGCTGCTTGCACCATGTTAATGCCGCGGAGATTTTATTTTTTTGAATGCATAAATCTGCACCGAAATATCGGGGCTTTGCTGCATCATATAACTACGGCACATGTAGCAATCACTTAAAACAATGTAAAGTAGTTGGTCAGATGTCAATCTGATGTCATAACTTAACCACTATCCCAATTATTATTATTTATACGAAATGAGTACAAATCGCGAAAGATTAAAAACTATAAATATGCGTAAATGCATTTCCCCACATAAAAATGCCATATGGTATTACCATCAGGCACTGTTACTTCAAGTGACATGCCTGGCCATAAAAGAACACCGACACGCAGGTATTAGAATTTGAAAGTTCAAATCATTACCGAGCAGTCCTAGCACTGTATTGTGCTCGTCACTAAAGTTATATGTTTTATCCCTATGCGCTGTATTTTCACTGGTATATTAATTTCACTATACTTACACAGAGCAAATGTTACCTTGTGGTGGGAAGACCCTCTTCTCTAGTTTCTCTAGCTCCCGCTTCCTCTCAGCGAACCTCTGCGCGAAGTACTGCCGCTCCTGCGCGCGCGAGTGCTCCGCGTCATGCGCCCGCGCAGCCTCCGCGGCCGTCGCCGCCGTCGCGCGGATCCGCATGTCGGCGGCTTCCTCGCGGACTCGCTACGGTGACATCATGTAATAGAATAAGATTAGAACTCTTTGGTAGATGAAAACTTTTGTCATTGTGTTGTTATGTGTCATGCATGTTGCTTACCATCAGGCACATGTCCTGATCGTCTCGTCACTCTTTATTTAAAAAAAAAAAAAAAAAACAGATAAATCAACTCATGTCTCTGGGTGACGAGCGCAGTGCACTGTTGGGTAATGATTTGTAGTTTTAATTTTCAAATAGGTGCGGGTTACTGTGCTGTTATGGGCAGGCGTGTTGCTTACCATCAGGCACTTGTTCTGCTCGTCCTCTCACTTTTTACATTACTAAAATATGATAAACACAGGACGCCAATTTCAGCTTCGTGCTCGGTAACCCTGTATGAAGAGGTACTCACCTCCAGTTTGCTTATTTCTTCTTTCTGTTTGTTCAGCAAGTCTTCGATCCGAGACAACGAGCTCTCAAATTTCACCGAATCGTCTATCAACGCCTGTCTGTCTCCAACATTACAAGAACAAAATTAAAAATTTTGATTAACCCCCGACTACCTCGGATTTGTTATCTGTACAACATTCTACTAGTCAAGCCCTTTCATTTGATACCCATATAAAGGTTTAAGGGAGTTGTGAAAAAAGAAATAATGTATTTCGTAATTTTGTGGTAGCGGCCATCTTGGATTTGAAATTTGTCATAGTGCAAAGTATTCTACTAGTCAAGCCCTTTCATTTGATACCCATATAAAGGTTTAAGGGAGTTGTGAAAAAGAAATAATGTATTTCGTAATTTTGTGGTAGCGGCCATCTTGGATTTGAAATTTGTCATAGTGCAAAGTATTCTACTAGTCAAGCCCTTTCATTTGATACCCACATTCTGGTAGTAGTGAAAAAATAACATAATTCGTCATTTTGTGGTGGCGGCCATATTGGATTTGAAATTTCTTATTATCTATTGTGTTCTACTAGTCAAGCCCTTTCATTTGATATCCATATTGAGGTAGGTTGTGAAGAAATATTTTGTCCGCCATTTTGTGGAGGCGGCCATCTAGAATCGATATTAACCAAACATAGCTAAGAACATCCGCACGGATATGAACCTTCAAATGAAAAAAACCGCATCGAAATCGGCCCATCCGTTTGAGCTTTACGGTGCCACAGACAGATACACACACAGACAGACAGACATCGACGTCAAACTTATAACACCCCTTTTTTTTGGTCGGGGGTTAAAAATCGTCATTTATAACCAAGACCAAAAAGTTCAAAACACACGCTACGATAAACTCAGAATTAGCCAGCCAGTTTATTACATGTAGTAACAAAACGATACGGCTGAATATTATTCAATGGCGCTGTATAGTAAGCAGGCTAGGCTGTTAATTGAACGGTTGATTAAGCTAGTTGGCTACGACCAAGGGCGGATCCAGCTTTGCCGCCAGGGGAAGGTCACTTAGTCGTGGTCAAGTCATAGGACCGTGCGATAAGTACATGCTTGCATTTTAATTTGTGGTCAACCTAGGTTCTGGATGGGTTCAGAACCTAGGTTGACCACTAATTAATATACATTCTATTAATTACATATAGTCATACCCATCCCCCCTGAGCTGGGGCCCAGGGGGTTGGGTATGACTCCCATAACCACTCGTCCCTTGGATCCGCCCTTGGCTGCGGCAGACATATACAAATACATTTAAACCTACTTACTGACCTTATAGAGAGATATTTCTTCTTCACCAGTTCAGCTTCAGTCCATTGAATCAAAACTTTATGTATCTCATTCTCTAAATGAGAAATGTTCTGAAACATTTAAGCTAGTTATAAGTGATTTCAATGAATGAAAGATGGATATATAAATAGATAGATACTCTATGAACACACTAAAAAAGGACTTATAGAAAAAAATTACATTATATTATGAAGTAATGCGACAGTTGGCGGCCTCATCGGTGAAATTGATCTATCTCTTCTAGACTACTTAGGTACTTACTTCTAACTTTAGGATAAAAAAACTTAAGAGGTGTCAAGGGACACCCGGATGGAACGAAGTTCCTTTCGATTAATTAGTGAAGGATGTTTTTTTTTATTATTTATTATTTACAAAAAACTTGTATACACTCAACAAAAATAATCGTCGCGACACCACACTGTTCAATGCGAAATAGAAATGAAAATATCTGGCTTGCTTTCTATAAGAGAGAGAGAGACAGACAGAGAAACATGCGACTCCGCACAGCTTACAATAGCAAAAAGTGTCGTGACAACTTTTCGTAAGATTTTTTTCCGTCTAGAGCCCCCTTTCACAACGCGCGATAAGGAACTTCGTTCCAAAAATAATATTTGTAAAAGTCAGAATACCGGTCCTTCTACCGCCAACTAAATCGGCTTTAGTTTTGCTATTGCTTTCTCTATAATTTCAAATGAAAAGAAAAGAGAGGGCGACATCACAGCTAAGACAGTCTTCGTTAGGCGGTAGACCCCGCCAAATATAAAATAAAAGTGGTCAAGTGCGAGTCGGCCTCGCCCATGAAGGCTTCCGTAGCAGCAAGTAACATAATACAAAAGTTCTTGTACTTCGTTGTTACTTTAATCAATGTTTTAACAATAGTCAATTTATGACGTATAAAAATAAAACTACTTACTAGATATCATTCAAACCAATTTTCGCTGATAGTTTACATGGTACATCATACACTTTTTATCATTCTCTTATTTTAGTAGTTACAGGGGGCACTTTTTACCACTTTGTAAGAGTACCTTGCGCAAACGATTCAATTTAGAAAAAAAAAAAGTTAGAAACCTCAATATCATTTTTGATGACCTATCCATAGATACCCCCCCCCCCCACACGTATGGTATTAATAAAAAAAAATGTTTGAGTTACAGTTGGGACACCCCTAAATTTTATTTTTATTTTTTGTATCAAAATCTTAATGCGCTTCACAGATTACGTCTACTTACCAAGTTTCAATAGTATATCTTTTATAGTTTCGGAGAAAAGTGACTGTGACATACGGACGGACAGACAGACAGACATGACGAATCTATAAGGGTCCCGTATTTTGCCATTTGGCTACGGAACCCTAAAAAGAACGGTAAGAAGATCACAATTATAAAAAAACAGAATAGTTACTAACCTAACACAAGAAAGTTTATTATTACAGATAGGGCAGGGTTACCTTCCTAGCTCTGCTCGATATTTTCGACTTGACCAGTTCGCTCTTCGTGTTCTCTATCAGGAGGTGCTCGTACTCCTTCTCGAGAGTGGTGAGCTTGGTCTTCTTGTGTCGTCTCTCGTATTTCAGGAGGTCTAGCATTTTCTTTTGTTCTATTACTTTTAAGTCTAAATTGTGGATTATCTGTAAAGTTAAAGATTGTTTTAAGTCAAAGTTTTTAATTTTCGTTTGAATACGTAGCCCCGGTTTGATAGTCTCGCGTCCCCTTGGATCATAGAAATTAAAAAATTGAAGAGTAATTTCACTCAGCGTTGGACTGGCCATATGGTCGAGGTGACATGCCCCGCAAGCTTGGCCCCTAGCTTGCGGGGCATGCGGCAACCGTGAGTACAAAGACTATAAAGTCTTGGGCTCCGGGCTTGTGATGCCGTGGAGCCACCTGGATCCTTTCGGCCCAGCCCGACCCTGATTTCCCTTCACACTTATGTAAACTAAAGTTCTCTTCAATTGTGAAATTAAAACTAGTAAACTATTATCACACAAAAAATTTAAACCGACTTCAAACCACAAATAGGCACTCAAAAGCGAAAAATAAACTAATATCTTTATTACAAGTGCTACTCACTCATCTATTTGTAGTCGGATGATATAGGAAGTGAATATTACCTTGTTTATTTTTCGCTTTTGACTGCCTATTTGTGGTTTTGAAGTCGGTTTAATTTTTTGTACGAAAATAGTTTATTTTACCCTTTTTAGTGAAAAACAAGTTTTCATTAATCCATTTACACAATTTCATAATGACAGGATCGAGTGACAGGATCGAGTTTCGATCATAACTTTTCTAAAATCGGTACGTGGGTTCTCGAGAAATCAGGTAACATACATAAAAAATCTACCCCTATGTATGTACCTCCTCCTTTTTGGAAGTCGGTTAAAAAGAGCAAGTTATTTAATTCGGCGAAATGGAGAACTCAAATAATTCGAACCACAGTTAAATCTACAACTACGCCATCAGAAAATTGTACGCAAATTTTAGTTTATGGTTCATATTTCAAAAACCACCCGACCGATTTCGATAAGATTTATATGGGATCATTCGGGAAGCATACCCATCCGAACATAAAAAGAATTTCTAAAATCGGTACGTGGGTTCTCGAGAAATCAGGTAACATACATAAAAATCTACCCCTATGTATGTACCTCCTCCTTTTTGGAAGTCGGTTAAAAAGAGCAAGTTATTTAATTCGGCGAAATGGAGAACTCAAATAATTCGAACCACAGCCGCAACATACCTCGCCGCTACCGATTCGAGCAAGTAGATTGGTGGTGTGCAAATAACACCGCGACACACACAAACGCAGTTTGTAACCAATTTCAGGATTCTCAGGGCACATCTATAACTCTTAATCGTTGATTCAATATTTTAAAAATATTTCTGAACCACAAATATATTTAAATCTAAAGATGTAGGTTCTTTATCAATAATTAGGTACCCTAATAACAGGAAGTCAAGTCACGACAAGCCGCTTAATTAACATCCGGCGAGCCAGACGTCAAACACAAACCTATATTATGTTAGTTACTAACCGCTAATATATATTCCCATGTCCAATTTCTTGAGGAAGTACGTGTACACTACACCTAATTTAATTGACGCAAATGGTATGAAATATAAAGTAACGGAAGGAGCCAAGCATCCTCTGATGGTAAGCAATACACCTGCTGATAACTGAATCGCGCTTCGGGGGTATCCTATGTTTAAATTGCGACAGTTGGGATGTTTGCTACCCAATCACGATATTCACGACACAACAGCTGAACACTGAACAGATCAGGTTGTAGCTTGGAACACAGACTAAAGTCTGATAAAACTCATACATAGCCATAGGAACTTTTATCACACAATTTACGGGAACGGATAAAATGCGGGTAAGCAAGAATCCTACTCAAATATTTTAAACTACCCGCGTCTCCGCGCAGACCCCGGTCCCGTTACTTTCCCGTGATAAAATTAATCTGTGTCAATAGAATCCAAGATGTTCTGTAGTGGTAGGACTTTTGGCAGAGTTCACCTTGGGAAGTACCGCACCTCTGCTGCCAGTTATTCTACCGTCAAGCAGTAATGTCCAAACATTACTGTGTTCCGGTTTCTAGGGCAACGTTTCTAGAGAAATAACAGGGCTTAGAGATATAATATCTTAGATCTCTGGGTGACAAGCGCAGTGCAGTGCTACACAGTGCTGCAGACTCTTCATGTACCAATAGCCAATAGCTGCGTGTCACTGTGCTGTTATGTGGCAGGCATGATGTTGCTTACCATCAGGCATACTCGTATCTAATACTGGTCTGGTCACAATTTATTAAAAAAAATGTCGTGTTGTTTTTAATTTAGTATTTATTTTCCTCATTGGCTGTAGAATAACCAGTAAATTAAAATCAAAACTGTTAGAAACCTGGTCAGCGGTCTTCGTTCCGTTGGATGGACTTCGTTCAAGTAGATACATCTTGACCTGCGCCTCTTCTCCTATAAAAGCTCTCTGGCTTGCACCAGTTCCACCACTAGCACTCTGATTTTCTTCTTCTGGTAAAGTCTCTCTCTATCTACCAGATTACTAGGGAAATCTATCAGGTTACTAGAGTATTCTACTAGACTACAATATACTATGACGAATTTAAAATCGAAAACCACCGCCACCACAAAATGTTGAATTACGGGTTGAATAAACCCTCATTATGGCTATAAAATATTTTTTTATCCAAGATGCCCGCCACCTCAAAATGTCGTTTTTTTAATTTTAAACATAATAATTTTAAATACTTATTTTGCTTCGTTAGCTGAAGAAATAACCAACCAACTGATTAGAAAGCGCAAACTTAGGAACCTGGTCGGCAGTCTTCGTTCCGATTGGACAGACTTCGTTCAAGTACTTCTTGACCTGCGCCTCCTCTTCTCCAATGACAGCTCTGGCTTGTGCCAGCTCCGCCACTCGCACTCTGATCTCCTTCTTCAGAGTCTCGATCAAGTCATTGTTCTGCTGCTTCTCTTGCTCGTTCTCTTCGTATGTGGACTTTCTTTGACCCTCTGAAAATAAAGAAGTACTTACGTAAGCCAATTAATCACTACATTTAATTCTTTTTAATCGACAAGAAAGAAAGTTCTGAAATCGGTTGTATTTTTGTTTGCGCGATAGCTCCAATAATTGTGAATCAATTTTGATGTTTCTTTTTTGTTTGATAAATTATAGTTTAAATGTAGTCCCATATAAATATTATTGAAATCAGTGTGGCGGTATTTTAAATATGAGCAAAAATTAAATTTACTTATTTACATTTACGACGACTGTTTTTCTTGTTTTTTTTTACTTTATTAGGTTCGCACTTGACCGCCATCTCGCCTGATGTAAAGCGATGATGCGATCTACGATGGAGCGTGCTTACCTAGATGAAACCGATTCACTCTTGATTTGAAGACACCAAGATTGTAACTATCGGGGAAAACCCACTCAGGCAACGCATTCCACAACCTAGACGTTCTTATCACAAACGTGGAGTCAAATCTCTTCGTTCTCTTGTGAAATTTGATTGAGTGTCTAAATGTAATTTTATATTGAATTCCGTTTCTGTTTTTCGAAGAAAAAAAATTATTGTTACTAACAGGTCTTCTACCGCCTAACTAAATCGGCTTTCGCTTTGCTATTGCGGTCTCTATCGTTTCAAGCAGAAAGAAAAGAGAAGGCAATATCTAATCTAAGAGAGTGTTAGTTTAGCGGTAACCCCTCTGGTCGCACACAATATTGACCAAAATTTACCCACCGGACAGCTGTATTTTCTTCTTGATCTCAAATATTTTCGTGTTGATAGTGGTGAGCCGATCATCTGACTCGATCTCGAATGGATGTTTTTGATAACAAGTCGTCATTGTTCCAGAATTCGCTTGATTGTTCTCTTGGACTTTTTTCAGAACTGAAAATATATGTTTCTGGTCGTCTGTTTACTTGGGAAGCCGTTAATATTGATTTAATTCTTCGTTGCTAAGTAGCGTCTGTTGCCAAGGTTGTCCAGACTTGTTGGTGCAGTGTTGACGTATGAACGAACCATAAGAATCCTACTAAGGTATCGTCTAAGCTGAGAAATGCGTTGCCTGAGTGTGTTTTCCCGATGGTTATAATCTTGGTGTCTTCAAATCGAGAGGGAATCGGTTTCTTCTATGTAAGCACGTTCCATTGTAGACCGCGTCGCCGCGTCAACGAATTTTTTTTTTTTTATTAAATAAAGAGTGACGAGACGATCAGGACATGTGCCTGATGGTAAGCAACATGCCTGACACATAACAGCACAGTGACACGCAGCTATTGAAACATGAAGAGTCCAAATCATTACCTAGCACTACACTGCGCTCGTCACCCAGAGATCTAAGATCTTATATCTCTAAGCCCTGTAATTTCTCTGGAAACATTGCCCTTCAAACCGGAACACAGTAATTACTGCTTGGCGGTAGAATAACTGGCAAAGGTGTGGTACTTCCCCAGGCGGACTCTGTCAAGAGTCCTACTACTACCGAACTAAATATATCCGATTACAATTAAATTTTCTCCGAACAAGCAAACACCGTCCTCATTTTCGTGGCCTAGTGGCTTAGTGGGTAGTAACTCTGCCTGCGAAGCCGAGGGTCGTGGGTTCGATTCCCAGTGCATATATTAGTGTGATGAATTCAAATATTTGTACTGTGTTTGGGTCTTTCTGTTTATATAAGTACCTATGTATTTATATCAGTTGACAATTATGGGGAATATCTTCATTGTTCTTTAATGGTACTAAGGATACAAAGTTGTGTCATTTGTACCATCAATGGTACAAATCAATGGTACTACTGACATTAAGGCTTTAAAACTATGCAAGTATTATATCAGTTATCTGGCTGCCATACTACAAGCTTTGCTTAGTTTGGGGTCAGATGGTGTTGTGTGAATTATCCACCAACATTTAATAAAAAATATAAAAACTGGACTCAGACACGTTACTAAATTTCATAAATTTTATCAAATTAAATAAACATTGATACCATCGATCTTCGGCGTACATTTAATTGCTAAGCAAATTTTAGATTATTGTTAATTTTTCTAATACTGCTAAACCGACTGCGATAATAATGTTCAAGGGATTATCTCTGAATCTATCGAACATGTAAACAGAATTATCAAAATTAATTCATAATTGGTGGAGCTTATTGTTGGCAAAAAAGTTGGCAGTCACAGGAACGATAGAAGTGAAAAATATTAATTGATAGCTTACTTTAGAAACTGCGAGTACGCGGGTGAAACCGGAGGGCGTGGCCAATGTGGTCATGACCATGACTGGAATTCACTGGCATGGAAATGCTAACGCATTTCTAGATGGCCAATGGCCATCTTACCAAGTTTACCCGAAGATTTCTTATCATTCCCGAGCGTGACGCTAAAATTCAATTCACAGCCCACGAAAAATTTGTCTGTGGCGCGCCAAAACCTCTTCTAATCCATTATCCGCAATGCCGTACAAAAATCATGTGACAAGGAGAAATGATCGAGATTTGCAACCCCCTATCTTCACCTGCACTCAGTTGGACAGCTTTCAAGTGACGGCATAATGTTCAATCTTATTACTTTATACCCTTCTATCATCCTAAACATTTTTTTTTTTTTTTAATAAGGAGTGACGAGACGATCAGGACATGTTCAATCTATTGGAACACGAAGAGTCCAAATCATTACCTACTTGCGCTCATCACCCAGAGATCTACTTATATCTCTAAGCCCTGTATCATCCTTCAAACACAGTAATGTTTGCATAGGTCTCCTCTGGCAAGAGTCCTGGTTCCTATTTTATTTGACCCATAAATTTTGTTCACGGGCCTGTGGTCTATTAAAGTTGTTTGGAGTAAGTAAATTAATACTTATTTTATATACCTACCTAGTTTTAAAAGAACCCGTAAATTTTTACCTACGACATCGTAAAATTGTAATAATCGTCAGTTTAAAATAAAAGGCGTGAGATTATAGACTTATGTTAGACTAGTTTATAATTTAGCTTCGTCAGATTATGCCTAAGTATGTATCTCTACATATTTATAATTTTACGGTAACACCAATAAACGAATAGGTATAGGTACCTAGTATCCCGAAAGTAACTAGCAAATTTTGGGGGTAGGCTTACGAGTAGGCTTTTGAGACAAGCTGAAACTTGGCAAATAGTTCTCAACACGGAAGTGCAGACCTGGCTGGAGAGAGACGGGGCAAAATGGATCCATACATTTAAAAAATATATATTTAATATTTATTCAGTGAATATGTTTGAGCAATATGCCATTTTTATGTGTTCTAATTTAATGTTTAAATAATATAAAAAATAATAAACCAGACGATTGAGTCGGGGTTTAACACCCAGGCGCGTGCAAAAATGTTTTACAAAACATGGGTCTGAGGCAAATTGATATTTAAATTGTTATTTAACAAAAAAATACTCATTCTCAAAAATTTTGAGAATTTTGGAGTTGGACTATCTACCTGCCAGGTGATCTAAATTGAGGGATTCATTTTGCCCCGCTTACCAGGGGGCCACTCCATCCAGGTATGCACCTACGTGAAGGGATATAGGTACCTAATAAGAGAACTATGTATCTGTTAAGTTTTCAGCTTCCTTCAAAAACCTACCCAAATTTTGCTACCAGTTCTCGGAATAATAGGTTACCTACGCTGGGGTTTTTGTGGGGACACGGGCAATGCATTGCCCCCAAAGATGCACCGGTGGTACACCTATTAAGGGATTGTATCTCAAATAAATTAGAGACATTCAACTTTCGAGAACTAGCTTGCTACCGAAAAGAATTGACGAAAAAAGGTCTGGGTATACCTGTACGAGACACTTTATGTAAGTAATTTGTAAATTAAAAACATAAAATTAATTGAACTCTGACTAATTATTACTTATAATAGACTAAGGTACTACCTATACTAATTAAAATCAGAATCACTTGTCAAAAGTATGTGGAAATGAAATATTTATTAATAAACTATTCGTGTCAGAAGAGTCTTCCTATAAACTTTTTTGCTGTTTCATATTATGCACCCCTCTAATTTAACGTGATAGTCCCACCTAACGCCATCTGTGTTGTGGTAGCAAAATGATAAAGTTCAAAAGCTCACACCATTGGCTGCGCGCACACAGCGCTTGATTTCTCTCCATTGAAACAACATTCCTTCGCGTACTTTTATATGTGTGCGTTATTCTGTTCTCACGGTGTTTTAATCGCAACTGTTACAGTTTACAGCTAAAATAATTTATGTTTCGTAATAAATAGACAAATACTTTGTTAACAATCAGTTTTTTAAAGCTCCAATATTAAAATTAGGGGAAAAACAAGATGCGCGTACGCACACCAGCGCGTGAGCGGCCATTTTGATTTACCGTACTCTGTGTATTTACGAACAAAGCCGTCAGACGCGAGCGGGACGCGGTTGCGCGTGTTCCTACCGGGCTTTACGTTTTTTCGAACGTATTTTACCGCTAAAATGACTCAAAACAAAAGTTCTCGGCGTAACACCAGTTCATAAACAAAATGAAGTGTCGGTTCTTACATTTGGTTCCGTGAGTGTTGATTATTTTGTGCTGTAATTAAGGAGTAAAACAAATGTGTGTGATCCATGTGTGAATGTTGTGCTACAAAATGTGGTCGAGGAACTTTATACCGGATTATGGGATTCAATTGCTGTCTCTGATCGTCGTAGTGTCTACATTGGCGACCAGGATCCACGGTGTCGAAGGTGAGTGGTAGTTAGTCAGTAGTTAGACTAGTTAGGACGTAGAGAGGTAGTGAGCTTATGAAAGCGCGGAGTAACACGGCCACGGAAAGTTGGTACGGCAAACCACGGAGCTTTCCGGACCTTGATGTCATGCGAAACTGGTCGGGTAGCATCTTGGTTCTCACACTACGGACTTGTGAAACGAGTCGTTTTAAAAAACTGGAGTGAATTCATAGCATCGTGTTTTTAATGTTTTTTAATTGTGCCGTGTTTGTGGAAGCAGAACCTGAGCTTGCAACCCGAGATTCTGTTATGGTGACATCGGCTTGCCTTAGCCGTTTGCAAATACTTTAGAGCTGTATAACACGGACATTATTTGCTTTGCCTTTTCCGAGTAATCTACCTGACACGCCGTTATTGTTTGAAATAAGCTTATTATGTAGCTCGGGTTTCAGATTCCTCCAGAAAATATTGCGAAATGTCTCAGATTTCTTCGTATTCATTTCACAATCACCTACGTCTTTGAAGACATTTTCATCTCATTAAAGAATCGGACTGTAGGTTTGTTTAATCTTATAGTACCTAATAATAACGAAATGATCGTAGTTTTTTATGTTCCTAAATATTTTAAATATTTAGGTATTTGGGCTAAAGTTTGGAAAAGCTAGACCTTTTGCAAACTTTGTCAGGAGTTAGAGTCTGCATTACTACATACTGCATTAGGTAGTATGCACATGGTTAGTTGTACTCGTAGTTTATAGTATGTCGTCTCTGGGTGGTTTTCAGCCCCTAAGCGTAGATGCTGCAGCAACACACCTGTCCTCAACCATACGCGAGAGGTTGCCACCCTATTTCAATTCTAATTGTAGCAGTAGAAAAGTTAAAATGTTATCTTGGCTAGTATTTGCTTTTCTGTCTTAGCTTGTCCAGATTGCTACTTATTCTTTCCCGTATCCTATTCACATTCTAACCGTTTACACTTTCGGCAGAAAATCAAGAAACGAAACTAAATAATAGATCCTTCATCCAGCTAAGAGCTACGTTTTTGCGCCATTTCCAAGAACATCTACACGCATCAAAGTATCCAAGATCTGATGGAGATAACAAAGAACAGTTTAATTCTATACATATCCCTTAGCGCGTTCGTCTAAAGCCGTCTAGTTGAATACCAATGTCCTTACCTACCTCTTTGTATTCGAAGTGCATCACCACTATTTCTGTGGTCGGGACCACGATGGGAGTTTTGAATATTGATCAACTAAGTGTTATTTTATACGGTTACAGAAGATCTGGCCACAAAAAGCCTCAATTTTGAGGGAAAGTTAAGTCTTGTCATACATTTTTATTGAGACTGATGTGCGTTTTTGTATTCCGACTTACGCCTATGTTCCATACCTGTATAGTCTATTATATTGTTTTAAATAAGGCAAATAAATGTGCTGTTTAAATGCTTTGCGAGCTTTTATTTTTCTTGAGTTCGTTTTGCCGGTATTGTCTATCAGAATCTTGAAATCTTCGGGTACGAATTTCAAACAATGCATCAACTTATTTAACGTAAGCATCTTAAATATTTCGTTTTTTATTGTTAACAAAACAATAAACAGACTCTTCCGAATGTTTGACCTGCACATATTCGTGTCACAGGCATTTTGTGCTTAGGATACTTTAAAACGAAGATTTCAACGAAATAGGTACTCACCTATATGTTTAATGCACATTTACAATTAGTATTTGTTAGTAGGATTAAAATAAGCTGCCTTAAACATAAATTGCCTAAACTAATATTTTTACTAAACAAATTACTTATGTCGTCGTCGTATGAATCGCCAATCCAAAATCTAAATTGAGATGGACAAGTTAGAAACGACAACTCAAATAAGATAACTAATAAAACATTCCGATAATGGTTGCTTGGAAGAAATCGCTTTTAGCTAAGGCAATGGCATACTTAAATTGTTCTGCCATATCAATGATCTCAATGCGATACCTATTATTTAACGAACATCGTCGCCTGTTCCAATTTATAAACAAACGCTATTAGCCGCCAATTGTCCAAGCGATCCAATTGGTCCTCGCACAGAAGTCACAGGTCACCGGACAACTGGACTTCGCGTCGCATATAAATCTCAACTGAACCATACCAGACTTATGAACCATTTCTCGCTTCGCCTTTATAATTCACATCTGCTGCTAACAAACTCCAAGATTGTCACTCTTATATCGAATAGATTAAGCCACAAATTTGCATAAAGCGACGGCAGTGATAACTCTGTCTGGTTTCCAGTCAATCGAGTGTTTGCGACAAGAAATTGTTCTGAGAATCGCCTGGTATATGTATCGTCCACTCTGAGAAATACTGAATATTTGAGTACCATCAGTCTCGTGTTCGAAGTCACGAATTTAATGCAGTGGCTTCATTCAGATAATCTAAATAATGTTGTGAAGCAAAAGGACCCTTGCAAAAATTGACGGAGGAGTACCTATAACAGTTCTCATGTTTTTATAGAGTGCAAAAACAATAATGTATTACAATTTTGCTTAAATATCATTGAACTCTTAAAAACGACAGAAGCGGCAAACGCGCTTTTACTATGGCGATGCAAAATCAGGTGACGTCTCCTGATTTAGTCTCAGTCGCAACAAGGAGTTGTGTACGTTCGCTGACAATTGTGTACGTTCGCTGACAATTCAATTTTCAAACAAATTTTCGCCACGTTATGTGTCTTTAGATTATAGCATACCTCATCTTCGTTTCTTTAAATTAAATCGATGTTAAATATACATTAAATCTACATATAAAAACAAATTGGCAGTCATGGGAACTGCCGATAGAAGTGAAAACTTATAACTTATTACTTCGGAAACTACGCGGGTGAAGCCGGAGGGCTTGGCCACGAGCATGCTCATCTAGAAATACATGGTCCCGAGTTTACCCGAAGATTTCCTATCATTCCCGAGCTTGACGCTAGAATTCAATTCACAGCACACGAAAAATATGTTAGTGGCGCGTCCAAAGAAGTTTTCAATTTAAAAAACTTTACATTATACATATGTATCTAAAACAGGCTTTTAAAAAAACTCTTTTTAGAATCATAATTACTAATTGCAAAAACTGTGTACAAAGATGATGATTAAAAATAAAGAATATAGAAACATTTTTTTTATTTATTGTTAAAGTCTGGGGGTCAAATTGAGAATATCGCTTTATGGTAAAATTTCGACCACTTGGCGAAAACTAGTTAAATTTATTGAACGTTTGTATTTATCGTTTATATTTCTCACAATTTTGGTGTTCAGGAAAATCTTTGTTACGTGTTTAAAATGATTTATGTACAGCTTTATCTCTCATCTGGTTTCTATAATATACCTATAATTCGTTTAGTTTGGGGCTAGACTAGTGTGTTCTGTAAGAAATATCCACCAATATTTAATTATTTGTGGAATGTTTCAACATTTTTCGCGGCTTTCGGCTAAGCGAAAAACTACATAAACTTTACTGGTTTAGTAACAAAAAAAACAATACAGCATGTGTTTATTTTACGTCCATACATTCTTACAAACTTTAACGTTCATAATATTAGTAGAATATGATTACTAAAATGAAATCTAGTGTAGATCAACTTGATTATAGCCGTATCAATTTTCATTTGACGTAATTTGTTGATAGATACTGCAAGCGAGTCCATTTAAAACCGCGATTTAGACCATACATGGTACAGGCATTCAGATCGCGCACATTTCGACCAATCTGGGTGGTGAGTTTATTGCTAGATATTTAGGTTGTCATGTAGTTTAGTAGTAGTAGTAGTAGTAGGTTGCCTTTTTTGTTATGTAGTGTCTAGAAAAATGACTGTCAGTTCATTCCATAGGAATAAGCTAGTTATTGTAGGCCTGTTTACAAAATCTGTTAAATATTTTGAAATCCTAGGTATATTTGATATTAGCAGCATCCTACGATTTTACCCGCGTAGTACCCGTTCCGTTCCGGTTTTTTTTTCGGGATAAAAGTATCCTGTTCAGACGTTACGACGTGATTGAGCTTCAAATTACAAACATTGTCATGTATAATATTAATAGATTGCATGTTTCTAACCAATAATCACAAAAACGACTGGACCGATTTAAAACATTATTTCACCCTTAAAATGCTACTTTTTCTCAGAATAACAGAAGCTATAAATATTACTCCTTCAACCCGAACGAATTCGGGTCACGTCGCTAGTTTTCCATATACAGTAGAACCTCGATAACTCAAATAATATGTTCCCTTCCCACCAGATCCCAAAACCAAAACCCTTCCCTTTCCCTTGGACTTTAACTTATCGAGGTTCTACTGTACTTGAAAGATTCGTGGCGACGATTTATTCATACTTCCACAACACTTTGTATCGACATTTTATAACTCAATCATGTCATAAAATCACACGAGCTGTATATTTGATTTAGCATAATTTACTACAATATAGGTAGGTTCGGTAAAGAATTTTCCAAAACAATTATCCTATAAAATCGATGGTATTTTAATTGCAAAGCTTTCGAAGGTTTTACTGTGGCAGTAAAATAATTATAAGCCTGTACTGAGCATGATGGGGACTGTAAATGAGGCTTTGTTGTTCTACGCCTTCCAATGCTACTAATATTATAAATAATGTCAAAGTTGGAATGTTTGTTGCTAACTACGCGAACCAATCCACGGGGCGCTGGTAGAAATACATATTTTATCTAAATACTCATCAATTACAGTATATTTGATGCTGTGGTTAATGGTGTAGCGAATTCTCGATATTTCGAGGCAGTTTCCTGCACTATATACACGAGAAAACTAACGAATTAAAATAAAAAGTTTTTAATTACGGACGTATATCTATCGTAACTACCCTCTTTCTCAACCTTTTGAGACGATTACTATTGTTAGTCGAACTCGAATGTAAATCTCGATCAAACACTCACTGTATCACATTAGGTACATAGTACATGGGTAACCGAGCTTTGCTCGTATTAAACACGGAGTATACTTAGCTACAGATAAAAGGCTCCCAGTAATAGATTTTCACAAAACAAGAACAAAATTAAAAATTTTGATTAACCCCCGACTACCTTAGATTTGCTATCTGTAGAACATTCTACTAGTCAAGCCCTTTCATTTGATACCCATATTAAGGGAATTGTGAAAAGGAAATGTAATTCGCAATTTTGTGATAGCGGCCATCTTGGATTTGAAATTTGTCATAGTGCAAAGTATTCTACTAATCAAGCCCTTTCATTTGATACCCATATTGAGGTAGTAGTGAAAAATATTATATAATTCGCCATTTTGTGGTGGCGGCCATCTTGGAATTTGAAATTTGTTATAGCGTTTAGTACTCTACTAGTCAAGCCCTTTCATTTGATACCCATATTGAGGTAGGTTGTAAAGAAATATTTTGTCCGCCGTTTTGTGGAGGCGGCCATTTTGAATCGATATTAACCAAACATAGCTAAGAACACCCGCACGGATATTAACTTTCAAATAAAAAAAACCGCATCGAAATCGGCCCATCCGTTTGAGCTCTACGGTGCCACAGACAGACACACACACAGACAGACAGACAGACAGAAAGACAGACCGACAGACAGACAGACAGACCGACAGACAGACAGACAGACAGACATCGACGTCAAACTTATAACACCCCTTTTTTTTGTCGGGGGTTAAAAAGAGAAAGAAGAGCTTGAATGAAAAAAAGAGAAAAGAAAAGAGGAACCGTCTGGATTCGAGCAAGCTCTTTAGCTTTATAATATTAGTATAGCGCCATAGAATCTTACCCAAACATAATAATTAACGAAATTAAAAATAAACAAGCAACTTAACTCACGCTAACGATGAATGTTAGGTAAACATCTTAATTTTAAACAGTAGACACAATTAACGTATTTATGATCATGAACAAACAGCGAGCAGGGCTCAACAATGGAAAACTTTCGCATGAGAAACTGGCATTTCCCATACTATACTGTAGTTAAAATCTAATAAAAACTGCATGTCTTGGCTTCATCGGCGGTATTGGTGATAAAAAACCTCAAACGAATTATTTTACATAATGCTCCCGCATGTCTCGCAAGTTACGGCTGGTCTAGTCGGGAGAACGGCAATTGCAGATCTGGAGGCACTGGTTCGAATCCCACGCGCAACGCTGTCTTTTTGAAGTCGTGTTTGTAATGCCGCTGACTTAAAAACGGCGAAGGTAAACATCATGAGAAAACTACCTGATGTTCCTAGAATCGGTCCAGGTTATGTGTCATCCACCAACACGTATTAGGCCAGCGTGGTGAATTGTGTCCTTGTCTCGCTCCTTGTGAGAGAAAACCTCGAATCCCTGCAGTGGGATTAGTTAGTGTGCTGCTTATACATGCGTCGTGGTGGCCTAGTGGCGGGGTCGTCCGATTTTACAATCGTGAGGTAATAGGTTCGAACCCCCTGCACTACAGAGTACTTTTCAATATGTGTGCAATTTTGTAATGACCATAGGATTTACCGTCCTTCTTCCGCCTAATTAATTCGGCTTTGGCTTTGCTATTGCGGTCTCTATCATTTCAAGCGAAAAGAAAAGAGAGAGCAGTTTCAAAGCTGAGACAGTTCTAGTTCGGCGGTAGACTCTCTGGTGTTCTTCATGTCGATGAGATATTTTTTATTTATAACTATGTATATTACCTATTATCTAAAAAAATGTACTAGATCTTTAGCGCGTTAGCGAAAAATTATGAATAAAATTTTAAGATACTTGCGTTAGGTACAGACTGTCGGATTTTCGTGACCGGTTGAACCCGTATGAATTTAACTATTAAACATTGTCACTAACTTTAGAATAATTACTACTTCTTGCATTGAAGACATTACTCGTATCTATGGATATATATTATATCGTATGTATGGTTGAAGTTAGACTTCTAAGCTCGAGGAATAAATTGAAGAAGTATTAGCTTCTTGCGGTCATGCACACACTTTTATTTTGGCCTTTTTGGTTTTTATGCACAGGCCTATTGAGGTTCATCCTTAGACAGTCCATGCATGGAGTAAGGATAGTCCCAAAGAGTTTACATATATATTTACTTATACTTGATCTAAGGATAGTCTACTACCGTATAATGAAGATTGCTAAGCTTTCTTCGAAATTCTATGGCTATTTTGCGTTTTATCCTAATGCGTACTGGCAACACCGGAGAGACAAAACCAGTCTCACATCCTGGGGTCTGTTTGAGTAAGCCACGCCGGGGCCAATGTTTTGTGTGCAAACAAACGAGATAACGCAACTTGGATGATCACGGGACTTGGGAAATATATCGGAAATAGTACAAGTTTTTTAAAAGTGATACGTTTAGGGTCATTTCACGGGAAATGGAAAAACTATTTTATAAAATTGAAATGATTATAACGATTTATTCTTAACGCAATGTAGATGAATTAAATTTAATGATCTGTAAAAATCAATTCCAAAACGAACAAGATTAAGTATTGTTTTCACTGTGACAAGTAGTAATGTAAATGAGAACGTGTGTTGGGGAGATAGATGGGGAATACTACAGGTATCTAAAAGAGTTAAAATCTACAATTACGTCATCTAGAAAATTGTCCGCAAATTTTAGTTTTTGGTTCATATTTCAAAAACCACTTAAACCGATTTCGATAAGATTTATAATGGGACCATTCGGGAAGCATACCCATCCGAACATAAAAATAAATATTAAAATCGGTACGGAGGTTCTCGAGAAATCAGGTAGGTAACATAAATAAAAAAAACGAGGTCGAATTGATAACCTCCTCCTTTTTAGAAGTCGGTTAAAAAGAGATACTTACGTTTATAAAAATAAGTTCGTTCGATACCGTAACAGTTTTACTCGATATTATGTTAAACTAGCTGCGCCTCGCTGCTTTACTTGCGTGTTTTTTTTTAAATAAAAAGTTCGATCAGGACATGTGCCTGATGGTAAGCAACATGCCTGACATATAACATCACAGTGACACGCAGCTATTGGAACATGAAGAGTCCGAATCATTACCTAGCACTGCACTGCGCTCGTCATCCAGAGATCTAAGATCTTATATCTCTAAGCCCTGTAATTTCTCTGGAAACATTGCCCTTCAAACCGGAGTTTCAGTTACTACTATTTTTCGGGATAAAATATTCTATTCTGATAAAATATTCTACCGTACCGTGGGAAACTAATATACCTAAAGACCACGCGATGAAACAAAATAAGTATTACGACCTCCTAAACGAATTAACAAAAAACGGCTATGTAGTTAGTTTATACGCTGTAGAAGTGGGAGCGAGAGGTATACCAGCAAAATCTCTCTATAACCTACTGAAAGACCTTGGCTTATCCAGAAGTGCAGTAAGTTCTATACTAGAACGAGTATCTAAAGCTGCACTAGTAGGCTCATATCAATTTGGCTGGGCAGGAGAGAAAAACAGTAGTGAAGGTGAGTGTTGATGTACGTCAGAAAGGGGCCCCTAAACCTACGCCCGGGTCACAAGTCTCGACTACTCAGGTTTTCTCTCTCCAGATGGACCCGGCACCCGCACGGTGAATCCATGGAATGCTAAGAAGATCGTCTCTCTCTCTTCCAGACTAATATGTGTTCCAAATTTGAACCAGATCCGTTTAGACATTACGACATGATTGAGCAACAAACATACAAACATTCATATTTATGGTATTAGTAGGGTTTTGAAGCGAAAACTTCTAAAGCCGTTTTGAGCACTTTTTGTTTCAAGAAAATCTTTCAGGTTCGCGTCACCCAGACGGTGACAGTGTGGCTGTGGTGACGCGGCGTAGCGGGGCATTACGAGTATTTGATGCTTTTTTCTTTCGGACTGTTCGTAGATCAGACAATCGACATCTTTTCATGGTGGGCATTCAAAATATTTGAAAGAAGTTTGACTCCGCTTCTGTGATAAGATCGTCAGGTTGTGGAATTCGTTGCTTGAGTGGGTTTTACCGATGCGATGGTTACAATTTTGGTGTTTTCAACTCGAAAGTTGTCGAACGTCAAAAGTCAAAAGATCGGTGTGATCAGGCCATAAGATAGTTTAAAAAAACATGTAACTTTCACACATGATGTTATAAACGGATTAAATTTAAAAATGACTGGTGTACAAATTATTTTATTAAGAACAAAATTAAACTACTCGCCAGTAGACCGTTCCGTAAACAATGAAGCGTAATTGTATACACATTCAATTCCACATAATCCAGTTCAATTCAATAAGAAAAAGGAGAATAATAATAATTTTAGAAATTGCAGTATCAACTAGATAATTGCAGATTATAAGTATAAATGTACAGACAGTTTAACAGACAAGATACTAATTTATATGATAATGCAAGCTCACTTTTTATTGACTTTAACAGCTCTGAATCATTCTGTTATTTAAACTCGCATGATACTTTAACCTCTTATAAATAGTACAAGAAGTCAGTGATGACAATCCAGAATTTCTCGAGAATATTAGAGGTACGTCACATGATATACAACTTTCAATCATATAACTGATAGCATATGATTGAATTTCTCCTGTCTGTTGTCAAGTACAGAATTTTAAAAGCATCAGACAAACGAAAGGCGATACACAAATTTCGATCATATAGCATACGAGATATGATTTAAAATGTTCTGTCGTGTTGACGTAAGGTATGCGTTCTAGTCTAGTGTTTACAGAGTATTGCCATGCATATGCACAAGTGGTTATCGGACCGTCCGTCCGTCGTTTGCTTTAATAATAAGCTGCGCTTGCGTCCATGTCACGAACACCAAACACCGATCCAGGCTATGCGAGTTTTATACAAAACCGAAAAAAAAAAGGATTTAAAATGAACGCTCGAGACTTTAATTCGTGGTTTTAATGTGTCATGATGTAGCGAGATTTATAATGCTCTGATTTTCTAATTTTAGTGTATTTTTTTTTGTGGTACTGACACTCCATGTAGAGTCAGTCTGGCAAAATTGTGCAAACGTCACTGTATTCCGGTTTGAAGGACAATGTTTCCAGAAAACATACAGGATAAAGAGATATGTTGAGATATGATCGCTTTTAGCGATAACGCCGCCAATAGTTACTAAATTTTCTTATTTAAGTTGTTGTTTCTTAAGATTTTGTTTTATTTTATTTAATACAATAAAGAGTTTATCTATCTATCTATGTAAATCATCAATCAAAAAGCGACGGGGCGAGCAGTACATGTGTCTGACGGTAAGCAACACGCTTGTCCATAACAGCACAGTGTCAGGCAGCTATTGGAACTTGAAGAATCCAAATCATTACCTAGCACTGTACTACGCTCGTCATCCATAGATATAAGAAGATCTGTCTCTTAGGCTTGATAATTTTATGTCCCCTGTATCGTCTCGTTAATAAAACTATATAAAAATTAAAAATATCTATCACTCATTATAGGCATAATAGTAATCGTTTTTAAACCGATATTCAATATTTACTATTTACATAGTATGTATGCTACGTAACCTGATTATCTGAAATCCGGTCAAACTTCTTAAATAAATATACTGGTACCGATATACCTTCTATTTGTTTGAGGGTTTTTGTTGCAGGGTTGTGGGTTTTCTTCCCGTGTATCGTATGTCGCGACTTATTCCCACAGTCACCAAATTTTTGAAACTTCTGTTATGGATAATCGGAATTTAAACTCTATTGATATAGAAATAAAAGTGTTTACTGTTGTACCTTTTGTTTGGGGGTTTCACCCACAATATCTTTGAAGTACGGAGAACTTTGTAAGCGTAGATTTTTGCATGTTTGTCACAAACAAACTCATATAGTACACATATGTTTTCCTTTAGAAACAGGATATGTTGTTTACCTATCAAGTTTGATTGTAACAAACATTTACCAGTGCGAAGCCAGGCCGGACAGCCAGTGTTATAATATTTAGCAATAAATAATTTTGATTCTAAAATGTCGTCCATTTTTCTTTTCAGACTCGAATTGTACAAAAAACTTATAACCCGTCTGAATCTATTTAAATATGACATGGGCTATAATTATCCTATCCGATGGAGCATAATTAACTATTTCTTTTGTTAAAACATCACTTAAAGTTCCGTACACCTACTGTGATGTATAATCTTGTCTGTCAATTGAAAATAGGATTCCTACCTATAGATAATACATTAGGTTAACTGTTTAACCGTTTTTGTTACATTCTAGATTCATGCTCGTCTTCTATTGATAGTAGCGTTATGTTCGTTATGTTAAGCCTATAGCCTTCCTCGATAAATGGACTATCTAATAGAAGAAAAAGAATCTTTCAATTCGCACCAGTACTTCCCGAGATCCTAGCGTTCAAACAAACAAACTCTTCAGCTTTATAATATTAGTATAGATTTATTACTTATCGATTTTTTTGACGCTTCACGTGCGTAAGTCTTGTATATCAAAATGTATGTTAGAGGTATGTTTGGAAACAGCGGTAACCATACCGCCATGACTTTTAAATTTAGAATTATATAAAAAAAAGTGTTCCAAACCAGGTTGAGTATAAAAAAAAAATGTCAGCATACACAGACTAAAAAAATTACAAAGGCAGCATCAAGAAATGTTTTTTTTTTTAAACAAAATTGGGTTGCGTTTAACTGCTCATTTCCTGATACGTTACTAATATCGTTTAACTGCTAATTTAATTTGAATACAGATGGCTTCAAAAGAAGTCATTTCTTCGATTATGATAAAAGTATCTACAAATATCCGTATCTTTTAGAATAAACTATCAGCTATTAGAAGGTCGAAAATTTACTGTGGGACTGGGCGTATCTGCGTCTGGTTTTATAGTTGTAAAGACAGCATTAGTTGAGGTGGAGTTTCCCAACCTGGTCACTCTGAATTCTCAAGCTTAATAAAATAGAGGCACCATGGAATTCCGAATAGAACCTAATTGATTTTAAATTATTCGATAACACATTGTGCCGTGTCGATAAACGTGAAAAGCATTCGAATGACCCCCGATAGCTTGTGGGTGTAGCACTCGTGTGAGACTGAGTAGGGCTGCCACTTTTACTTTTAACCAACATTTTGCTAGTCAGTGAAATTAGGTGACGCTGTAATTAGTAAGGTTAGTACGTTTAGGTAATTGCATCTCATAAAAAAAGTTCAGTAAGCAGTAGAGACCATCTAAAGTCATCGGTGCTTTATAACAAAAATAAGTACTTTTACCAACAATAGAATAAAATCAATAGTAATTTATGTGGAATATTAGAAAAAAAATCTTTAAAAAAATTAGAATCCTAAGGTCGGCACTCGGCAGACAGAAATTAATCTTAGAATTTTAGTATCAAACGGCACTAATATTGCACACTGCGTCACCTGTTTTGCTATAGTTATACTGCTATTTCGCAATCTCGGTGATTCGAAATCACAAGATTTCACCCATCTCACAAGCGCCTTTCGTGCACGTCTCGCACATGGTTAAATATCCTTACTTTTTAGAACAAAATGTTATTTGCTTAATAAATACTTGTAACCATCTAAATCAAAAACGCTATTTTAATACTAGGCTATGTCGAGTGCCAGCCCTACAAGCCGCGGTGTCCGTAATATCGCGACACGGCACATATTGTCCGAACTCGAGTTTTGTGATTCTTGAATATTCGATTGGGTAGACAGTTTTATTGATGTGTTTTTCTTTATCTCTTCGGAAGTATTTTACACTGTAGGTACCAATAGTTTAAATCGAATCATTGTCAGTACAGATAGTAACTCTTTGCAGATTCCGCTGGGGAAGGAAGCCACAGTTTTGCCGAAAGATTATGGTGCTCTGGAATAACACAGACTACTTTTCATCTTGCAAAAAAATGCAGAGTTTTTACGATCTATTTTCTAAACTGTAAGCGAGCGACGTCGTGGGTAGATAATTATATTATAAAATACATAGGTGTATACAGATCTTGTACTTCGATCTAATTCATTTTGCGTAAGCAATTTATCTTTTAAATCATTATTTGTTGAAGAATTGTGTATTGCTATTAATTTAGCTCTTACTTGAGATCGTTAGCGAACGACGCTGAGACATTACTGGTACCTACGGCGCAGTCATTAATCATGTATTGTTCTAATCTGAATGCATATATTTCTCATTCATTATGATTGTCTATACAAACTTATCTAATGATTGACTGAATCGCACTAATATTGTAAAGGCGAAAGTTTGTGTGTATGTATGTTCCCACGTTTGTCTGTACCGGATCGAAAATACGTAGTTACTTGTAACTTATCCTAATTTTTATTCAAGCTTGTGATTCTCTTCTTAGATTTCACAGTCATCCAAAATCTTAACTAATTTAATAATTAATTTGCCCCAAAACGTTTTAAACTATAGATTTCATAAATAAAACACGTATTGTGGCCTAATAGGGCCTATTTGTGAGTCTGACTTACTCACATATTACCAGAACAACACAACATATACTTTTCGAAAGCTAACGTAACAAACAACCTAAATTGGAAGTCCGAAATTGTTGCCTCATTAGACGGTTTTTTGTGATAATTTCTAAAGTAAGCCACTTCCTAAATCCACTTTCGCATTTCTAGATGACTCTCAAACGTGGACCGTTATACGAATCGCGAACTTCGATGAGTAATGAACTTAAGGTCATTTAATATAGACAATGGCGTGATTGTTATCTAATTTTTTTGCTTGTCTCATGTGCTCACTTTTCAGAAATTAGCCGGATGTAAATTGTTATTTAAATAGTATACAAATAAAATATATGTACCTTGAAATGAAATGAAAATGGAAAAATGTTTGTTGTGGCAATAAAACAAAAACACAAGAAATGAAATGAAAGACGAAAATATGAAAAACAAATACATGTTGTGTTGTGTGCAAACCCCACACTAGGGCTACGATCCAGATCTCCTAATTTTATACAATAATAAAAGAACTGAAGAGCTATTACAAAATAAAACTATACTTATAAATTAACATAATCCCACGTTATGTGCCCACTTGGGTTCCTCTGAAACCTAGTTTTCACAAAAAACAGACAGTTTACAAAATAAAAGGAAAGTTATAAATTTTGAGAAAGATTCGCAATAATTCTATTAGGTAGGTGTATTATTTAACGCGTCAAAATAGTATGTAGGTATTTTTTTTAGATTCGTTCCCAGTTTCATTCTAGGGTCTTTCTCAAATTTTTTAGAACTTAAACATGCAAGAAGAATTTGATGAAATATTGAATTTGATTTGATAAAAAGATTTTGCTAGCATGCTTGTTTTAATAAAATTCAACTTTAAAAGTATCATTATTGACGAAGCCAATTTAACCGAGTAAATTACTGATGCATGGACATTATTTATAATTGCAATGCTGCAGATTACAGATCAAGATTCAGATTTTCCCAGATCCGAATATGCAAATTGTGATAATCAAACTGTCAAACGTCAATGTCCCTGCAGCGGTCAGACGCAGGCGCAGGTGCAATAACAGACGGATTATAATTGGATTATGAAACGCCTCAATGCAAGTGGTGCGTAATGTCTGGTCAGAGATAACAAAATTATTCGGCCAAATAGCCAAAAATGGAACTAACTTAGACAGTATGAAATTATTGATGTTTGCTTATCTAATCCGATAGTAGCGACGCCTTTCAGCGGACAAGGTAAGTTTGATGCTCTCCACCTAACGCGACACCGTGTTTTAGAACTCTGTCATTGTAAACTATGTTTTTTTAACACAATCTCTTCAAGATAAATTTAAATGTATGGCGACAGAGTTCTTTGGCATTTAAAAGGTAACTTGACAGTACCTACCACTTTGAGAGCATGATCATACAGTCATAGGTATTTAGGTCTTTGTCATTATAAATTTCTAATATGATCGCTGATCGTAACTTCGTAACATTGAAATAATAACATTTTATTTGAACATTAGATACTGATATACTAACGTGGACTCCAGTGTGGACTGCAGATAATATAACAAATTTAAATCATATTTTCAGAGCCAAAGAGGCCGATTTTGGTAAATTCCTTAGTGTAAACGTTTCTTGGTGCAAACATTTATTATTCTAGGTGACTTACCTTACTGCTGGTGATTTTATGTGAAAATCAATGTTCAATTGGTTCCAAAACGTTATTATTTTATTAGTTACGAGTTATATTATGTACTTATCAATTTCTATACCTAAACAGTTTGTTGTGTGCACCAGGCGTTGCCGCTGCAAAAACATCCTGTTATTGTGGGTGTGAGAATATGTATTTTTTTGAGTACTTATCTATTAATAAATAATGATATCGAATTTTAATAAATTTGATCGTTTATCTCAACTGAGTTATTGTTTGTGAAGCGAATAATAGAACAAACTTGACATTGACATTTCGAAGTAATGTTGACATCTCTATTTTTAAATTATATTGAATATATGATTTAAATATTAGTGATATTTCTCACACAACGTTATCTAGGCCCAAACTAAGCACAGCTTCTGGAACCAATTGGCTGATAATATTTTTATAATCTGGCGATTATGGAAAGGTTCAATACAAACACATAAAAATTGGATAATAAAATCTGAAAATGTAAGGTATATTTATAATTATTTATATTTCTAATACTTAAGTAAATAATTCTAAGGTGTTTGTCGTTTCGAAACATTATATAATTTTTGTAACACTAATAAATGTTATTTAAGTGGAGGTAACCATTTTGAACTTGTATTTATTGTTAAAATGAATATACGCAAACATACACGCCCACACAGTCCTAGTAACTCGAATTACCCGCGCCAGACTGATAGTCTCCCGTGTAAAGGTGGCCATAATGTTGCTAGCCAATCTACATCAGAAACGAGCCAAAAATCTCTATTACTATTTAAAGTACTATTTAAAAATAACTCTTACTGTTATAATTTCAAAGCCAATTTACCTCAACAAAACCCTTGTGAAACTTTGTTATCTCAAGTTTCTCATGAAGCGATTATTCTAATTAATCTTGTTTTCTTTATAATAATGAGACCGATCGAACGGCGCGAGCTTCACACAACACCCTCACCTCTGGACCGGATCACACACTCGCCTCGGTGAGAACTCATTGTCCTAACAGTCACTGTTATCAAATCTCTGAAGTAATTAGAAACTGGTGAAATATTGGGAGTACGTGGATTTAAATCGCGCTTTAGTTTGACTTATTATAATTCAAATTTTAACCGATTTAAAAAAAGGGAGGAGGTTCTAAAAATTAAAAATTGAAATTTGGCGAGTGTCTAAGTATAATTTTAGAATGAAGTCAGTCTTTTTTTCGGAGAAAATTAAATTACTACATAATCAGAGTTCCAGCTGTATTATAACATTAAGTGTTCTTCTTAGCTACGAGTACATAGGTACTATAAAATGTTTCGGACGTCAAATCAACTCTTCTAGAACTTGTGACAGTCTGCGCTTTGTAAAAAATCCGAAAGACACAAAATTGAGCTTAAGTCAAGTTTAGTAACATCGTTGTTTCTCACGGCCGATAGCCTACTTCCGAGGGTGCTTCCGCCGAGACGGGCCAGCACCTATCGCCGCTTCCGCCGGACACCGCAACTCCTGATACCGACGACTATTGGAGATTAGGTACATTGTTTTACCCATTGATAAACTACATTTTACCGCAAAGGAAACGTTTCCAAAATAACAAAATTTGTGCCATTAAAAGTTTAGGATTACAACTCATATTGAAAACACTACACAAGATTTAATCGTGTTATTTTTTTTTTGTAACTTTGTATGTAAAATGCGAAAAATGTTTAGTCTAAAAGTCGCTAAGTTCGTATTATGAAAGACAGATGCAGACAGCAGATATTTTAATAAACATAATTAATACCATTTTAATTCATATCTATGGTACGAGTACATTTAAATGCCAAGACGTAAAACAAACATCTGTATTCATCACACAAATGTTGACTTGGGCATCGAACCAACGACTTACAGCTCAGTGAGCAGAATCATTACCTATACTCATTACTGACTGATCCACGAGTCTACTCAAATTAGCGAACGCGTGGTATTTTCGCAATATAACCCGCTGCACCGAAGGCTTATCAAATGTGAAATAGCACGTTTCATGAATCAGCTAAAACACATGCTGCCCAAAAACTCACGTCAACTAACACTTACAACATAATTAACGAGAGTATCTACTTAACGCTACACTTAAAATAAACTTCGTTGCCGGAAACACTCTTGAATCGAGGCAGTCAGGTGGCGGGATCCGACAATTCATTCACTTCAGCGTTGTAAACAAAAGAGTGGACGCAGTAAAACTCGAGCTTAGTGCACTTGCCTCAACTACCTGCGATTTATTGTCTTTTACAAAGCCTGCACTCGATGCTCTTCGAACTGATGCTCGAAAGCAAGTAGGCAATAAAACTATCCTTACAGAATATTGGTGTCCCTAAATAGACAACAAAAACCGAAACAATGGAAAGACAAAAACAAAACCGAAAGCAAATAACTATTTCAATAAGCGTTAACACGCTTTTATTTTTTAGCGTACAACAGAAACGAAACCAATAAGGATTACGCGTGTCATACTTTTTTTTAAATACAGTTTTACTGATAAATTTAATCTAGATAAATAAAAACCTCGTGTTGATGATTGGTGTTGTTATAGGTAAGAATATTTTCTAAACTCAACGTTAATGTTGATATGCCGATCATAGGTTTCCATCAGGCGAGACATAGTCAAACACTGAATCACAAATCGCCTGATGAAAATCAATGATATAGTCTCAAGTAGACCAGAAAAAGACGCAAAACTTGAACTATGGGAGCCAGACAGCTTATATTATTATAATACTTAATATCTTGTAAATAAATACTTACTACAATATACAAATAAACACCCAAACACAGGAGAAATTTTTGTATTCATTACACAAATATTTGCAATAAGGATTAACCCACTTCGGAGAGTGTGCGACTGATTTGTACGATCTAATACCACCTTGCCCTTTTTTCTATCGGAATGCTCGTAGCTCGAAAAAGCGACATCATTTCATGGTTGATGTTCCAAAGACACGAACGAAGAGATTTGACTCTACTTTCGTGATAAGAACGTCTAGGCTGTGGAATACGTTGCCTGAGAGGGTTTTTCCCGATAGTTACAATCTTTGTGTCTTCAAATCGAGAGTGAATCGGTTTCTTCTAGGTAAACACGCTCCATCGTAGACCGCATTATCGTTTAACATCAGGCGAGATGGCGGTCAAGTGTAAACCTATATAAATAATAAGTTAAAAAAAAATAACCAACCATGCCACTAGGCCGGGCGATTAAGATAAAAGTTATTTAATGAAATGAATGCATTCCACATAGCTGATAGAAATAGAAAACGTGTGGCGAATGCAGAGATAAACGATGTAAAACTTAATGACAGTAGTACGTTGAATGCTCAAGATCCTGATGAAGCAATAGCTCCTGATTATACGCATTATCCTCCAAGCCGTACGGCCAGCCAATCCGCATGTCGTGATAATAACGGGGCTCGGATCACCCGGCATCTGGCGCGCGGACCGCGTTTTATTTGTGATCGCGAAATACTTAAACTATTATTATTAAAGCTACTGAATCAGAAACGGCCATATTAGCCTTCGCGAGCGTGAGAGCGTTTAAGTCTTTATTTAAATTTATTAATAATTCTCGTCTTATCAACGTAGTCAATCATCAGGTTTAATTGTATGTAGGTGTATATGAAATAGTCGCGTGACCTGATATATTTTTAATAGTTTTTGTCGATGTATTGAAATAATTTATTTGATGTCAATCACGATGGTTTTTTCACAGCGGATGTTTCGTATTTACATTGAAATAGGTCACGTTCGTGTTTAATAGTTTTATATCTTTTGGGATAAGTTTGGTTAGGTTAAAAAGCTTATCTACAAAGATTAAATGAATAGAATCATCGTCAAATAAAATTTCAACACCATTGGAGGCAGCGTTTAATTACATAACAGCCGCGTATCGTGTCGACTGTGGTAATTAATACCTCTAACTTATTCTCGAGCCGTTTTTTTGTCGGTCGGTGATTTGTGCTGAGAACGCGGTGTAACGCCACACCGATACCGGCGCCCGCGCACCTCGACGGAGCTTGTGTAACCGCGGTGCCTCCGCTTCGAACATCATTAAATTCATTACTGATCCATCAACTATCACCGTTAAAATGCATGTTCGCAAACTCGCTCAGGCCCAAAGTTACAGCAAAACCGGTTGCATTCAAAGTTAGAAAAGATTTCCGTTTGTTGCGACGTCTAAGGGCTGAGACCGTTTACCTGCGAGACTCCCTTCGCCCAGAGCGCACCCTCCGAGATTTGCGCCGGGTGCTCTTGCGCAGGTGCGCGACTCACGACGATCCCCGCTATCCGACTATTTTACAAAAACAACGACACTCCCCAGAGGCCGTTCCAACCGTGTCCTACCCAACTCAGACGGCTTATACCATAAAAAAACTGAGAATTCGGCTGTTTCCGCTTTCTTGGAACAGTGAATCACCTCGCGTGAGGGACTCTATGATTTATACGCGGATTATTGTTTGCGGTCAAACTTGAATGTCTTGCGCGATTAAAATAAATTATGTTAAAACACAATTTTTAATATTCGGCTTTAATATGCATGGGCTGAATGACCCGGGGTCTCTTAAAGGGTTTTAAATTTATCATTTAGACGGTGCTTTCACTAGCATAAGTCACGCGATGTCCGAGTTAATAGATCCGACGGTTAAACGCAGGATAGAGGGAAAGCAGAGAAGGTCTATTTGAAACTCTATCCGTTTGTAATAAAATGTCTATTGAGTTTATAGTTTCAGTGCAGAATTTATGCGGAGAGGATTTTCTGTAGCAACTTTTCTCTGAAGCTATAAAATCTCAATAGCCCGAGGAGACGAAGTACAGCTAATCAAGTTTAACAGCAGTAAACTCTAAATAATGCGAGACACCGTTAAATCTGAGCTAAGACCCCAAGGCATTAGAATTCAAGATGTTACGTATACCGGCTGAAAGTCCTAAGCTCGATCTATAGAAGGAATCCAGTCGTAAGCTGTCGGAGAACCAAATTACCTACATTACAGTAGAGCGTGAATCCCGGCTTATTGTGAACGAGACGTATATGGGATATATTAAGCCGATTTTCTGCAGGATCTCGACCTTTAACTCGAGAAACCATTTCATGGGGTTTAGAGAGAAATTGAATATACTTGTAATTAGATACTTTAGCTATCTCCATAGCATATAAACTACGATCATAAAGTTAACTATACGTTGATCCTTGAAACTTTTGTGCATTTCTCTATAGGCCTTGGTTCATTTTTTATTTGGAAAGCTTCTTGCTTCTTCTTCTCTTTTGTTTTATATTGATTGAAAAATCGTTTATTGATTGATGTGTGGTATATTTAGCACATGTTTTTAATTACTTAATATTGTTTTAATAGTTGTGTCTTTAAGTTGAGATTGCATTGGTTTCTTTTAGGTAATGAGGCTCCATCATCATAGATCGTTGCTTAAGACCAGGCGAGATGGGAGTCAAGTTACAAAAACCGACAAAACATAAAAACAAGTTTTTGTGGCATTTAAGGCTCTATTTTTATGTCACCCGTAGAAAATGTACACTTATAGTACTTGCAAAACGGAATTTCATCATGCCCGTCGTTATAATGAAATATAGTATTTCGCACTCCACAATCTGATTCAAGCCATTCTGAATAGCCTTTCTGCAGCCTGGATAATTTATGGCCTGCCCAATAATTGGCATATGCAACAAATCTGCGAAGCCGTAAGTCATTTCGACGAAGGCGCGAGCTTGCAGCAGCTAGATCTTGTTCCCTGCTCGTGGGTCCCTAACGAGTTACTGATGATCGTAGCTTACGTATCATGTCTGTTGGTCACATTCATTCGATGACAAATAAATGTACTTGAGCAAATTAAATATAAATTGTAACTAACTAAGAATAAGCAGCTTACTAAATGTTCCCACTGCGGAGACTCGGGGCCTTCTCTTGCAAAGATCAATCAAGTGTCAATATATTTGATTGTCATTGTTGTGAAATATGTTTCGAACATGCTTCGTGTATGCTTTCAGCTCATAATAAAATATAAAAATAATTATATAATATCTACATATTTATTTGTCTCTCTTAGTATGTTCCAACTAATAGCAAGATCCATTCATAAGTCTCCATAATTATTCACATCTACACTTGGCAAAGTTCGATTTTTATCTCTATGCAAATGTAGCAGTTCCTTAAATCAAGTTTCTAAAGACACTTGGTTTTTATCGAGAATTTCATCAGCGTTCATTAGTTCTATACATTCCAAAACGATTAGTTGATCAACCTTATCTGAACGCTTGTGGTATGAAACCACAAGCTCTGCATATTACATACTGGTATCTACCGATCCGGGCCGGTCTCTAAGACTGATGATAGGAGCATGCCCAGCATATTTATTAGCCACCGACTCTAATAATCCGATTTGGTCATTTCGTGCCTTTTGATTAATTAATACACCACAGATGCCGCCTCTTTCAATTCGACTACCAAATAAATGACCATACAGTGAATGAACCCGATAAACGGGCCCCAGACGAACATGTTGCTACTTCAAAACTTACTAAATGTGAAGCTATTGGTTATCTTACGGTACTAATTCTTTCTGAAATATGTTCCGAGAATATCGTAAATAAAGACGCCGGGTAGATTAATGGGTGAATTAAAATGTGTGTACCATTTATCGCGTTGGCCCCTGTTTTAACGCGAGACACTTCAGATGCTCTGGAAAGGATGTTTCTAATTGATAGTCAAGAATGTTAAATTATACTGATACAGTTTCTTTAAGGGCTCGTGAATTAGTGAATTAGTATAGTAATTTCAAATGTTCTGTCTGTTTGATTTCAGTTTTATCGCCGTAATACAAAAAAACTACTCATTGCTTACCAAAACCCTGGCGATTTTTTGAGCAAAATCAATCTGTATACGATATAAATTTATGGCGTTTGTGATCTCATATCAAACATACACATTGAAACAAAATTGAGCTTATGTTAATTAATCTTAATTTTATGATTATAATAGAGAGATTAATCGTACTTATTGAGTACGTGAGCATTGTCAGTTAAGGTACATAGCATGGTAAATATATGGAATTACTTACTGTTACGCATATAAGAGATACTTGAGTAGTATGTATTCGAATACATACTACTTGAAATTTCAAGTATGCTAAGTGCGTATACATACTATTTAGGACTTTTATGTTAGTATGGTCTTGCGCCTTCTCCACATGCCTAAAGTTCGGTAAGCATTAGAGTCCATTTGTTGGAAACTGCCACATATGTACCTTTCCAAAAAGGTATGCTTTCAGATTTATGATCTACATATGTGCGTAAGTTTTTTATGAGGTTTTGAGGTTGGTGGTGTTTTGGGCCTTTGTGCCCACCCAGAGTTTTGTGAGTAGTAGAAAGTAGAAACTATTTGAGGTCAAACTACATAGTTCCCATTTTAAAAAAGATACATCAGTTAATTATTACGGTAAAAATATCCTTCATTATGAATATGAATAGAATCTCGCTAAAATAGAGGCGTCCATAGATTTTACTGAAGCTGACTGACGAGAAATATTATCAAGAGCATCGTAAACCTCTGCACAAAGAAGAAGTCATTAAGAGTCAACTTCATAATACTTTTACGGTCAATCATGGTTGTGTATTCAAAAGTTATATTTGCAAGTATAAAGTGGTCGGTGCGGACAATCAGAGAGCAATCTAGAGAGTCCCGACTCGACGTCTATTAGCGTCATGACGAATCGAAATAGCTATTCTTTGGTAGAACGATTCTCGGTTACGACTTAATCCTTGGACCAAGTTTTTAACTGGCTTGTGTTATGCGCAATGTTACTGGCTTTATTTTTCGAATCATGAATGATATGTATGGTTATCGCTCCAAACGATAAGGCTACCAATTAAAATGCTTCAATAATAAATTGAAATTGTAGTATAAAGTTTCTTGATCATCTGTCACTGCGCCAACCATACGTAAGTTGAGGATCACGGTGAGTGTAAAGTGTATGTTGAAGAACCGATTTTGGTGGTTATTTTGTTTGAAAGGTTAGGTGAGTGTTCTTGGCTGTTTCGTAAAATCCGATTTGCCGTCTCACAGTTAGCATCTACTTTGTTAGCTGCAGTAGGATGCTTAATGGTTATGTATTTGCTTTGCTTGCGTGACCTAAAATTTGAAATAATTGCTTGGGGTTTTTTAAATTTTATATTGAATGTAAACTTATTAAACTGTCCCGTAAGGTTCGCATAATCTTGCTTCTTACACCACACAATCGATAACGGCCCGCAGTCTAGATGATAGACTCCATTGTGGAATAAGTAATGATCCATCCTCTGTCGACGTAATATCCACTGCGGTGCACTTCCATTCCTATCACCGTTCCTCGTTCCCATTTCGTTAGTTTTATTGTTGATGCTACGTATCGCTGTGGTTTCTTCGATATTACTAATTTAGTTAGAATGGGATTCGGTTTGTTTGATTCGAACCACAGTATCAAACTTAATCAAAAACAATACTGACTGATTCGACCACGATTTCAACAGTTTTAAGTTAATCAAAAACAGAGTTGACAGAAAAAGCTTTATGGATCAAACTCTTACAAAGTAATTTATCATATTTATACTGGGTTGGTTGCTTTATAATCTCAATCGCTGTAAATATTTTATCGACAAAACTAATTTGTAATGAAAACTACACTATATACCAAAATATCATCACAAATCACATCTGAATCGTTTGCAAACCGAGATTTGCACATTTTATTTACATTTCTTGCTAAATCATAACAGTCGTAATTTTTCTTATGTTAAATTCCATTAACATTATAAAGTTCACGAATTTGTAATCTTTGTTCCCACGTATCTATGTAACGGCTAAACTGTTTTGATATTAAATACCTGGATTAAAACAGGCTTTTATCCAGTAGTTCTTAAGCTGCAGGTTAAACTACGTTACGGTACGGACAAAGCTCGTTCATGTATATTGTATAATCTCATATCGATCGTACCGTTAACCAGAACCATACAATTAATATTTTCACCAGACATTGTTGCTGTGATTGCGTCTTCAAGATCCCAATCATCATTACCATTAATTAGATTTTAACCTATTGTTCCTATCTAATTGGCATTGAAATCCAACAGCTATCGGACAAGGGAAGTAATTAGAGCTTATTTATTGAGCTCCCTTATCTCTGAATTGTGCACGAGCGACCGTAGGGACCTATGGGGACCATGGGCCAAGTAATTGTTTGCCGACCAGAGGGACCCAAAGGGTACCATGGGCAAAGTAATTGTTTACATGCCTCTGTGTATTTCTAGTATTAGTATTGTATCTACAACGTTGAGACCATTGTCTTTGCGTTGTCGCAACTGTAATCTCTTCTGTACTTTAGTATTAGGGCTGTTGAAATAAAACTCGTGCTTCTAGAAATTTCTTAAACGGAATTTAGTAAAAAGCAACAATAATGATAAAAAAAAAAGTAACGTCATTATTGAACACGCTGACCAAGTGCGGGTTGGTAAATATAATTAAAAAATAATATGCTGTACCCAAGATGCTCAAGATAATCCTATCCAAAGTTATAATAGGAGGATATTAATTAAATCGGTGTTAACAAAAACTATAAAATAAACCTTAATATTTACGAAACATGAAATTTGACTTTCACCACGAACACACTAATACACAGTATACACATGTCATGGCCCATATGAAAGGTTGGTTATGTAAAGATTGTTCAAAAAGTAATTCAGGCCAGTGTCATTATTTCCTTACTCACAAACTGTTACCGATCTGGGCTAATTGGTTTTTTAAAGACAAACCCTGCCTCTTGTAGCTTTCTTGTGTATATTGAAATATGTATGTACAGTTAGTAATTTTAAATAGTTAACCATTCTACACTGAAACAATGTAGACATTGTTTCAATTATGTTTTCGCGAAACTATTTTTTGAATACAAATTTTTATTCGTTTGTTTTTTTTTTGATAAGTTTTGTTGTCTAAGGTCTTTACTTCTACATAAGCTATTTGTCAGTAAAAATCCCCAAATTGATCCAGCCGTTTCAGAGACTGGCCGGAACATAATTAAAAAAAACACAACAAAATAAAAAAAATAGTATTTTTTTTATCGTATGGATTTTGAGAAAACCCCACATTTGGAATTACAAAGTACAAACAGACACTTCAATTTAATTTATTGCCATGTTTGAAAGTTTTACTAAAATGTTGACTAGGTTCTGGGCGTCGGTTTTTCGTGACTTAAAGTAAATTTTTAGTAAATTTACTCTCATAATTTTTCTAACTCGCCAAAAGAAGTATAACTTAAAAAAAAAGTAATAATAACAAGGTTCACCGACATACGTTGTCTATGCTCGAGTGGATTAATATCCCTAGACCCTTCGTGACGTAGTGGCAGCTGCAACCAACGTATACCACTCGTGTGCCCTCTCTTTCCAACTTGGCTGTTAGCTGTACTGTCTCTTTCACTCGTCGCATTTCTGTCATCCGGTCAAGCGACTGTTATGTTGATAGTGGTATTGTATCGATTTTCAATGTCACTTTTTCGGTTATATTCAATTTCTTGTTTTTATTGTGGTTTATTTTTAGTAACATTTGCGTTTATTAGTACCTGTATAAGTTGTGTTTAAATTAACGTTTTTCTTATAATTGGTAACTATTTTAGTAAACTAAATATTAAATGTATTTCTGGTTTTTTTTTTTTGAATTAACCTATGGCAGCTGGCCGGTAGTCGCCTTTACTACCGATCTGACTATTCGGGTTAGCGCCGAGGGCGCAGGACCCAAAAGGAACCTAACCTATATAAAAACCTACTGGTATGCTAGCACTGTAGCATGGGATGATACCTGGGACGCGTTACGGCTGCTAGCTACGAGGGCGCCTCAGACGGCTCGACCACGGCTCGGCTAGTGCCGGGGGGACATAGTGTTTGGCACCTCATGGTGCCCTAGCGGAGTGGAGTATTTCTGGCAGAGATGTGAATTTTAAAGGGCAACCTGTGTCACGGTGTCGTCAAATATTTGTGAAATAGGCTTTTAAAATATTTTCACCCTTCACCCGTAGTGCATATTACTTATAGCCCATAACAAGCTGTAATATAATAAGTGAAACACGCTTTTCAGCTTTATAATATTTGTATAGAAGTAGATTTCTTAGAATTGAAATATTCTGTTTTGAACTCTTTTTTGAATATTACAATTCTAAGAAATCTACTTATGTACTACTAATAATATAAGGCTGAAAAGCTTGTTGCACGAATTGTTATGTACATGATCCCTGAGTGTTATAGGCTAAGTATAATATGTATTACGGGTGAAGCCAGGGGGGAGCGCTAGCACTAAATATTAAGAATACTTGACATTTTATTTAGAAAATACTTACGAGTAAACTCCTAGTATCCTGCTAAGTAGTACTCCTAGTTGTCCGATCTTCGGATAATGTTGATTTTTAGTTTATTTTCTCTTTATTCAATTTATGTATTGAATCAATGTCACTGACGTGATTTAGATTTACTTTAAGTATTTTATTACACACTAAAGCGGTAAAAATGTGAGAGAGTAATCCATTAAAAGGCCACCAAAATTTTTATTCGTCGTAAAAGTGCCACAGCATAAGGTTCTAATGTTTCTCTTGTCGGATTCGACTAGGGGCCACGTGTTCTTTATCCGAAGTTTTGTGCTGTTTTTTTTTTGGATATATCGATCGTTTTTTGTTGCTTTTCTACTTTTTTTTTTTGCTAATGGCATACGGAATGTATTACAAAAGGGGGGAAACTAGCAAATGTATTGCACGGTGACTTTACGGCATTTATGGCAATGTGTGTACTAGTTAGGTACGTTTTTTTAATAAGAAAGAAAGACGAGCAGGACATTTGCCTGATGGTAAACAACATGCCTGCCACATAACAGCACAGTGACACGCAGCTATTGGAACATGAAGAGTCCAAATCATTACCTAGCACTGCACTGCGCTCATCACCCAGAGATCTGAGATGTTATATCTCTAAGCCCTGTAATATCTCTGGAAACATTGCCCTTCAAACCGGAACACTGTTTGGCGGTAGAATAACTGGCAAAGGTGCGGTACTTCCCCAGGTGGACTCTGCTAGGAGTCCTACCACTACAAAATATGTTAATAAGTATGTTATATGGGAAGCTTATTCCATTTTCAAAAACCTTTCCAACAACCTTTTCCAAGAACTTGCGATGCGTGACCAAACTTCTGTCGTTTATTTCATTCAACGTTTAAGCATTACCATTGAATTGAAAAAAAAGCTTGCTGGGTAAACTTCCAACTGGTAGTGAACTTATCGTCTTAATTCCCCTGGTTTCTAAGTCTTTTGATGTATTTTGTTGCATGGCCAAAGGGAGAATGTGGAGATCATTTTGGGACTTGTATTTGTGGTGACTTTCCACCTGTAAACATATAGCATAATGGGGCTAAAAAAAATAATTATATTTACAAACCAGTAATAAATGAAACTGACCGAAACAGTGAAATGTCAGGATATCTAAGCACTAAGCATACAATTAACCGGTATTGTGTTCGTATCATTGTTATAATAGTGTATTGTAGTGTAACGGTCTTGTGCGCATGTTTTTTAATTTATGTTTCGCCCCTCAACTACCAAACTAAAGCGGTTATGGCGTAGATATTACCCTCTCTTTTATGTCCAGCTGAAATAAAAGAGACTACTCTACATACATAAAAGCTAAGACTTATAAAATACACTATTACTAATAATATCATCGAATAATACAGATATAATAAAATTTCAAAATAAAAACATTTTGGGCTTAAAAGGTAAAATCATCGCTAAAAACAATCTATTTTATTAATCTATTTATTAATTAGATAATATTTTAGTTATTAGGACTAAGTTTAAAAATTGTAGAATAAGAAAAGGTGGATGGAAACTTAAAGGTTTGCGCCGATTTATACGACTCGGATACCACCCGACAAATAAAATACACTCAAATATAGGTTTTATATCATTCATGTTAAGATACAAATTAGCAGAGCGTTCGCTGACAGCCGTCTGCTAATTTATGTTCCCAATGTAATCTATATCTTAATCGGCATTACATAAAGCCCATACTTGAGTGTATTTTATTGGGCACAAACCTTTACGTTTAAGACCGAGGGCCGGGCAGACTAGCGTAGTATGGAAAAGGCTAAGCCCAGCAGATGGACACTGGTTGACGATGATGATAAATATTGTTTTGATTCATCATAAGTTAACTGTAACTTAAACTTTAGTCGACTCTAGCAAATTGTTAGCAATTTTGTTTTTCAACCGACAGTTTCTATAACTACTTATCCCGTATTCTGTTAATTTATTTCTTCTACGTCATTAAAAGCTCATTAACTGTCATTAGTTTAACAATATAAGCAGCTCTGAGGTCCCGCACGCATTTCCGTTAACTGACACTGACTAACTTACTTATGTTCATTTCGGGGTTCATTGATATTCGGAAGCCAAAAATTTTGAGAACAGTTCGAGGGAAAAAAAATATTTTACATATCAAAGATTTCTCGTTTGAAGGGCAATGTTTCCAAAGAAATTACAGGGAATAGAGACAAAACATCTTATAGCTCTGGTGCAGTGCTGTGCTTGATAATGATTTGGACTCTTCATGTCCAATAGCTGCGTGTCACTGTGCTGTTATGAGCAGGAAAGTTGCTTACCATCAGGCACATGTACTGCGCGTCTTGTCACTGTCTACTATAAAAAAACCTTTTTATCATAGTATTATCCTTCTAAAACACATAATACGGCATTCCCGACGTCGTGTGGCGCTGTCACTCCTGCCACTCACTCCAGCTTCGAAGTCATAAAAACAGTTAAATTAATAACCACTCTTTTAATATTAACTGTTGGATGTTTAATTAGCTAAGATATTTCGACGTCGCCGTGAGAATTTACCTCGGCCATAACAATTACTGATTTTAATAGATTTTTTGTTGACTTTATAACTCGGATTGTAAATCAAATTTATTAGTTTTGTTTAGAGGTGAGTTTCGTTTGTTAAATTATGGAAAAAACGACTTTGTGTTCTAGCGATTTTGCTGTTGTTTGACACTAGCAGTGCTCTACTGTTTTACCCGCATATAGTACCCGTTATTTTCCCCGCGATAGAAAATAGTATGTTATTCTAGACTATAATCTGTGTTCCAAATTTCAACCCGATCCGTTCGGCTGTTTCGACGTGATTGAGCAACAAACATACACATTTTAAAGTTATAATATGTGTAGGACTGCTTGTTACTACTTACTCAGTTATCACTCCGCTACGTCCTCGGCGTCGAATTTTGAAAATGGCTATTCCCTAAGTCTCTGCATCTTTTCGGGATGAAAAGCAGCATATGCGTTGTTCCCGATTTTAATCTCTTTGAGCGTCGCACTTCATCTTGATCCTCTTAGTTTTCACGGCGTATAATTGAGCAACAAATATCTAAAGATAAAAAAAACACATTTTAGTAAACTATCAGCGGCCCTTGGTTCTACCCGCGTGGTTCTATTCCCGTAATTTTCCCCCCATAAAAAGTAGCCAATGTTGCTACATTTTTTTTTTTTTTTTAAATAAAGAGTGACGAGACGACCAGGACATGTGCCTGATGGTAAGCAACATGCCTGACACATAACAGCACAGTGACACGCAGCTATTGGAACATGAAGAGTCCAAATCATTACCTAGCACTGCACTGCGCTCGTCACCCAGAGATCTAAGATCTTATATCTCTAAGCCCTGTAATTTCTCTGGAAACATTGCCCTTCAAACCGGAACACAGTAATGTTTGCACATTACTGCTTGGCGGTAGAATACCAAATTGTATTCTGTGTTCAATGTCAACTCGATCTATTAAAAAAAAATCAAATCCAGTCCCAAATATTTTATTTCGGATAAAATAATCCACTAAGTTAGTAGAAAGATATTTAATAAACTATTGTTAGTACAAAAAAGAGAGAACAAATTATTACAATATAGTGACCCTTTGACCTCCCATTTTCCCGACGCATTCCGAGTGGATGGATTACTACTAACTCCTGTTCACCACCCCCACTAAATGCCTCAGGAAGGGAGCTCTCAGGTCTTCGGCCATTATTTTCAAGATGCTGTTGTGACTGCCTCGCACTCGCCTCGTTAACGACGCGACTTTCTTCCGAAGGACTGCGTGGAAGCCGTCCGTTCGCGTGTCCGAAATGCGAAATATTCAGCTTTTCCGCAATGATTTAGCTACAAACACAAAAACATTCACACTTCTGCATTAGTAGCATTGTTATACAACCTCGAATAATATTATTTATTTTACCAGTTAGCAAAGTTTCTATCATTTGATAAGACTGAATTTTTAATGCCGTAAACCTGTCTATTGCTAAATAGTTCATGTTTTTCGAATAATAATGTATCTATGTCGAAATGTCGTGCAGTAAATTCAAAATAAAGATAAAGCTAGATTTGTGATAAGACTTATTGAACAAACTTAGATCGTTACGATTGCATAAGGAAGTACCTATTCAAAAATATCAATCGAGCTAAAAAATATGCTAAATTAAGGTAAAAAATATGTAAATGTCATGTATTAAAGACATAGACACGACATGATATCGGCACGTGTCAGTTGAAATATGTTTGATAATTTGACAAATTATTGCATACATCAAAATGATATAAATCTTGATTACGAACTGGCGGGCTAGGACATCAAATTTGGGATAAATTAATAATCCAAATCATAGGCTGCGTACTGGTGACCCCCCTCCAAAATTCGAGGCTGGGACTGGACGGATGGCTGCTGTATTAGAATGTCGGTGACGTAACCCCGTAAGATTATTTTTTACCTACCAAAACATGCTTTGTAAGCTAACAACTCGGGAAGTGTATCAAATAACACCGTTAACAGATTATACATTAGGTATATTTAGCATTACACATCGGTATATAAACTTATGAATCTATTATTTTTCCTTTTTGATCTTTGGCATATTTTTGTATATCCCATCGAGGTGTGTAATGTGTGTGTGATCCCATCTTTTCCTTAGCTGACATCTCAGTTCCCCTTTTAAACAATCTGCTAATTTCCTTTTCGGCCAGTCATCCATAAAATATCAACTTTTTATCACAGAGTTTTGTAGATTAAACCTAACAACATATTTTGATAAATTCTTAATTTTATTGAACCTTATAGGAAAAATCACTTCGAAAAAGATTGTTTCGCGATTAAATGGTTTGTAATAATAATTACTACAATAAGAATATGGATAAAAGCAACAGAGGGTGACGTCACAATATATCTACATACTACCATATCCGCCATTGATCGTAAGCGCATTGAGTTAACACATGTGATCAGCAGATGGCGCGCTCTTGAACGCGGGAACGGTGGGAACGCGGGACCACGTGCACTGTGTAGTGTGTACGCGGCTTAATTTGATGGTGTTCGTTCATTGACATTTGGAAATCATTGTTTTTTATCCCTTGGATAAACTTGCTCCTTTTTTGTGATAAAGAGTTTATAGAATGACACAGAGCAAAACACCTGCTTATAGGTAACAGTAGTATCACGCAGTGATTGGCGAACAACAACATCATTATACCTAGTAATGCCCTATAATTTCTCTGGCAACACTGCCCTTTAAACTGGAACTCTTTCGGTGTCTTTTTCAAAAATTGATCCAAAACGCATGTACATATAATGCGTGAAACTATTTTATAATATCATTGGTTAACCCTCAGCATAATGTATGCGATATGTGCATATAAAAGTGTCGAAGTCGATACCGTATGACGTGGCGGCTAATCGGCTGAATTACTTGATATTATAATGATTACAATCAAGTTTTTTTCAGACATCAGAGTGTGGGAGGTCTATCGCGTCACTGTCCTCCGAAGTCCTTACCACAGTACCAATAATCACTCTCAACCATCAATCATTCGCAAATTGTTGTATCATTAAATCCACAGAACTGCTCTACAATAGTCAGTCATTAGACCATGCGAAGGTCAGAACATGGCTATGGCCAATGGTCTGTCTGTCACAATGTTTGCATGGGAGTAGGTAACATAAAGGCTGGTTAAGGTCAACTCTTAATTCCGGCACTAGAGGCTATTGTGTTACAAGCTTTGTATAAAAAACATTCAAAGTTTTATTAGTTTGTGCGTAGCAATTAGATCATGCAGATCATATCTGTTTAAATATGATAATTAACACTGGCTACTCTGTGGAGTAAGCTCACGTTGTTGCAGTTTTGTGTTTTTAAACAAAGATTAGTTTAATTACGTATGTAGTATCTTTATGTAGTATTAGTAACGGCCCTATTTGTCTCATTGCCGATACTTCGCTCACTATCCTCACTTTGATTTTCGTTTCATGTCATTTAATGGTGGCTGTAAGTGATAATACAACCATTTGTGGCACTAGATATCAGTATAGTGCTACAGTTGTCTCAATTGTCTTCACTGTAATTTTTCTGAGGTGTTATTATCTCTGTTGGCTGGGCGACGGTCTCCCCAATACCCTCCAAATGATAGTCAACTTACGGTTTGTTAGTTACATAGATTTCGGTTTTTGATGTTGGTTAGTTAATAATGTAACGACATTAGACCTAACAATGCCCAAAATAGTGTAAACAATTTCTCCTTCAGTTTCTCCTGAGACCCATATATCTACCTTGTTATGTCTATCCACGTAATTAATAATATATATGATAATTACCTGAACAATTGATTAATTGTTATGCATGTACAATTGCTATCTCATGATATACCTACCAATATATCGTAAAATTAAACAAACCGAGAAGGAATCCAGCACGCATTAAAACTGTATTTGAAGCCGACATCCTTTTAAGCCCTTAATTTATGTAACTGCAATGGCTACTCGGTTTAAAATAAAAACCTGTTGAAACAGGCAGGACTAAATTAAGCAGTCATATGAAATGCAACCGGGGTCTGTAAAAAGCAGGCTCGATAACTCTGATCAATTTCGGAATGAGTCACCCGCCTTCGAGCCTTATAAATGGAATTTATTGCTGCTATAGTTATCATGTGTGTTATACTTCACATAGAAAAACATTGTCTAAGAACAATTTCGAGGGTTTTATTGAACTGAGCGTAGGATACCCGTACCGGCAACATGGTCTCTATCGCAGTTCAAACCTGGATTCGATTGGGACCGAGGAAGATGGCATGTCAGATGCATTTACGGCAGCACTGAGATTAAGAAGGCTGTTAGTAAACTTAGTCCACACTACATAAAATGCGATCTATCTGTGTAATCAAAAAAAGTATAGCTGATCAACCAATGTAAACTACTGTAGTCTGTTTACTGATATGTGGATATATTAACTTCACCATAGTTGATGACTGTTTACCATAAGGGTGTCCACAAATCCACCTCAGCAACCAGTAGCAGATATTTAAAATATTAATTGCCGGTGAAACTTCTCTCTGATCTCATATTATATCTCGCGTAACAGGGACAGACTCGCCATACATCTATGATATAAATAGTACCTACTAATGTGAAGGTTGCTGTTCGATGAAAGTTTATAGATGGTGGGCTTTCGTGGAATGTTAGTTCTGTATGGGCTAGATAACTCGACTCGCTTGCTAAGGAACGCTAACAACAAACATACTGAAGTTGATATTTTATACGAATAAAAATACGTCTCGAATACATTTTTTGAGATAATCCTATCATTGTACTTGTTTATAGAATTACTAGCGGCCCGTTCCGGCTTCGCTCGGATATTGTCACATAAAGCCCATTAATCGAAATGAAAACTATCCTATCTTTTAAGTTGGATCAATCTACACACGGTGTCCAAATTTGATTAAAATCGGTTAAGTCGTCGCTTAACATCAGGCGAGATGGCGGTCAAGTGTAAACCTACAAAAGTTAAAAAAAAAAAGGTAGTTTAGGAGTCCATCGCGGACAAACATCGTGACAGGAGATTTATATATATTAAGATTATAGATTATTCGTCATTCTGTAATTTTAGTTTACTAAAAACTTTGCTGTCCATCTCTATGTAAGAAGAGAGACAGGTTAATTTTACTTTTGCGTTGTATCTGTGTGAAATTGCGTAATATTCAGTAAATGGAAACACTATTACTATACAATAATATTAAATGTAGGTATATCATCAATATAAAATACACAGTAAGTATCCATCAACATCGCCTGTCTGCGCTCAGAACACATCGATTAGGCAAATCGTTCTGACCGTCCGTCTTTTTCTACATTCCTCACCAATCACTCTGATCTAAAGACTCCGAACTGGTTATTTCTCCCTCCGAACTGGTTATTACCGGTTATATTTGTTAAACGCACAGTAATCACCAAACTGCACAATTATATCGGGAATAGGCAAATCAACATTGATTAGATGTTGAAGTGGCCCAAATCGCTCCGATTGTGGACTGGTCCGATCGTATGATATAATAGAAAAAGTTACGTAACCAGAATAATTTCCGAGACTATAATTTAAGATGGAAATCAATTTCGAGTTTTGTTCTTTGATGGTGCCCGTACGAAAACATAACGTACATTCCATCACATACTTGTGCTTAAGAATTCAGATTTGAAATTTTAAATTGAATCAAGTTATGATCTAATGTTTGTCTTAAAAAATCCATACAATAAATAAATCTACATGTAAAGACAGCCGAGGGTGAAGGCCTAGCAAGCCAAGCCCGCTTAACCAAAAGCATTTAAAGACACATGATGGTGTTGAAGCACGACAGCCGTCGGTCAGTACTTCGACAAACACTATGGATAGAGTTGACCTCATATATCCCAAGGTGAACCATCGAGTGAAAACTACCAGGAGTCCATTGAATTTTAAAAACTCTACCTGGAAAGTTCATGACGAAAACTTGGCGATCTTATTAGAACATCCTGGGCCAAAACAAGACCTAAACAGCCAAGTAGAAACTTTCCAGGACACCATATATACATACTTCTCGGAACATTACCCACCATCAACTTGTTATGCTCAAAATAGCAAGGAAAATATGTTCAAAATGAAATTGCGGAGGAAGAAAAGAGAGTTAATAAAACGTCTTCGTGTAGCTAAAACCATGGGCGATAACCATCTAAGTCACCAACTGTCCAGGGCTCTAAGATCAATCCTTAAATTAATACAAGGAATATCGCTTCAAATTAGTAAAATCGTGATAATTTTAACAGAGCAGATTCCTTACACCAGTGTATAAAAGTGTCCATCAGTTCGTAAACATATCTTGAATATATTCATTAAGATCTGGTCAAGAAAGCAAGTCCCAGTAGCATTTGGAAGAGCAATTTTGTCCTCATCCTAAAAAGCAGGAAGTAACTCATCCCAAAGACACCAGACCGATAGCCCTAACCAATACAATTTCTAAAATCTTTTCAGTATTTTGCAAACAAAAATGACCACATTTATGACTAGCAATAGGTATTTCAGGCCCAATCACCAGAAAGGGTTCTTGCCTGGTATTTCTGGATGCCTGGAACACAATACATTACTAGTAGAAAGTTTGAAAGATGCCAGAACACATGAGAGGCAAATTACAGTCTGCTGGATAGACCTAGAGAACGCGTTTGGTTCTGTCCAGCATGAACTTATGATATTTGCCCTAAAATGGTATAACTTTCCTGCTGAAATTATTGACATAATTAATTCTTATTATTGCCACTAAAATTCGTCATAGCAGTAAACAAGGAATACACAAACCACTTGAATACAATGTAGGACTATTCCAAGGGTGCTTGAAATTTGAAATTGAATCAAGTTATGATCTAATGTTTGTCTTAAAAAATCCATACAATAAATAAATCTACATGTAAGTATATTCTGGATTTATCATCTCAGCTTCTCAATGGAATTAATTTGCATAAAAAGGTATTTGTATTTAATATTAATATGTGTATATATGATATGTGCCTCTCAATGTGCCTCAGGTTCTCGGTTTCCATTAATACTTATGTTCTTTTTTAATTTAATAATTTACTTACTTTAATCTGTTTTACGTTAGCGTTAAATTTAGCTTTTCGATACCATTTAAATGTTTGTACAAATTTCTATTCAAATCTCTGGTTATACAGTTGATCTAACGAGCAAACATTCATCGCACTACCAACGTAGGCTTACCATATAAATGGCGTAATTTACTACTCCAGAGCTCTGACTAATGGCAATCTAATGAACTGGCGACACTTAATGCGGACCTTGCTCGCAATGCTATGGTAATGAGAGACAGCCATGATGAAATCATAGGATTGGGCTAAATTAGCAATATTTACGTTCTCTGTACTTACTTAAGCCTTTCAGAAACGTCTACCGTTTATAGAAATTATATTATAACCGTTAATGCTGGTTATGTCGCGGGTCGAACCTGGACTCGATTGGCACAGGATCGAGGCAAATGGCAAAGTAAGAGAGATAGACGCCTGTACCCAACCGTGGGATAGAGAAGGCTGTGGATGATAATGATTATGAATGCTTGTTAGTTATAACGTAAACGATTGTAAAATGGGGAATTATGCAGTTCTTAAACACAAATATGGCTTTGAAATCATCATTTCAATCAATAATTTTATTTTTAGAATGAAAAATCTTTAAAAAATAAAGGTGTGAATAATTTTAAATAAATACCACGGGTAACTAACGTTTGGTATAGTCGGTCCAGTCCGACTCAAGTTTCTGGACTGGCTATATCAAACGTGAGTTACCGGTGTATTTATTTGAAATGTGGAATAACCACGTTACTTATTATACTAAAAGTGTGAATAACATTTATTCTAATATTTGCCTATTCTAATTTACTCCATAATTTTGGCTCAGTATCTTTACATATTATTTTGAAGCCTACGTCGTTGATCATAGAATTGTTTATCAATGCAGATACATCAAAAATGCAAATGTGGTATCAGTTTTATCATTGCTTGTATTTGCGCCCACGTCACTGGTAGTTGCAGTATTTATATCTGGGAGTTATCGCCTGGCGATATTTGTGACAAATTGTTTGAGCTCTCGGGGTTCTACCATTTCACATCTTAAACCTGAGACGCAGTGCAGTAAATCTATTTTTTTAACAATTAAACGTTAACACTTGACCGCCATTTCCTCTGATGTTAAACCACGACGCGGTCTACGAAGGAACGTACTTATCTAAATCTAACCGATTCACTCTCGATTTGAAAACACCACAATTGTAAACATCGAGAAAAAACCAATGCACTCCTCAGGCCAGACGTTCTTATCACAAAAGTAGAGTCGATCCTCTTCATACGAGGAACGGCAACCTTGAAAACCCGTAGCTTTCAAAGAAATCAAATTAAAAAAAAAAGGCTTAAGGGAATTGGACCCTCGTTCGGAACAAAATTCATACACGGCTAAAAGTAGATATATTAAGAAGTGTAGTGTCAGGAATGTCCGCCAATCCTTAAATTAATAAAATCCCCACCAAACGATACGTTTCTAAATGCCTGAAAATCTTAAATCTTAGATATCTTCAGTGTAAAACCATTAAAAACCTTCGATACTGTGTTTCCTCCAAGCCCGCGTCTAACATAAAGTACGGGACGATAGCTCCTGCGGCGAAACACGACAAGCCGATTACAGGAACACGGGCTGTAATGCCGGCCGATAGCGGCGCGGGCGCAGCTAACTTACCACTTGGAGTTCCCACTTTACAATGTACTTTACTTTATTTCATGTTCCAATAGCTGCGTGTCACTGTGCTGTTATGCGGCAGGCATGTTGCTTACCATCAGGCACATGTCATACTCGTCTCGTCACTCTATGCTATAAAATAAATGAAAAAAGAAACAATGAATCAAAAAATCCGACCACAAAATCTCAACTTTATTAATTTTATTCTCTCTGAAACAACTAAAACCGAATTCAATTTACATTAAACTCAGATACTCGAATAAATTCATTTTTTATATCAACTAAAGATACATCAATGAATCTACCAGTTGATGGAAAAAAACAAATGACTTAGGTCACGGACGGACCCCGGAGTCTGTGGAAATGCTGAATTCAAATAAAAAAAATCCAATTTCGATAAAATTGGGACCACTTCTAAAGTATTATCTTCCAAACAAAAAATAGCCACCGAAATTCAAATTGATAGATTCACAATTGGCGGGGAGCTAACGCGTAACATACGTTGAACAAAAACAACCGAACTGAGAATTCCATCCTTTTTTGAAGTTGGTTAAAAACGACACAACGAACACACACTTTTTACGCATTGTACGCACGCAGGCAGTTATAAATCTTTTATTTTTAAAAGTATTCCTACAACAATGTATCATAACTTTTGCTCACTTCCCACAACGAAGACAGTCCCCAGAATTGCACTAATGACACCTAATTTCACCAAACATTTACGTAAACAAACTTCACTTCACTTCAATTAAGGTTTCAGTCGATACCTCTCTATTAGATCACGTGGCACACGTTTCACTAGCCCACATTCACCCTCACTCAAACCTCCGTAGACACATCAATGCGCCCGTCTATTCGATGCTGCATTACTCGTACCAGCCTTAATGGAGCCCATTAAATATAACTCAGGCTCCAAACACACGTCTCGAACAATTATTCTAGATCTGGGAACACTAGGAAGTAATACGGCGAGCTGTTAAGCCTGCCTTATTACTGCTAACTGACTGGACAAGGAGACCGTTCTCAATTCGTTAACTGATTTATTCGAAGACTCCTAAAATATGAAGATCTTTAGGGAATAGGAAATTTTATTTTAATTTTATAAATGCTATTTGCGTTGGCCACATGTATCGGGTCTCTAAACTCTAAACTAAGGTCGAGGACAGCGATGGCACATGCATCATACTCGTGAGCAGGTGCTGCTTGCAGGACTTGGACTGCTTACGCCATATATTCGATATTCACTGCAATGAATAAATTAGCAAAATTACATTTTTTCTCATGTAGATACATGTACATGTTCATAAAAAGCACGGATCCAAGAGACAGTGGAGTTTAATTAAAAATACTTTTATTTCTAATAACATAATCCATTGTGTATTTATTTAAATAGATAAAAGTACGTATCATATATTTAGATTTTTTTTAATTTAATTACTGATACTAAAGCAAGTAGCCATCAAAGAGGCCGCGGTGGTTCAGACCAATTTTACAAGACTATGCGATTCGATTCGTTTCGCTATTAATGTAAATTGTTTTAATCGAATGGGTACATTCAATTATAATCGAGATGGAATTGACGATGGTGGTTTGATTGATGTTATGTAATACATCGGAACATATACGGGAGCTATTAAGTATTCAGTTACTATAAATTAAGATTCACAAAAGTTACAATTAATGGCAGTTATTATTCCATAAACTATGATATCTATCCTTTTATTAACATTCAAATCGTTATTCGATATTGTAATCGTTAAAATAGAATATGTTTGAAATTAATAAATAAATTAAAAGTTGAATCAGGTTCTAGAACTATCATAATTATAGTTGTAGTAGCTGTGCCCCACAGAGTAACCTGTGGTTTTACAGTGTCTTCACGATATTTCATATTCGTCAAATACAACTTACGCTTGCTTACGCTGAAATTTGTCATATTGCAAAGTATTTTGTTAGTCAAGCCCTTTCGTTTGATACCCATATTGTGGTAGTAATGAAACAAATAATATAATTCACTATTTTGTGGTGGCGGCCATCTTGAATCGATATTAACCAGACATAGCTAAAAATATCCGCACGGATATTAAACCTTCAAATAAAAAAACCGCATCAAAATCGGCCCATCCGTTTGAGCTCTACGGTGCTACAGACAGACACACAGACAGACAGACATCGACGTCAAACTTATAACACCCCTTTTTTGGTCGGGGGTTCAAAATGGCCAAATCATATTCATAGAGAAAAATTGTGTAGGAAAACTGATGTCTTTGTTGCACATTTTTTCTTGTTTTCATTAACTGATAACTAATATGTGATAAGGTCGCTCCAATCTGACTTAAGTTTTAATCACATTCGGCGGCATTTTTCAAAGATATTACACGTGCGTGTATGCTGCTCGTTTGGCACATTGCAACTTAAGTTAGACTGGACCGACCGAACGTGGATTACTCTAGATATTAAAAAAAAAACAAATACTGTCTTAGAATTATTCAGTGAAATATAAATTTCCCGTACTAATTTAAAACCTACCTTTATCTATTCAAACTAATTTAAATTTGATTGATCCAAACAATCACAAAGTTAGTAAACCTATTGACTTAAAAGGCATAGATGAATAAAATCTACAATTCACTAGTGACAACATGAAAAACTAATCACCTAAGTACAGACAAACGAAACATTCTCACAGCATTTATGAATATTAATGGATAATAAACAAAGTTGGGATAACGGCTACTGTGGTATTGGAGATGTTATTAGCATAATTACCGATGCTGATGCCGTTGTTATCATAACCTTTCATCGGGGGCTATCGGTCCATCTGTGTAGGTGGGGAGAAGCAGGTGTGGACCACGGAAAGAAAGAATAAGATGAAGACACAATATACGGAACTGGCTCGTTGGAACAAGATGCTGTAAATTCCTTTGTTGAGTCGGAATTTTAAATATTCCGTAAATTAGTTAGATTGAAATACTTTTGTGATGTCATAATCTTTGGGATTTAGATTATCATATATTGGCTGCGCTCCGCTCACCGGTGTAGTTCTTGATCCCATTATTTTCTCAAATATAAATTTTATAAGTTGAGTAATGAGCAGTTCCAGACCATTTTCTATTTATGTACCAATCTTCATCCCTTTAGTAGTTTTTACGTGAAAGAGTAACGAACATCCATACATACAACATTTTTTGTGGGCATTTAACAACTTCCGCCATGGTTTTCGGACACTTTACAAGTAAATAAATAACCAATATAATACCACGTGTTTCATTGAATTAAAATTTTGTTTTAACGCAGAGCTGTATTTTTTTTAAATAATAAAAATCATAATCTGAACAAACCCAGCTTTATATTATTAATAAAATAAATAACGGTGAACATTTCACACACAATACCATCTGACCACTATCTAAGCAAAGCTTGTACTATAGACGCCAGATAGCTGAAATATATAGGTATAATACTTATATATTTTAAATATATATGTTATTTTCGTAAAGTTGATAATAGTTCTCGCGCAACGCGCTAAATCCAGATGGCCACGCCAAGAAGCGTCATTCGATCACGTGACTACAATATAGTCTATTGAATTGCATATCGAAACCATCATATTGATTTACTTGGAATCCCTTAGGTGTGTGGTTCCGCGTTGTTACGGCAGATTGGACCGTTATAAGTTATAATGCCTAAAGCCTAAAACTGTGTCCGTTATTCTGACCAGTCACGATATAGGAGAGGCCATGTTAGACCTGGATTGAAGCACTTTGGATGGGAAAAACGTGGATAATATAGGCAGGTAGAGCAGCAAAAGCGAGCAAAAGATCATGTCTTTCCGAGTTCGATCAATGTCGATGTAAGCATTATAAATCATCACTTCAAGTCTTCACGTCAAGGACTGAGAATTTTCGATAGTTCCATTTAAAATTCATTTACCTTAAAACGACGAGTTTATAAACTAAATTGTGTGTCTTGAGGTGTCTTTGCGTGTGTGAGGAAGTGTGTGTATATCTGTGGCATTGTAGCTCCCGAACGGATGAAACGATTTTGTTTTTTTTTTGTTTCTTTTTGTTTTCTTTTGTTTGAGATGTGAATTAATCAGTAGAGTTCCTAGCATCCTGCCAATGTTTCATCAAAATCGATAGGACTCTTATACACATATTGGGTATTTATTGTTTTACTTACAAACATATGTATGACCTAGAATTTTAAACGTTGATTTTTATTTAAATTTTAATGTGTTCGAATGTTTGTTTTTGTGCTATTTAAAAGTGTTTCTTTTTATTATTCTGAACTAAGTCCAAATATAAGTCCGTTTTCAATTTGGACTTACGCCATATTACAATTAAGTTGTCATAAAGAAAAATGCATGTGTAACTCTTTAGAAAAACTAGTGGTCCGTCCCAGCTTTGCCCGTGGTCCAAAATATATAGCTTATAACACTCAGGGATTACATACAGGTCCATTGGTGAAAGAATTTTTGAAATCGGTTCAGTAAATTCTTGAAAAAGGTTTTTGTTTGAAACGCTACGCTTTCTAAAAAACACCTTTTCAGCTTTATAATTCTAGTATATAGTATAGAGGTAGATGATACTAAATATCTACGACTCTATGTCCACATAAGTCGAACAGTTGCATGGCATCCTCACGTTTATGAACTCGCATGAACTTCGAGCTGCGCTCGCGTCATAAATCTCAGCACTTTGTTAACTTAATTGCAGTGCGGTTTGCGTGACAAAGCCCCGGGCGGCATTGTTTGGTGATCGATGACGAGCATAGTTAATGTGCTGGGATGGAGCCGAGACGTTTGATTTACGAGAAAAGCTCGAAGGAAAGATTTGACAATGACGAGACGGGCGAGTGAAAAATCGATTAGGGAGAATAGGGACAGCGATAACTTTTATTAAAGACTGGATTCGTTGGACACAACTAACTTTGACATAGTAGAAAGTAGCCTATGAATCTAAGTACTCTCTACCTATGTCGTCCGAAATACGATCGTGAGGTATGTTCAAATTCGAAGAACATAATATATTTCCAAGTTCAGATGTAAGTATACGAGTTCGTCGTCATCACCAGTTTTAACGATGAAGGAAAACTGCCTGAGGAACCGGCAGTTTTAATAATTTTCGGGGTTAGGCCATTACGATTGTAATATATATAAAACAAATTTGGACTCTTATCTCAAACATATTTTTTTTAAATAGAGTGACGAGACGAGCGAGACATGTGTCTGGTGGTAACCAACATGCCTGCCACATAAACAGCACAGTGACACACAGCTATTGCAACAAGAAGAGTCCAAATCTACCTAGCACTGCACTGCGCTCGTCACCCAGAGATCTGAGATGTTATATCTCTAAGCCCTGTAATTTCTCTGGAAACATTGCCCTTCAAAACGGAACACAGTAATGTTAGCACATTACTGCTTGCCGGTAGAATAACTGGCAAAGGTGTGGTACTTCCCCAGGCGGACTTTGCCAAGAGTCCTACCACTACAAAATTATAAAATATTCATTCTAAAACTAAAAATAAATAGACTATTTGTTTTCATGTTTTTTTACAAATTGATGTGTAAATTGTACATTTGTGCCTAAAGAACTTTGACATTGTCTAACTTGCAACCTATTTTTTCGAGTGGATTGAAAAATGGCATTCCACAAAAAATATTGTGTTGTACTTTTCAATGTGGTATCAAACTATCAAAGTACGAGAGTAGATGATCGTATCTGGATCAAAGGCGGTTGAAGAGCGGATGTGACAATACAGTGCGGAGGGCATCCGCTATTACGCTGATTTGAGGCCCCCGCTCCGGCCACTGATGCTGGTGTAGACTAACCTGGCACTCAGTTTTAGGTCAGGCTATTTATCAGATAAAATTGGAGTAAATGCATAACACTAAATGTTTCCACTGCTGAGACTCGGGGCCTTTTCTTGTAAGGAGAGGAATAAATGACTAGGCCAAAAATATCGGTAACATTCTAATTAGCCCGCAAGGTCAATAAAAGGATATAGTTAGGACAGAGGAGATAGCTACAAACACTAGCTTATTATTTACTTTTATTATTTTATTTAAAAACACACTTAATTGTACAAAAGATAAACTAGTACGCCTCGCGGCCCGCACCTTCACAACTACTTTTGTTTTGAATAAATACACACGTAACTCACGTTTAATATAGTCAGTCCAGTCCGACTCAAGTTTCTATCCATATCCCTATCCATATACTTTGAAAGAGATCGCCGGACGCGATCGAAACTTGAGTCGGACTGGATCAAACTATATCATAAGCTGAGCTTTGCATTTGTGTTAACATGGATAGTGTTGTGACAATGGCCTTAGGCGCGGCGCCATTCTGTCATCGCCGCGCTTTTGCCTTTGGTGATCACTTACACTAATGACTCGCCATGGACACGTATTACAGAGTTTTGTTTTTCGAATATTTAGTAAATAATTTTGAATTTATATAAATCACAAATTTTCGGAATAGTACACGTATTAAGTTTTGATTTATCAATGATGACGTTACTTGAAACTTTTAAACAAATCATAAATTTTTTTTTTTTTAATTTTATAGGTTTCTTACAATGCCATCTCGCGTTACTTGAAACTTTAAAACACTGTATTTTCGTCATTATTTGTTTGTCAAAGAATAAAAGAAAAAATACGAACCTATTACGTATGTACACTTATTTTTTATAATCTACCTGACGCCCTCTTTCGGATCTTTTCATGTAAAATAAAAATTACTATCCTAACTTTCAAGTTGGACCAAATTACACATAAATGCTAACTTTGACTTGGTGAAGAGTTTACTGAGAACAAACATCATGCCACTAGATTTATATGAATGTATTATGTTAATACTAGTAGGTATGTGTTGTGTGTTGATCGGCCAATAGTCCGTTTGAAAATTAGCTATGGAATCAAAATGTGACAAGAGAAAGCCATAAAGTTATAAATGACTTAACTCCATACTCAAACAACGTGAAACCGAAACGTTGTAACTACACGTTCCATATTCCATACATCTCTTCACTAGAACCACTCATAAACGAAAAGGACGTAACTACCATTCTTCGAAACGAAACGTACGTCTTTTTGTGTCTGGGGCTTCATGTGTTGTTTCGTCATGCATTGTGTGCGCAGGCGACGGTTAATGAATTGTCCGTCGATTCATCACCAAACAATGGACAGGGGTGTCCCGTGTCGGACATCAATATGACCATGTAGAACGCGAATTGATGGGATGTATTCGAAAAAGTTGTCGCAAGTTAACTACCAAGACAGATTTTATTTAATTACGTGATCTTGTAATTAGGTGATCTTTGTTTTTCTGTCTTTCTGATTGTAGTTAAAATGGGCCAAGGAAATGCGATGTAATGTTATGCGTGTATTGATTTCTTCAATGAAACTTTTTAAGTCTTGTTTTGGGGCACATCACAAATAACTTAAAAAAGCAGAAGCGGTATATACCTATGTTGTTTATTCAAGCATTAATTTGAATCGGTCAAGTCAACTTACATGTATAATGATTGTCAGTACATATTTATAAAATTCTCGTGTCTATATCACCGATGGTACGAAAGATATACATACTATATAATATGAAACGATTGCCTATTCACAGTATATAAAAAAACTACAAGAGTATCGTATGATGATAAGAAGAGCCGATCAACAGTTATAGCCAAAAATTCAAGTTTATATCAGTTGCCAACGATATTGTTTTGACAACTACGAAGTTCTCCGCAAAAGATGCGCGCGCGCCGTCGTCGATACAGAGGGTGAGCACGACCCTAACGTTAACGCAGTATGACTCTAGGGGTGGTAATAATAATAATAATTATGGAGAATCGATAAAATTTTATGTTGTACTTGTCCGTTAAGTCTCTATTTGTCAAGTTGTACCGCGAAGAGTGAAAGGATTAGCTAATTGATAAATATTGATATGCCACATGGGGTCAGCAGTTAAGACACACAAGAAGACCCCTTAATGTTTCCATGAACTCGGGTCCTTCTCTTACAAGATAGATAGAATAATTCTTTATTGGACTTAAATTTTAAAAATAAAATACACAAACACATAAATACTAAAAAAATTATAGCAATTGGCGACCTCATTATTGGACATGAGACTCATACTGGACAAGTAATGAGAGCTGGTACTTGTAAACTTTTTTTCAAATATGTCGCTTTTTTCTCGATGTTTTCCTACATTGTTATGGCCCGTAGTGATGAAAAATTCGTAAATCTGGACTTGGAAAAATATCAAAGGGCTGCAGGAGAACCTAATACTATACGACTGTGAAATCGAGCGATCTAACCACTAAACTACGACATGTTTTAGTTGATATGTCCATAACTCTAAAACAAGAAATGGTTTGAACGAAACACCAACCTTATGACATTTACTATAAGTCTTAATACAATAGATTTCTTGAACCAAATACCTTAAACCTTATGACCTTTGTAATTACAAATTTTCGTTCGTCAATTATCTCTCATAATTCGTGTGGTACTTTCTAGTTTATCACAGACTATGACTAATGAATGTCTAATGACTGATACAGTAGTGACTGATTCTTCTGTTTAGATGTTAATGACTTTGGAGAAGTAATTAAGGTTGGATTTACAACTAATTAATCTAAACGCTAGTAGGAAAAGCAAAGCCCTTGTAACATATTAAGATTAATACTGTTAGTAAAAAAGATGGATTCGATTTTGGGTCATAGTTAACGACGATATCCTTGTTTAAAATTTGAACGTCGTTCTTAATTTTTTATCCGATACATGCCGCAGAATGTGCAACTGATCTGCATGATCTAATACCACCTTTTTCTATCAGACCTTTTTAAGGTATATAATACTGTAGTACATTATTTTGTTTTTTCAGCCAGCGTTTACAACGTAAGCGCAAAAAAAGTGTTTATTTACATCACATTAGAAACCTAGTGTAAACTATAAAACGTAAAAAAACAGCCAATTTAATCATATCAACTTCACAAGTCCAGAAATAGAACCCGCGAGGCAGACAGGTGAGGTCCGAACCAATCCATAACATCATATACCGTTAGTGGTATATTGATGACCCGACTACTGTTACCATGCGTGGGCGCACTGACTCACATCGTGGTGCTAGAATTTTTACTAATTTGGTCGAATTTTTTTGAGCCGCTATTTCGGAATTTGAACTTATTTATATATTTAATCAAACTAACTGTAGTGTTACAAAGCTCAATTTTGTCTGTTTGAGTTCGTTTGACGTCACAAACGTTAATATTTAATTAACTCTTTTTCAGCATTGAACACTAAACATTATTAAAAGAATCAAATCAAATTATTTATTTGTCATTATATGTCAGAAATATATGTCAGAAATAACATTTTATTGAGTGGTATCTTATCAGGGTGCTGATTCTGAACGTAATCCGAAAGACTCAAATTCGGAATCACAATCCTTGTCTATCATTCTAAACGAATAAGACAAAAATCGAGAGGTTTGATTCCGTGTCGAGATCAATAAGATAGGGTACAGAATCGCTACCCTGGTATCTTTGTTTTAAATTCCACCATTTGCAAAGAAGAGTTACAGTATCATTATCATAAGCCGGTTACAGGCCTCCCTACTTACTACCCAAAATAAATTATAGATAAATCTTAATAAAACCCATAATTATTTAAGTTAAAATGCAAAATGGCCATAAAGACAAAATCTATAAAAATAAACCATCGCATAACTTACAGAAACAGTCAAACTAGGCGATAAAGTCTCCACAAGTATGTCATATAAATATCGTTGTCTATAATTGTGTTTACTAAACATATTTTGATAACGATGCATTGAGCTTTTATACCCCTATTTGTAGACAGATAAAACGTAATGAATGATAATTGTTGTGAATCATGCAGTTTCGTCAGTACGCGTTTATGATGAGACGGAGATGTAATAAACAAGAAAGATGTAAAAGAAATTACTAACGCTAATAACTTGTATTTTTAACCCCCGACAAAAAAAAGGGGTGTTATAAGTTTGACGTCGATGTCTGTCTGTCTGTCTGTCTGTCTGTCTGTCTGTCTGTCTGTCTGTCTGTCTGTCTGTCTGTGTGTGTGTCTGTCTGTGGCACCGTAGAGCTCAAACGGATGGGCCGATTTCGATGCGGTTTTTTTTATTTGAAAGTTAATATCCGTGCGGGTGTTCTTAACTATGTTTGGTTAATATCGATTCAAAATGGCCGCCTCCATAAAATGGCGGACAAAATATTTCTTCACAACCTACCTCAATATGGGTATCAAATGAAAGGGCTTGACTAGCAGAGTAATAAACGCTATAACAAATTTCAAATTCAAGATGGCCGCCACCACAAAATGGCGAATTATATAATATTTTTCACTACTACCTCAATATGGGTATCAAATGAAAGGGCTTGATTAGTAGAATACTTTGCACTATGACAAATTTCAAATCCAAGATGGCCGCTACCACAAAATGGCGAATTACATTTCCTTTTTCACAATTCCCTTAATATGGGTATCAAATGAAAGGGCTTGACTAGTAGAATGTTGTACAGATAACAAATCTAAGGTAGTCGGGGGTTAATCAAAATTTTTAATTTTGTTCTTGTAATAACATTTATATACCTACATATGAAACACCTTATGTTTGTGAGGACCAATGGGAACATATTATAATGGACAGGCTTATAACTTATACCATGAAAATAACAGGGGTTGTACATGCCAGCAATGGCGTGCTTATAATATAACGTTCTTAGTGAGTTACTCTTCATTGATCATTATCAACTACCCTATACTTATCTGAGATAAAAGAAAACTGCTGTAATATGAGTACGACAAACATTATTCAAAGAAAAAAATAAAAGACAACATACCAAACCAACATAGTATCGAGTCTATTTCATTATTTTCATAATATGTCTGCGAAATACAGAATCTATCATCGGAGCTGAAGCAGAAAACGTTATCCCGAACTTACAGTTGCTGATATATCAGCACTTCACAGTTCCGCTCACACAAGTGGCTGTTAATTCAATTAGTCTAGGTACACGGTCACGAGCAAATCACTACTTTCATTAATCACCCGCCTTCATGTACCGAGTCACACTGCTCGAACCAATCAAGTCAATAATTACTCCAAATACCGCATTTGTTCCAAAACATGCATGGGAACTGCGCGTTTTTCCTCTTTCCGGCTTTTTTACTGTCAAATATTACCATTTGCCATGAAATCTTTAATATTGGCTAAATAATTTAGTATATGATGCCTTTGAAAAACTAACTGTTTATGAGTTGTAGACACGCAATGTGCGGTTATATTGTGTTCGGTGTATACAGTAGTTTCAGATTGGATGTTTGACGTGTTCTAGCGTGTAGCAAGAGTCTAGTACCGTTGTTTTATCAAATATGTATTCAGGCGAATAAATGTTATTGCTTTTTAGAGTTTTTGAAGTTATGTTGTGGTTACGTGAATTATCTTATACATTAAAATTATCTCCAAATCATCTGTGTGCTATGTATAGAGTTTGTTCTGACTTTGCTGTTCTGTCAAATAACTAATCAATCGAAATATTGGAGGGTTGAGGAAAAACTCTCTACGATGAAACCTACCAGATATAAATAAAAAATAAACGTTATTATTGCTGTTTCTAAAGCGTACGAACACAAACTCTGCGATACGAGATTTTTATTTATTTTATGTTTAAGATACATCCAGCACTACCAGTTAGTATTTCAGTAACCGTCACATCCATAATATCAAATAACAGTAATGTTTCTACCACACGCTTGTTATCTAATGCAAATACAAGAACAGCCACTTCTCACGACTTCGCGGAAACGGGTTCAGATTCGTAGGCGAATTTTGTAGTATTTTTGTGAACGTTATCGGTTATGGTTTCGTTCCCACGGTGGACAGATAGCACTATCGGTTACTTCCTCCGTGATTCAATGTTGTTCTGTCCATTGTGGTTTACATTTGATGCGTGTTTCGACTTGTTCAGGGACTATTCTGATTGCATAATCTACATAAGCCTGAGGGACACAGAATTGGCATTTATAACAAATTATGTTTAGATGCATCAATTCTCTGGTAAATCGGAACATGCAGGAATCACTTTTAGGATTGTTTTCCATAAGTTTCAGTGAGTAAATGAACTTGCAAAATGTAATTTTAATCTTGCACTTTATAGTATTTCAGCTTATTAATATGATGAAGACTTCATTTCTGGCGTCAATAACGTTATCGGCCAATTCATCGATCTCATTATCATAAATTAGACCAATAACAAACCTGTAAAGACCTTTATGCTCCAGAAACGTGTTCATAACTAATGCATCTTTTTCTCAAGAGAAATGTTCATTATTTTCGTTCTGGAAGTCTTCCTCAATCATCCGTTGACAGCTTCCGATCAGCTCCATCCAGATTCGGTCAAGATTTATGTGGTCCAAGGAATATGGACAAGTACTTGATGTGTCATTATTTAACGTTACCATTCTTCAAGGGTCGGCGAGCATCGATCAAAGTCATTTGCTCTTAAATACATACGCTGTCTGAGCTTGGGTCTTTTTAGTATCAGAACTGGTCTTGGGAGACTTTTTGTTTTGTATTTGATATGCTGTTAATGTACTGAGCTTTATTGATGTTCAATTACGTGTTGTTATACATATCGTTTACTGGTTCAAAATACGTTTTTTTTGAGGCTGCACTTGATTGGGATATAAATTCCATGATTGAAATGAAATAATTTATCTCCTTAACAAGAGATGCTCTTTCAACTATATCATTATCAAGCTAAAGCTAAAGATGGTCGGAAAGGTCATGTTGCTGTGCGCACAAAACCAAATTTACATAGTTTTAAGGTTCTTTGGCGCTATTTACACTCCTGTGCAGGAAATCATTGTCCAAACACAGCGACAGATAAGATGGCGCAGTTTCCTAAATTCTCGCCAGCCCGCCTCGCCTTGCAAAAACAATGGGTGACCTTATAAGGGGACACCGTCGCGGCCGGTTTTTTGCAACTCTGCCTTTGTGGAAACGAGAAATTGGGAAGCTATGCCAAAAAAGAATGAGATGCAGACTGCACCAGCCGCCATTACGCTTGGACTTTCCGTTTTGCAAATTTATTCGGTGACAATCTCATGTCATTTCAGACGTTATACACTTTTGAGCACTGTTAGTCATGAAACTGTGAACTAAAGGCGATACATGTAATATTCTACTAATATTCTAATTGTTAAAGATTGTATGTCTGTTGTTCAATGACGTCGAAGCCTCTGTACTTACGCATCGAGTTGAAATTCGGAACACTATAAGACTAGTATAGTCTGAAATAATACCACATAGACTATATTTCATTACGAGAACGGCAACATCGCGGGTAAACCCGCAGGGTGCTTTCGAGTATTTCTCCAGTTTGATATGGTATTACATTGGTACTTTGTAGTGTATTGGGACTCAAAGCCCATTCTACAAGTTCCTCGCCCACGCAGAACTACACGGAATAATTTTTATCTGTATCATTTCTCACTTTATTTCCTTAATGCTATTGCGCGTATTTGTGATGTTAGTTATCGAAGAAATTCGGATTATCACCGTCTTGTATCAATATTTACATAAGCCGAAACATTTCTTCCCACGCGGGTACGAGAATGTCAATCAAATCGGGACTTTGGAGAGTGGTAGAGTTATAGCATGTGTTATTACTGTGTTTATTTTGCTCAGATAACTTATCAGAGCTATCATTTCGTAATATAAAGCAAACATCTAATTTTATTCGTTTTGTGTAATTATAAAACCAACCGACGTATTACAAAATTTGAGTTGATTTTTTTTTTGAGTTGGTTTGACGTCACATATGTCCAAACATTGAATACTGATTAAATTTCAAATATTTCATCATTTTGTAATGCACCCTATTCAGGATGAACACAAATGGTCAAACATTGACGAATAAGTCAATGTCCACAGGCTTCAGTACGTCTTAAGGTAGCGGTTCGCCCGGAGACCGCGACGCGAGACCGCGACCGGAGACCGCGACAGGCACTATGGAATTGTATGGGCGCCGGTTCGCGCGAGACCGCGACACATGTCTCGCGACACGTGTCGCGAGACTCCTGTCGCGGTCTCGGCGCGAACTGGCGCCCATACAGTTCAATAGTCAAGCCTGTCGCGGTCTCCGGTCGCGGTCTCCTGTCGCGGTCTCAGCGCGAACTTGTACCTTTACGTACTTAACTTAGGTACTACTAATCATTAAGTGGGTTAGTCTGGTTGGAAGTCACTATTATACTATAAAACAGTAGAAAGAGTTGAAAAAATTAGAATTCTTGGACAACTGTATTGATTGTACTACTTTAAAAATAATTAAATCAGTTAACACACTTTGAATATTTCCTGTCCCAAGTTTACCACAGATTGAACTCGTGATAACGAATTATAAAGCGACGGTTTCATTTCACCACATTTCTTCAAGTGCTGTGCAAATTTTCCGAAATCTGTCCACTTCGATTATTTGTGCATCGAGTCATGTTAGAGATGATTTTTATCAGATTAACGACAATTTAAATATTATAACTACAAATAAAAAAAAATTCTTCCCACGAACTATATTCACTTTTTACTTTCTTGCTGCCTTATTACATAGCGAAAACGTAGAATAATAGCTCCATTTGACTTCATTTTACTTTCTAGTGTTGAAAATACCAATACTATTTTTTTAACAAATTCAGGGTTTTCGCTCGCATAAAGGTTTGAGTAAAAGTTCTATAAACAGCGAAAAGTGCTAACAAAAGAAAACGTTTATTATTTTATACTACACCTGCTCGGAAAGTACCTTGATACTTTATCAAATTTACGGAAGAAAGTACGTCATTGCATATCGAACAAATATGCGGCGAGAAAACGCATCTGAGCGGGAGAGAAAAGTGTATGAAAATCCATTTCTTACGTGGTTTTCTTTTTAATTTTGGGTAAGACTATGCGCTGGTAACCTAAATATCAAAAGCCAAAAGTTTTTACAGTGAGTTTTATCTCCAAGTTCGCAAAATGACACTGGCCACTAGCTGTGTGTTGGATGGTGTCAAACAATTTGAAAAAGAACATGTGAAAATTGCAGACGCGATTGGCGCCATTTTCAATCACTAGCTGTGTGTTGGATGGTGTCAAACAATTTGAAAAAAGAACATGTGAAAATTGCAGACGCGATTGGCGCCATTTTCAATCACTAGCTGTGTGTTGGATGGTGTCAAACAATTTGAAAAAAGAACATGTGAAAATTGCAGACGCGATTGGCGCCATTTTCAATTTGTGTGTTGTTTGAGGATTCAGTTTTCGTAGAAAAGTAAAATAAAAAGATTTAGTTTTTTATTTTCCTCGTAGGTGTAGTATAAAGCACTATGTATCACTCGAGAGAAAGTGCGATTCCCGATCTCGGGTGTTTTAAAGCCCTCGCCTACGGCTCGGGCTTCAAACGACACCCTCGACGGTAATCGGTCACTTTCTCCTCTCGGTGAACAATGTACTATTAACTACTTCGAAATGGATTTTCAACTACATTCTAAGAAAGCATTTTAATTTTAATGATTGAATCCTATTAATATTATAAACGCGAAAGTTTATTTTTATTGTAAAACAAAATAGGTGTGTGTTATTCTTTCAAGCAAAACCTACTGTAAAGCGTATAAGCGTACTGTATGGGCGTATAAAAATAATCGGAATAAAAGTAGTCTCGCTAAAACCAAAATCTGTGTCACTAGAGTCGGCCACATTTGCACGTGTGCTTTGTCAGGTTGTCACTGATAGGCTGACATGCACACATATACACAAGTTTGCGCGTATAATGACTACTGACGTGTGCGTGTCAGCCTGTATGTGACAACGCACACGTGCATATAATGTGGCCGACTCTATGGACACAGTTTTTGTTTTAGCAAGACTACGTCCGATTTTTTATACGTCCGTGCTGTAGGGATATAAGTGGCATTTGGTACATAGATAGAAATAGTCGGCTTTTTTATCCCGGGAAAATAACGTGACCGGGAACATACCTTCAAACCTTTTTGTTTGTGTGTTTTTGCTACATGCTTATAATTGTAAATCCAAGAATTGTTAAATTTGTAGTAATAAAAATGTTACATAGATTAATACTTAATATGTATTAAAAGTCTTAGTTAAAAGCAACCACCAAAAAGATGCTGATTGAATTATCAGACTGCAAAGTCATGGGATTCCATCGAGTTAGAATCTAAAAACTTGTTTATTTAGCGATTAAAAAACAATTACTTAAGTACAGGATAACATTACTCCAAAACCAGATATAATCAAAGCTAATTTACCCCGTAAAAAGTTTTAAAAGCATTGCAGAAGACACAAATCACATTGCGTCTACAAAATGTAAACAAAAAATTGCCGCGTGACATTGCCAATCTCATTTAAAAAAACAATCAATGAAATTTAAAGTGTTATCGAGTTAAGAATCGAGATGTAATCGAGATATATCGATCAGTCAACATCGAGACCACCCAACGTCTACAGAGATAGTAAACTGGTGTATCAGACAGAACAGATATAAGTTACATCAATAAAAGTTCAGGAAACCTGATAAGATATATGAAATAAAATTTATTAACACAGATGTGAATAACTAAATTTTTATATCATACACGTAGAAGTAAAACACGCGGTCGTAAATTAAAAAGGGCGATTATCGTATCAATTCTAATCAGAGGTGGTTGGTTGATTATTAACTATTTAAAGATTTATTTTTAAAAATCTCCAAGCACTCTCTTCATCACTGAAATATCCATTGACCGTTGAGTCTCTAGAGATAATCAAAGTGTTCACTGTTCAAGCCTGCTACCAAAAAAAAGCTGCTGCTGCTGCTTGGAAGCGTGCCTAGGAAGCTGCCGACATTACTCGTACATAAATAAAGACTATCTATTTAGCATCGTTCATTGATAACGTTAAGATAGTCGAGTGAGATATCCATACATCTATATAGGCTTAAATGTTGAGTCATATGAATTATTTATCTTTATCTTAACACAAAGCACTGGCCTGTTTGACCATTTGTGGCAAATCATAAAGGTTTTACGCAATTTGGTCGTAGTTTGCTGACAGAATTTATTGCATGACTGTTATCTTATGAGCGCCTTACCGTATGCCGCCGAACTTGAAGCTTACCTCAACCTGCCATATTATTAAGTAAATTCAAATCGCTGTATAAAATTATGTAGTGAATATTTCCCGGGGAATATTTGTTTGCTGCTTACCATCAGTTCGAAATCTTGCTCGTCACGTTACTCTACTATAGATAAGTAAGTTTGTGACGTCAAGCATACTTGATATGTAATTGAGATTAAAGCAAGTTCCGTAATAGGGCGACGAGTGTTGCGGCCAAGTAGTTGTACGTATGGTCACTTATTCGTCTACTCATTAGCATAATACGGTCACTAGGAAATTATCGCAGCATGCCTTTATGACGTTACGATACAATCTACCGAATCAATTATCAAAAAAATTGGTTTCGGAATGTTTAGCATTATACAGAACGGGAACTTATTGGAAAGGAGGCGTTTTGATTTATTTTTTACTATATTAAAATGAATAAATGTTTATTGTGGCAATAACGAAAGACATAAACAAAAACACAAGATATGGTACATGTTTGTAACAAGAAAGAAATACAAAACATATTGTGTTAGCACTGAACCCCACACTAGGGCTACCTGTGTTGTGGGATCCAGGCTTCTCCTAATTTTATACAGTAATAAAAAGACTGATTTCCCCTATAAAATTTTATAACTTAGTATTTAAGTACGAACGCACAAGATTTCACTTGTCCATTATGTGACTGACGTGCACTTGCCGCTCCAGTGCTCGGCTGTCACAACACTAGCATGTTGGTGATGCGATCTACCCTGCAATAGCCTATTTTGCCCTAACAAAAAGTGTACAGTACAGCTAAAGATATTGTCACTTCAAAAATATTGTTCACTATGAAATATCACGCTTCCCTATAAACTACGTATACGTTATGTGTAACCCTATTTATGTAAATGACTACAGTATATTTCGAGTAAAAATTGGAGTCGTTAACTAACAAAGTGGCGCGACGCCCGAAACTTGAAATTAATTGGAGATATTGAAGATGAATCCGCAGAGATCGGCGACATCCTCTTGATGTCACCGTCGCTTCCTCCCAGCATTCTTTATTCATCTTATCATGTTGTCTTTCAAGATTTTTTCACATGATTTGTGACGTTGTTTTTTTTTTTTTTTCCAGGTTTCGTGTCCTGTTCCCCGTCGCCTTGTAAGAACGGCGGCACATGTCTGTCGACACAGCGAGGCGAATATTTTTGCAAGTAAGTTATTTGATAGATACCTACTTTTGTTTCTACTGCTAGGATAAGGGGTTTTCAAGGATAGAATCAAGTCAAAGCTGCATCATACTGGCTATTTCTATCAGTTGGCAGATGACTCATGTCCTCGAAAGGTTTTTTTGGATACTTACGATATTGTCCTTTGCTGTTAAGGCAAGGTGTGATGATAAACTTGTATGTATCCACTTCATTCTGAGGTTCAGTTGGCGATTCGAATTTACGACCTGACGTGAAATCGGATGCTATTACCACTCATCACGTGGGCATCACGGCTTTTTTATAAATAATTTAGATAATTATATCGTTTATGATATTTTCATAATCGTTACTTTTCTTAAAAATTGTGTTCAATCTCCTTTGTATGCGATGCAGAATACTTTAAAACATAGTTGTAGAAGCGATATTCTTAAAGCTCTTTTTACGATACATTTCTAGTGTATTCCAAACATGTAAAATGTTAAAGTAAAGTATAAACAGTATAAAAATTGTCGACTCTTACGATGTCGATTTGTCGAAGTATATCAAAGAGACATAATTGCGCTAAAACATAATTTTCGAGAAATACACACTGATCCAAACTAAACTGAACAGGCAATATTCACATTCATAATATTATTTTGCAATACGCCCCTCGCACTACCCTTATTGTAACACACCCACATATGAGCAGGGTGATATTCAGAATATGCAATGGGGACAGAAAAGTGTAATTTATGTAGCACTAGCAAAACCCCGCGCACGTTACTACGCCAATTAAAAAAAAAGTTACTACGTCATCTGTCAAAAATTGGTCGTACTTACCAACTGAGAAACCTTTAGCTCATGCTCAACAAGGATTTGCTTAAGATCAGGCGTCTAATGCATAGTTTACGATTCTATAAATTACACACAGACAAACATTCATTTTTAGGGTTCCGTAGCCAATGGATAAAAATGGGACCCTATTACTGAGACTTCGCTGTTCGTCCGTCTGTCACCAGGCTGTATCTCAAGAACGGTGATAGCTAGACATTTGAAATTTTCACAGATGACTTATTTCTATTGCTGCTATAACAACAAATAAATACTTAAGGGGGACTCCCATACAACAAACTTGATGTTTTTACAATTATGGCCGCTTTTAAGTTGATAGATAAGTAAAGTGTTCGCAAGATTAGGGTACAGATAATGGTACGGAACCTTTCGTGCGTGAGTCCCACTCGCTCTTGGCCCGTTTTATTTGCATACACTACTTAGTTATTTGAATTTGCGCTAGTATTGATTATTTCTTACAACATAATTATTTTGTTAGTGTGTATTTCTTGTACATCACTGAAAGGCGGTAAAATAACTGGCAAAGATGTTAATCCACGCGCGTTCATTGGATGCGATTTCTGTGTGTGTTTTCTATACCAAAAGAGGTACTTACGCAACGTTAGAACACGGATTCATGGCATTCACGCCCTATGCTGCGTAGTGCTTGGCAGTGTGCTTATCGCCTTATTTCTCTGAAAGACTGCAAAGAGTCCTTACCACTGCAAAATCAAGAGTAATGTAGCTATTTGACAGTAAAAATCTAAAAACGTTCACCTTTGAGAAGACAGACCCGCATCGTTTTTACATTGACGCTGGCAACCCTACCACCCTTTATAAACCTTTGTAAGCGTATCGAATTAATACAGACACGCTTACGTATGATTGTGTGCGTGTACATTGTGTTAGTATGGGCAGCTCATATGTGTGGAAGCGTTAGACAGATGCGCGATCACCCTCCGATAGCGATCTCAAGTGGGAACCCTAATTGCAATAAAAAGTGGTTTGGAAACGTTAACATTATTTTTGGCAATAATTATGATTCATTGAATTTATTTGAGCTAAAACTTTTGAATGAAAATTGCATCTATAAAAAAAACAACATTGTTTCGGTTGCTTTTTTTTAAACGATACACCCTCAAAAGTTTTTACCTCGAATAAGATTTTGCCGTTCATGCAGTTTTATTTCTACAAAATTTACACAATTAACCCAACTGGCATTGATAGAGCCTAAGATTTGGACAAAATATATTCAAAACATGTTAAGTATCAGGTATTACAATACTCATATTACTGGCTCCTATCTCTTTGTTTGACGGCCGGCCTATCATTTAACGTGATATTGATAAAAAAAGTATCAGGTATGCCCATCAGTTAAAAATATTATCGAATCCTTTTTTGTTTCATTTGAAAACAACTCATTAAACAAAGTGAAGTTGTCTTGACGCTTCTATTGGTTGTAGTTCTTCGGTACGCCATTGTGTGAGTTCGACGCACACTTAAAAACTTAAAGCGCTATCTATATACTTGAGCAATCGTGTAATTTTTTTTTTAAAGAACATTTTTGAAACTTTCTTATCAATTTATTCCATCTGTTTCCTTATTACAATAACTATATAAGTTAAAAAACCCGTATGTAAGTTTATGTAATAAAAGTACGAATGCTTTTAAGATAGTAATCACTTTGTCAAGCATGAAATCTCGCCTAGACATCTACTTGTGCAACCGACTGGATAGGATGAGATAAAAATTAAATAATGAAAGTAAATAATGATGAACGATAATGTAGTTTGGCCAATTTGATGGTTTAAAAGATAGAAAATTAAGATATGAGACCTGGTAAAGCTGAACAAAAAATCTAGAAATTGAAAGTTAATCTGTCAATGTAAAATTTTTATTTAAAAACATATACCGGGCCGTTTTACTAAAAAGTTGAAGTATTATTTATCGTTTAATATAGTTTAGTAGTTTAATAAGTGGAAGTTGGCATTATGACAATAATGCCAACTTCCACTTATTAAACTACTGAATCTATTTGGACGAAACTTAATGCATACTCTCTAAGCACATCTGTACTTTCATAAACAAAAATTGTACTAAACTGTCTACTACATATTATTGACGGAGTTGTGAGATCTTTACGAATACATACCTGCGCCCTGTGACTTTACCCGCCCAGTTCCCGTTCTCTTTATATCCCTTGTTAAAAATATACTACTGTAATTTGGAACAGTGTTTAGTGTTTCCAAATTTCAACCCAATCCGTTCATACCTTCCGAAGCCAGTGAGCAACGAACATCCAAACATTCCTTATTATATTTAATTGGATAACGGGACACTCACATATATATGGTTGGTTAATCCGACTCGAGTTTCGGCCGTGCGGCAGCCCGCAGTGCCAAACGGGCAGCAAACGCGCGCGTGCACTCTCCTAGAAAAAGGCCGCCGGACGCGGCCGAAACTCGAGTCGGATTGACCGACCGATATACGTGAGTGTCCCGTTATCCAATTAAATATGTGTTACAACCATGTTAATTTTAATTCCTTATTATAATATTAGTAGAATGGTGGACATTTCTCAAACACATAAAAAATGTGGAAATAGATATTTTCATTTCATTTCGGCATCCAAGATACAAGATTCGCCTAGTTTGAAATCTATCGATATTTCGAAGCGAAAAGATGTAACTGAGAATTCTGACAATTATGTATAGTTGTTAGTAAAACACTGTACTGATATCTATTTTTGGAAGTAAAATTGTTCTTCAGTTAAAAGTATGTAATTAGTGAAATATATTACGTATAGTTATTAGTAAAAACTGTATTGATATCTCTTTTTGGAAATAAAATTATTATTCAGCTAAAGATGTAATTCGTGAAATATATTACGTGTAACTTTCTAAATGAACAAAAGATCCAATATTCAGAACAACGGAAACGAAGGCGTTTCCTGTACCTCCACGTTTTCGCACTCTCCATACACGGAGCCCGTAATGAGCGCCTTAAACGAAAACAAAGACATTGGAACACTGCGGCTGATCTTAAAGTTAAATGAGCTCTCAAACGATACCCTTACTCCCGAAAAAGAATGTGGATAAATATTTACAACATAAATCCTGGTTAATGTTTTTATTTCGGAAAGTGTGAAGTTGATCTGTTTGATCCATCATGTTATTTTTAATGGGACTGTCCGACTGACTGTCTATCTCGAAAAAGCGACATACATAGTTTCCATAGGCCCATTTCTATCAAAGGTAGTTTTGTGGAGCTACATCGTTTAATCGCTAGATAAGAAACTCTGAGAGCAATCTTTTTTAGGCAACCGACTTAAATTAAATTCGCCTCATACAGTTGAAGGTCACATTATTCTGTAATACATAATACATACAAATAGTGTGTATAAATAAATAAATGTACGATAATGTTTATTTTGATCTCTAGTACCACAATCTGACTAAAACAGTGTATGGATCAAAAATTAGATTCGTAGACACTTCTTAGGTGTATCTAAAGCAAACATACTCTTATTTTTTAATGAGATCCATTTTTTTTAACACAAACATTCCTTAAAGTAAATAAAGATAAAAATCGACAAGATAAAAAAGAAAACTCCATGCACATTTGACGGAGATAAATTTTATCGACAAACATACATAAAAACACCTAGGTATATTCAGATTGGGAGAAGACCAATTTTGTTTGAAGTACGTAATACTCTTCGCCCAAAGCGTGAATCATAGACCTCGTAAGATGCATAATATCGAGGAATTACATGTCGGTGAACTACGTAAGGTGGGCGTAGGTCCGGGGTACGTACCACGATCTCAAACCACGAATCTTCGATCCAAGTAACGTTGAATGTGATGTACACAGCGACTGTAAGCCGTATCGCCTAGAAATAAGATTCGCGGTCGGGGTTCACGAAATGTTGAACGTCGATTGTTTTGTCTTCGGAATAAAACCTCGTAGTACGGGGTCCGTTGATAGCTGATGTCATGTCCACTCGCGTACCTGCGTCCCAATCCTGAATCGCACGAGTCATCCCGTCATTACGAGACAATAAGCCGAAGATACAGTTATCTAAAATATAGAAAACTTACTAAACAAGTATTTGACACATATTAAATTGGTATTGTGGGTCAGCTGGTAATCTGCCGGCAGAACTGTGTAGGCCGTAGGTCAATTCCAACCTAGGGACAAATATTTCTTTGATAAATTCAGATATTTATTCAGTTTCAGTGTTTCTATCCTACCAATATTAAGAACGTATTTGGTGCTACAAAAGTATTGTAGTATAGTTTTGCATATTTTGAAATGCATATGCCGGTATGAAGTTCGGTTGCTTATAAATTCCGGAGTAACTTAAATATTTTGCTATCTACACAGAAAAGCTAAATAAAATGACATTTACACTACACAGAAACATTTCAATAGAATGAAGCGTAAAGAAAATAAATGTGGTATGGTGGTATCAACCGCAACAACTGGGCCTCTGAAGCAAACTATGCGTCCCTTCAATAGAAGAAACAAAACGCTGTAACATTTATAATTTTAATGGCTCTTTCTATCAGTTATTACAAAGATCATAGGAAATACAAATTACATCAACAAACATCGAGTCGAACGCGCCCCTAACACCCTCCTTCACAAGGGGTACATTGAATCGCAGCATCAAATAAATTTGCTACCCCTGTCAACCCACACGTGTCTCGGATATGTCCATTCAAAAGCCCGAATTCACAATTCCCAATCTGAAAGTTATTCTCAATCATTCACTACTAATTTTATTGTCAATCGAAGAACGACTCGATTGTTCTCGATGTATTCGATTCAAACTCTTTCATAATCGATTCCGATGATTTTGAAGTCATTGCGTTAATAAAATTGGCCGTAAATATGATAAAAGTTTAAGTTTTTTATATCAATCCCGAAGACCTTGGAGTTTCCTTCACAGTTTTAAATTTACATTACAGACAGTACTTCGGGAAGACAGTGGTGCGTGTTGCATTTTAACCAAGGGCTATGTATCGGCAGTCGTCGTTCTCCCGACTCGGCCAGCCGTTACTTACTAGAGGTAAATTAGCCACAACAAAATATACATCACTATCTAAGCATGATAAATATCCCGATTTTAATGTTAATAAAATGAACAACTATATTAAAACAGTCTTAACATACTTTCTGGAAGGATACATTCATAAGTGCTAAAAATATGTTGACTGATTAGCATTATCATTTTCCCAAGACTCCGGCGTTCACGTCACAGAAACCGGCTTGATCGAAGAATTTACAACTGTGACCCATTATTTTCTGACGGTTCTAATATAGGCTATGAATACACATATATTTTTTTTATATACGTAGTCCTAATCAATCTAGCAAGGTAAGTATTTAAATTGCTAATCTTATTTAGCGTTTTGAATAAATTTAGTTGATTGTTATTTAAAAAAAATGTATGAGGCACGAATTAAAATACTTTGTAAATATCTTACCGAGTGGCTTAAAACTGACCGAGTGGCTCTGTTGGTTATTTCTGCCGTCTTCTGCCGCTAGAACGCAAGGTCGTGGGCACCCGAGAAAATATTGTGAGTTGAAAATGTTTTTTTTCTGTGTCTGGGTGTTTAAATCCATCAAAAGTATGTATTTTTAGATATGTAACTTTTATATCAGATGACCGATGCTCATTGTACGAGTACTCGCATTGCTTAGTTCGGGACTAGATAGTGTTTTGTGAGAAAAGTCCACAAATATTTATTTATTATCCAATTATGGTAACTTAGACACCTTAGGCAGTTGGTATTAGATGACCTAAAATACCTACTGAATTTTGGGTAATCGCAGAAGGTGCAGGGGTACGGGTTATCGTAACCTTACTACCTATATCCAGGTAAGGGACCCTGCTAATCCAGTCACTACTAGCGGGCCGATCCGACTTCGCTGGTATATTGCCATATGTATAAAGACCATTAATCAATATAAAAAGTAACCTATCTCTCAAGTTGTACCAAATTACACATAAATACAAACTTTCGTGATTATCGGCTCACTTGGAGATGAGTTTGGAAACATACATCATGACACTGGACTTTACTACGTTATCATTCTGGCTACACTGTTGCGTTAGGTTAGTTATTACTTCAACGTTAGCTTGAACTTCTTGGAATCTTTGAGAACTGTATTTCACAGCATTGAGACACTAAAACTTATTACTGTTCGTTTCATTGCAACCTTTTGACTTTTTAAACTTTACTATGAACATTCAACACGTTGGTAGTACCGTTTTATGTTGCCATAATTAAAAAAAATCACAATGACCAGTGCTTAGTTTTTTTGATGCCACACGTACATCAAAAAACTAGTTTAACGGTTCTGTTCCCGAAATTAATGTCAATCCCTGTAATTGTAATGTGTAACAAGATGTATTATCTGTGTACTATACCATAGTTCATTCACCGCCATTTGACATTAAAGATAGCAACGGTTGACTAGCCCAATCACATTTAATGTTCAGGTCATAAATACAGCTATCAAAAGATATGAAAGCTATTAATTATTTGTAGTTATTGAAATTAAATCTATACTAATATTGTAAAGCTGAAGAGTTTGTTTGTTTGAACGCTAGGATCTCGGGAAGTACTGGTTAGAATTGAAAGATTATTTTACTATTGGATAGTCCATTTATCGAGGAAGGCTATAGGCTATAAGAACATAACGCTAATATCAATAGAAGCGGAGCATCAATCAAGAATGTAACAAAAACGGGAAAAAATATTCCTTTTTGAGAGTTTTCCTACCGTGCTTTGACATGACAGCATGTGTCTAAGATTGCGTCATTGAATATAAAACCTTTGCTAATCAAATTTGTTTCTAAATCTGAGTTGGTACGACCAATTTCCGACAGGTGGCGTAGCAGGTAGCTAAAGTGGTTTTTGGTTTGAGAGCGATATTCTCAGGAATGACTGTACCGATTTAAGTCATTCTTTCACCGTTGACAATGTACGGGATCCCGATGAGTGCTATATAACATACCACGGGCGAAGCCGGGGCGGACATCTAGTCTTCTATATAGGCGCGTTGAGCAAGTTTTGAGGGGGAAAGAACACTTGAACTTGCGATACTGCAACCTTACCGACACTCTGTATATACTCGTAGGTAAGTATGTACGAATGTACCTACGTATTTTACAAAAACCTCAGATTTTACAAGTATACGTGAAAAATCTAATTGTTTACTGCTGCACATAGGCTCTTCCCAATGCACGCCACTGAGTTCGATCACCTGCTTCCGAATCACCGGTAAGCAGCGAGCAAAATTATGTCTAAATCTCTAAATTTTGTTTGCTACTTTACGCATTTCGTCAATCTAACTGGCTATAGGCTGGCTACACTACTTTTGCCTAAAAATGCTCTCTACTCTAGAACTCGTTTACCCCAACGGTTATCGGTTGCTCTGGATATATGACTCGCCCTTTGCCATTTCGGCATTGCACACATCACAATCGTATATACGAATCCAATCTGCACCTTCGAGTATTTACTAAAAAGAGAAAATTGTATAAGTAGTACGTACCTGTAGAAATTTAAGTAATTTTGTTCGTAATTTAAATCGACATGGCGCCCAATTGTCAATCCGTTTGTACATCTGCCGGTTCTGCCAATGAGTAATGCGCACACGCACATTGCATGTCTGTGATTCGATGACCGTTAAATTTGAGTTTGTATGTGTGTCGCTTTCGATTGTTAGTTTCAAAGATCAACCATAGAGAATAACTATTGGAAATCCATCATGTCCACTTTAATTGCATTGTTTTAGAGAGTCGGGCGTCTTTATCTTATATATGTCGCCGCAAAACTATAATAATAGTCAATTTATAAACGCGTGAGATTATAAACCTACCGTAGCGTAGGTTAGATTATTTTATAATATAACTACGTTAGATATTTACAATAGTACGGTGGCATATATTTTGCCGACTATGAGTACACAGACTATCAATTGGGAAAACTCTTTATTTGTTAAAAAAGGATTTTTTTTTGTCACAATCGATCTCACGATATTTACCAAAATTAAAACCTTAACAAAATTAGTTCTGCCGAAACCTCACTGTCTCATTAGAGCAGTGCCTAAAGTTAGTTAGCCTTAAATAACATATTTATATTATTAACTTTCACAACTTTTGTTAGAATTAGTTGAGTGTCAAACGCTCCACACACGAGCCCTGAAATCAGAGGAAATGACGTAAAAGTAGTGGGGTTGAGCCTACATCGCACCATATGATTGGTGATTTAGGGTGATGCGATGTAGGGTCCTCCCCACTAAGTTTACGTAATATCCTCTAATTTTAGGGCTCGTGTATCAAGGTTTTTTTGGGATTGGTTTGTAAATATTAATTTATTCTAGGAAATTATCGACACTGTCGTAAGTAGAACTGATGGAGTACTCTTAGAAAATAAATAAAGCAAAAATAAACTATTTGTAAATGTAACTAGAATCGCCCTGTCACTTTCCCGTGATAAAAATGTAATCTATGTGCTAATCTCGATTATAATATGTGTTTCAAATTTCAACAACGCAATGCAACAAACATCCAGACTTTCGTATTTATAATATTACTAGGATTCTTTCTCAGTTCTGCGCCTAGTTTGGCGCCTCAGTCGTATTACTACTTGGCGCCTAACTATAACAATGTGTCAGTTTATTACCCAAAAGAATCTGCATTATAATGTAATAGATTACAACATAACCAGCTCTTAAACTTCACGTAATACATAAACATAAAGGAGCTACCAGTTAACTGGTGTTAGTTCTCACGCGATTTCGTAAAGGCAAGTGAATAAGCCGAAATGTGTAACAAGGACTGTTGCGATGTCAACGAATTTACGAATATTCTCGGCCGTTTTTAGGGTTTCGTGCCTCGAAAGGAAAAAAAACGGAACCCTTATAGGTTTACTTTGTTGTCCGTTCGTCCTTCTGTCTTTATATCGAGTCATATCAAGTCTAGTCTTTTAAATCAGCACCCAGTTTGGGTAGCTTCAAAAACCGATTAAAAAGCTGGCTTATTGATCAAACTTTTTATAGTTACAGCGAGTTTTTATATAGTGATGGCAAACTCACAATAAAATTGTAAAAAATTGACATTGTTCATTACAATTGTAATAAGTACATATATTTTAATTTTTGACACTTATTTGTACGATACTTATTATCGTACAATATAATGTTCATTTTAAACTTTAAAATGTATACTCTTTGTATGCTCTTATTTTTTTTTCTTTTCTGAAATTGACGTGTAAATTGTACATTTTTCAATAAAAAACTTTGACTTTGAGTTTTGGAACGCGTTGAGGTATCAAGCTGAACTTTATATCAAATATAAGTCTATTGTCCCTTGGAGCTGAGAAAAAATCAAACTTCTAAGCCAACGCAATCCAAAAATAAAATCGTTTATGACACACATTTTCAAAAAGTTTCGATACTACTCGCAAGGGAATCAAAACCTACCGGGAACTCAGAATCTTGAACTTTGGTACGAAGCAGGGTTGTTACGGATGCAAAAATTTAGACATCCGCGGATGCAGATGCGGATGCGGATTATTAGAAGTTCACATCCGCGGATGCGGATTCGAAGCGGATGCGGATGCGATGCAGATGCGGATTTTGGGATTTTAAAAGGATAATTATTTAAATTTTAAGTGTAAAATAAGTCCAGAAATTGCTTTTTATTGGTGGCGACATTTCACCTAATATTTATATCAAAATATTCATTAAACACACAAAAAACTATGAAGTACACAGTAAACACTCACTGTAACTATAATTTATTGACAATGAGAAAAAAACACAACAAACAAACCTGTAGGATCTTGTTACCAATGTGCGCCTTTCTATTCGACAGTTACTGAATGAAGTTAGTAATTACCAAAACAAACGCGAAGCACGTGCCACTCTGGCTCCGCCCACTTTCTTTACATGTAGTTACTTGTTGATGTGAATCTGCATCCGTAAAAACTCCGCATTGATTGATGCGGATGTGAATGCGGATGCAGATGTCTGAATTAATGCGAATGTTCCGCATTTGCGGATGCGGATGCGAATATTCGCAACAAACCTGGTACGAAGCAACGTATAGCACAGATAAAAAAAATTGCAAACGAATATGTTTAAACTTAAAAATACCATTACTTATATAAACCTACGTTTGTACGGAACCCACGGTGCGTGAGTCCGACGCGCACTTGGCCGGCTTTTTCAACAGTATCTGGGCTAACAGCGTCAGTCCATCTTTGATTTTTGTTGACTTCGTGAAAGTCGAACTGGTTGGACTCATTTGTAAGATCGTTTAGTAAATAACGTTACTTAGTTTATGTTTTTTCTGAAGAATGAGGTTTTTTTTGTAGTGTAAAGTGATTGGACGAGCTGGATATGCGTCTGGTGGTAAGCAACATGCCCGCTTATAATGGCACCGTGCCACATTCTCGCCACTACGACCATAAATATAAACCATAGATGTCCCCTGAGTACCTTGAAATTGGTAATAAACTTCGTCTTTGTATCTATGCTAGCGTAAGTGGTTTACACACCACCAACCTACTTGACCCCTAGAATCGCTAGCGGCGAGGTATGCTGTGGTTCTACTTGTATTGGTTTGTGGATACGAATAGTGATAGGCATACCTAAACATAAACGTCCGGCGTTCACCGCTTCCTACAACCGACTAGAATGGAAAGAGTGAGCACACTCTTCCCAACGGTGACATAATTCCGTGCGCCTGAAGTTTGAGAGGGCACATCTGTGGTATACATCGATGGCTACGACACCACGGATATCCACATATTTTTTGCTTTTAAAGGTTTACTCTTGACCGATCACCATATCGCCTGATGTCTTTTACCTACCCTCAAATTGTGAAACAGAAGCTTTATTCAAATTTCACGAGATATATAAGATATTTATCACGTCATCCAAACATCCCTTGTTACGAAACATATCCATTATCACGAAATGCGTTTATAATAAAGGATCTCGGCGAAGTGCATTAGTCTAATCGCAGCACTATCCACCTTGTTACGCCAGAACCGGTAAGAAATGTACTTTTTCTCGGTTTGTTTGACTTACTTCGGAGAAGATAATAGCGGTCACTTCCTCAAATTCGTTTCGAGATGAGTCGGCTGGTAGCGTGAGAAACTAGCCGCTTTAGGGAATTGTTCGCTGTGTAAACGCGATTATGTCATACGTAATGGCGATGTTTCTTCGCTGCCGAATTGGATGATAAGTAATTCGAGGACGTTTCTGTTAACGGTTTCTTCTCTAAATACAAGTATTGTTATATCAAACATGTTATTTCTATTGCCAAGGGCGCTGTCAGAATTAGTTTCAGGTGCATCTGCATCTTTAACCACTACCATTACCATTAACCAATCTATACTAATGTTATAAAGCTGAAGCGGCATTTTGTCCGTTTTTTGGACCGATTTCAAAAATTCTTTCACCATTGGTAAATTATGTGCGTGATCCTTATTGCTATAGGCTATATATGTACCAAGGGCGAAACCGAAGTGCCACGCTAGTATAACATACATAACATATTTAAATAAAACAGTCCTTGAAATTAAAACTGCTAGAATTTCGATGTTAATTTTCAAGTTTGTTAAACTAAAATGTGAACTTACATTTGCAGTAAATACCGGTAACCACGTAACGAAGAAGAAAGGGAGAGCTAAATTACTTGCCCGTCTCAGATAAAACTTAATGATAAAGTCTTATTCAATACCTTTTCACATAGCCCCCTCGGACGTAGACGGTCTATTCTTTGAGCCCTTTGAGACCTCACAACGAAGATCTCGGCTCGATTTTATCGTCGGATCACGTGCAGCTACGACCATTATATTCAACGTTTTTGTTGTCATTAAAGTACGAGACTGAAGTTACAAGCTCAGGTTGCATTACGAAGGATATGCAGTTTTTTGTTACCTAAATTTAGGCCATCATTAAAATAGAATAGAATATTTATTAGCATTAACATATTAAAAAACATCCATTTACATAACACACACATACCAATTTACATGAAACAGAGTAGGTTTAGTTGTCGCATATGAACTTCTGTCAGCGGACCCCAAACTAGGCTAAGCCTGTATCTTGGGAATCCAGAGACCTGTTGTACATAAAACCATTTTGTGTGTGTGTGTGTGTATGTGTGTGTGTGTGTGTGTGTGTCAAACCAAAAGTGTTTTTAACGTTTATGTCTCTATCCAACAGCTTTAGATCTAAAATACTCTACACTCGAGCCCTAAAATCAGAGGAAATTACGTAAAATTAGAGGGGAGGAGCCAATCATATGGTGCGATGTAGAGTCCTCTCCACTACTTTTACGTAATTTCCTCTGATTTTAGGGCTCGTGTGTAGAGGGTTTAAGCTTTGAGGGGCAGACTCTAAATCAGTTAAAAATGACTAATTTAGTTTATTTCTAACAATTGAATTTGTCTCAAAATAAATGTTTAAATTAGGTTATTCACTAAAGAAAACAAAATAAAGTCACATAATGTTAATCGTGTCAAAATTACTATGATAAAAAAGTTATTTAAAAATGTCATTTATTTATATATGAATCCTTTTACCTACTCTGAATCTGCAGGGCGTCATTATTATCTTAAAATTAATTTATTATACCTCTAGGAACTGTATTAAATTCTCTTATGTTGTAAGGAATATTACTTTGCGGTAAGCAGGCCCATCTTGAAAGCATCTGGCCAGTGGCCACTATTAAAACAAAAAAAGTTGATCTACAACTTACCATAATGATCCATCAACTTCCCCGGAATCAAGAGGACGTAAACTGGTTAGCAATGCAGTTTTTGAATATGAACCCTATGGGTATAGGGCAAGGATTGAAATTCGTCATCTCCAAGCAAAAAGCTTGGGTGCACTCTTTTAAATTTACGTGTCAGTAGCTGAACCAAAAGGATTACTTTTCACAAAGCTTTTAAAGGCTTATTACCCTCAAAAAGGTGCATCTGACTCCAAAGTGGTAACTAAAAACTTAAATCAGTGTCTCCTTGTGACCGCCGAAACATTCATTTAGGGAATACCACCAACCGTGGTCATAATGGTCATACATTTAAACAAATTATGCAAATTGCATCTCTTGTGGGGAATGTTTCACAACATACGGGACATTCTCTTAATTGGGCTTCAGAAGCTTGAGACTTTTAGTCTTGAGAACGTTTATACAGCCGATCTTTAACCTGGCTCATAAATAAACGCGTGTCTATAACTTTTTTGTGAAGCAGCAGAATGTCTTTGAACAGGATTCTGTTTCGGAATTTCTCTAAAAGCCCGCGGCAAGCGTGGACGATCATTTTAGTGCCATTATCTCTGGAACCGGTCTGATTTGGCGGATCTGAAACAATGGCGTCTGGGTCTGGACCATACGTGACCGAGCGCGGTTCCGGGGCGAACATTTTATGTGTACCCTTTTATTTATGCCTTTATTAAATTATTTACGATATCCTTAAATTATTATTTTAAGTATTGGGTTAAAACGGCACGGAATTGGTGTAAAAAGAGAAGCCTGTTTTATTACACCATAATTTTATATGTTATTAGTTTAAGTATTAAGTATTTGTAATGCTATATGTTTAAAGCGTAATAATATTGCATCAATAATAATTAATACAATTTTTGTTGCATATCAAGTTTATGACTTTTCTTAAGATTGTTGTCCACACCCGGAGTCAGAAGAATTCGCTTGCGTTGATGCCACCAGTTCAATTCAGGCAGTTCTTTTACTGGTACTAACAATAAATAAAGAAACTAGATGACGTGAACAATAAAAAATTGTCAATCCATCAAAACATATTTAATTCTAAGTCTCAATTTTCCATGTCCAAGGGTTTTGATTCTACATCATTTGTCTTACGATCAACTATGTACATGTTTATTTATGGTCTTATAATATGCCAGTTGTTCATTAATAAAGTTTTTTGGAAACATAGATTTTAACGTTAATTTTTTATACTGTTGTTTTTAGTTTCTTTCTCAAAGTTCATTGACTTTGAAAAGGAAACTGTACTATATCACTGTTACTATGAAAGGCCTAGCCTATGCCCAAAGATTTTCTTTACAATATCAATGCATAATAATAAGCCAAGAGGTATTGAACCATGACTTTATGCAATAAATAACACGATACAATCTTTGCTCTCCGACTCCGTAACCACTGGTTGTGCTTATACTAATTCATCTACATCTACCTTGCCTTATGAAGAGTGTTTAATGTTCCTTTGAATGGATATTTAGAATAAATAGGCACACAGTCCCAGTTAATCCAAATTTATGCGACAACAAATGGTTAGGACCTCACTAAACTATCAGCAAATCTTGGACTATTTCAACTAGCGTTTAATTTCGCAAGGCCACACACATTCTACTCTGCTTTAGAATCAACGACATGGCCTTTAGCTGAATGTTCCCATTTAACCAATACGATTCCATCTACCTTTTAACACACTTCGTTACTTGTTTCTGCCGATTCTCAACATTTGTTAGGCTTATCTTTGACCGTAGATGTTTACTTAATTTAATATCTTCTCGTATAATGTTTGACAAATTCTTACAATATATCAAGTGAGATGTACAATGTTGTGACATTTACATCAATATAACACCATGAATACATTTGCTGAGAACCTTAATCTGAGTATTTAAAATGAAAAAATATTATTTGAATTCAAATGTCACCTCACGTAGAGAGAAATATTAAAATCGTTGTCATATTTGAATTTTATTCTTTGACTCGTCTCTTTCGACGTGTTTTGTCGTTACTACATCGTATTACGTTGGTTTTGGGTGTTCGAATATTCGAGTAACTGACTTGTGGATGTAGATAGAACAATAAAAATATTGTTAGTGACCAGTTTGTGTTAAATTATTACTTTAGAATTTGAATATTATACTGGTAATAAACCGCGGTTTTACCTACATACTCGTAGTTCTTTTTCCTATAGGTAATAGCTTCGTGATAAAAAGTAGACTGTAATGGTCCAGCCTATAATCTATCCATGTATCATTGCAAAGTTCTTGTTTGAAAGAGCAACAAACTCCATAAATCCACCCATATTTTGTTTTTATTATACCTAATGTTAGTCGAATTTACAAATTTAATATATACCTACAAAACACAAATTTAGTCTTTATAAAACCCAATAAAAATATGAATTTGTTAAACAAACACGCAGTAGACAGAAATGTAGTCGTAGTGGAGGCGCTGAGCCGGGAGGAGGCGATTTAGAAAATAAAATAGGCCTAGAATTATAATGAAAATGTTCCCTACTCCTCCCTATTTCCTTTTCTTCTCCTAATCCAAGATTCATGTAAAAAAGAAAACAAATGACAATGATCATGGACCCTGGAGTCTGTGGAGTTGCTAAATTAAAAAAAAAAACACGCAGTTCGAATTTGAATTGATGTGCATAGATAAAATACTACTCTTTTAGATATTAAGACTGTCTGGTCAACGTTCGTTCAAGATAGCATTTACCCAAAGCTGAGATTAAAGTTAAGCCGATGAAGGATATCATTTATTATTTCCAAACCCGCAACACAGATGCATTCCAATGGCCCACTTTTTCGGCCATCGGCAGACACGGGCCGAATAATTTTTTGCTCTGTTTTTTCGCTCCAAGGCCTTTGTATTCGAATTTGGTTAGGCAGATGTTGACTAAAATAAATTCTAACATTATCGTGCATTTCTTATTGGCTGATAATAATTTATTTGAATTCGATGGTATTCTGCAACCAGAGTTTTTATTTGTCTGACGATTCTTATTTTGTTCGTAAACTTCTACCCAGTTCTACTTACTACCCAGGTCTAGACCTCCGTGTTGCGGTAGGTATAATAGGAGAGTTAAGGTGCGTCCCCCAGCAAAACGAGCTTTTTGTTCAGTTTTCAGAGCTCTCAATGGCCAAAACAAATAGCAACTGGTAAAAATTACATTCAATTTCTACAATTGCTTGGCTTCAAAGTGTTAGTTTTTTTTATCATGAATTTATTGTTGATATAAGTAATCTCCTTACAACGAAACCATTAAAAGTAGAAATAATTGTAATTATCTTGCATCTACTAGAAAAACCGTCATTATTTTGATTTGAGACCTAAAAGGTTGCCCATCCTTGATATAATAAACTGATATCATTGTTTTAGTTAGTAGTAAATCTGCACATAGAGACGTAGGTCATGGGTTCAGTTCCCACTCCGGACAAATATTTTGTGAAATACATGTATGTTCTGTGTCTCCGTGTTTCTATGGTTGATAAGTTTGTAATAATATACAAGCTGCGCTTACTTTGCAGCTATTTAGTATTTATTTTGTGAGGAATATATTTATAGTTATCAGATTTTTGCAATTCGAACTTGCTCTAAAAACA